>OY744503.1:1199511-1350608 GCA_963556185.1 Pseudopediastrum boryanum | reverse complement strand
TGTCTGTTTCAATGCAAGGGGGATTCTGGCGGCCTGGCACCGTCCGTAGTGGGCGGACAGAAGTCCGCAAACCGTCTGGGGCTGGGTGTTTCCTATGCTCAGAGCTAGTGCTTTGCTGATAAGAGGCTAGGCAGTGGGGGTAGAGAACTATGTAGTATGGGAGTGGGAGTGCGAAGGCGTGGGGTTTCCAGTGATAGAGTGTGGGGGTGGGGCGATCGCGAAGGGTGGGCCTGGTGGGCGGGCATTGGCAGGGCGGCCCGGTCGGTCTGTGGGTTGGAGGTTTCACCAATGCATATGGCAGCAAATGCGGCAGAGGCCCCTGAATGCTGGGGTTAAGTTGGGAGGTTTATTGAGGTTGATTGTGGGTACACAAGCACATTATAGAGTCTCGGAAATGCTTGACCTCTATGTTTGCTTATCGTACCAAGGGATCTTCATTCACACGTTTGAAGCATGCTCTTGGCTCTCTAGCGGTCTCGACTCATTGTCCCAATCTCTGCTCTTCACATACTAACAAACTGGATGGAGTTACCGTATACCGCAGGCGCGGCACGGCCCCAAAGCTGTGCAGTGATCTATCTCACATGGTTCAGCTATCGTTTTCTCTCAATCTTACTCACCCACACACCTAACAAACTGGTTGGAGTCATGCTTGGGTGCTGCGCGGCCCGGAGGGCTGGGCAGTGGTCTCTCTTAACACATGTTTGAAGCATGCTTTTTGTCTTCCTATGTGTGGGTTTTTTGCAGCCGATTTGCGGTTGCCACACCTTCATGTTTGTTTGTTTGTTTGCACATGGCTAAACTGCTCGTACTGCCCCATTCCCCCATGCCCCACATCACTGCCCCAGCCCCCACCCCCCAGTCCAAACCTGCTCATACATCTGCCCTCCTTATGGACTACCCTCTAGGCTGTTTAGCGCAGGCAATTCCTGGGTTTTGAGTTTTCGCATTGAAAAGGCTACGGGGTTATTGGTTGGAGTCAGCTCATAGGCACTGCACGGCTGCGAAGCTGTGATGTGATCTGTCTTCTGTCGTTGGGAAGGGCTCGCCTACTCTGGTAACATATGCAAGAAGGGGTTCATCCTTCTCTGCGTAGTTCTCTCTCAGAAATTGGGTACAGGTAATCAAAGCAGGGTAGAGTGATGCGACAAAAAAAGCAGGGTCTGTCATACAGTGCTGAATGCGATAACATAAATGCAGGGTACATGAACAAAGCAGGTTGCAACCACCACCCCAAACCTAAATCTTGTCCTGTGAGCTGATCGATGAGTTCTCTCTTTCTTTCTCTCTCTGATCAAATGATGGAGATGTCTGTTATGACAAACAAAGCAAACGACCATCAACGTCCGGGTCCAAGACCTGAAGTTGAAAAGAAAGATAATCAGATCACAGCAGCTATTGCAATGGTTATCAAAGCTGCTGTACTGTGTTCCATGGGAATTGTGGTGCAACTCCTGTTATTGGGGGTGATGTGCTGCACGAGGCACGAACCTGTTTATCTCCTTGTATGCTTTACCTGCACACTGTTCCTTAGTCACTTCTGATGGACCAGGTTCCAGTATGTCTCCCCATGGAGCCTAGGTTGGCTCCGTTCGGGCGCCTTCTTTGAGGGGCCATGATGTAATCGTGATCGCCATTGCTGTGGTGATTGCAATGTCCCTAATGACTCATAGATAGGAAATGAGGCCATAACAAACAAGGCCATACTGCCACCGTAGGTCAACGGTGACGATGGCTGGATGTGTCTGTTTGTGCTTAAATTTTTGTGTTTTTTCAAATTTTGTTTTTGTTGAGTTTTTGTTTGTGTTGATTTTTGTTTTTGTTTGTGCTGTGTCCTGCAGGAAACTGGCTGTGCAGTGGCATCCAGACAAACACCCAGAGGATGTGGAAGAGGCCAAGGCCAAGTTCCAGGAAATCAATGCAGCATACACTCGGCTCATGACGAGCAATGAGGATGAGAAGATTGAGCAGCTAGAGGGCAAGAATAAGGCTTGATAGCACTGTCAGCTGCTTGCTTTCAGTTCACTTTCAGAATCAAGATTCAGCACATGGGAACCTGCCTTATGATGTGCAAGCGGCCTTATGATGTGGCTCAGAACACATGGGGGGCACATAAGGCAGTGCGGGAGAAATTCCATGTACTAGTGGAAGCTGCCGCAGAAGAAGCCATTGGCTCCAAAAAGGTTGTTCCAGGGATTTCAAAGTCATGGTGGACCGCAGAGATTACAGATGCTATCAAAGCTCGAAGGCAAATACATGCTGAATGGCGCAGCCAAGGTGGTACAGAAGCATGGCAGGCTTATGAAGAAGCAAGAGAAAAGGTGCATAAAATGGTCAAGGATGCAAGGTCTCTCTTTACAAAATCTGCTGATGAAACCATTTGCGAGGCATTTGACGAATGCCAGTCAGAGCGGAAAACCAGAATGGGAGACAAGCGCCTCTGGCAGGCGTTCAACTCTGCATACAGACCAAAAAACGCACAAGCTTCAGCCCCCTCCTTGCTTAAAAAGCAAAATGGTTCATATGCATGTGGCGACAAACCCATCGCCGATGCCTTTCGAGAGCATTACAAGCAGCTCGGGAATTCTGCCACCTTCAATGCTGATGCTGACTTTGACTCTGCCTTTCAACAAGAAGTCCAAGCTGCTGTAGCGCATTACATCAATGCATCAGCAGAGCCAGAAGGGTCAGGGGATGAGAATTTAGATGCTGACCTAACAAGCTCTGAGGTTGCCAGAGCTAGACTAAGTCTCAAATCAGGCAAAGCGGGTAGTCCTCTAGAGAACACTTCTGCTGAACTTTTAAAGTATGGCGGGGAACCCATGACAGACATGCTCCTATGCATGTATCAGAAGGCCTGGGAGCATGAATGCACCTTCCAACGCCCTGGGGTAATAGTCAGCCTTTTTAAGAAAGGGGATAAGGAAGATGGTAATAATTACCGGGGGATAACGCTGCTAAGCGTAGTAGACAAGGTTTATACCAAGATCATCAACAATAGGGTAACTAATTTTGCTGAAGCAAAGGGACTCCTTCACGAGAGCCAGAATGGGTACCGGCCAGGCAGAGGCTGCATTGATCATGTCTGGACATTGCATGCAGTCACATCCGGACGAATGCGTGCAGGACTCCGGAAGTACGCACTGTTTGTAGATGTGGTCAAAGCTTTCCCATCAGTCTGGCGGGACGGGCTCTGGTACAAGCTCTGGGAGATGGGCATTAGGGGTAAGATGTTTAGGGTTCTTGTACATCTATACGATAGCCTCTCTAGATGTGCCTTGCATAATGGAGAGTCATCAGAATACTTTTCTAGCGATTTAGGCTTAGCGGAAGGGGACCCGCTATCACCACTGTTGTATACTTTGTTCATCAACGGTCTCCTAAAAGAGATATGGGAAAAGCACCCGGGGGTTCCCCTACCAAAAGAGGTAGATAATAGTGGTAGTGGGGAACAGGGCATAGGAAGGGCTGATGAGAGTAACATTGAAGGTAGATCAAAGTTGGTAGCACTAATGCTCGCTGACGACCTTGTAGGGCTTGCAGAATCGCAGGAGGAGCTTCAGAAGATGGCTGACACGATTCATGCCTACAGTCGTAAGTGGCGTTTTAAGCTGAGCCCAACTAAAAGTGCTGTTGTTGTGTTTGGTCCTTTGCCCCCCAATAAAGAGTCCCCAAAGGTAAGTTTTAGCAGTGAGAATTTGCCAGTACTAGATGCATATACATACTTGGGGATTGTTTTCACTAGTGATTGCAAATGGGACGCTCACATTGCAGGTATGATTGAAAAAGCTACAGCCTCCATTAATGCATTGCAAACATTCTTCCAGAATCGTCATGTAAGCTTTGAGGTTAAGAGAGCCATGCTGCTGGCTTTGGTAAGACCAAGGGTTGAGTATGGTTCTGAGGTATGGTGGGCATCATCCCAGCAGACAAATACCATAGAGTCTAAGATCCAAATAGAGGTTTTGAAGAGATCACTGCATTGCAAGCCAAACATCTGCCATGAGGTATTGAGGGCAGAAGCTGGTGTTAGACCTCTATCTAGCTGGTTCGACCAGAGGAAGGTTGAATGGTGGTTCAAATTACAGCAAAAGGATACTACTAGCTTTAGCAGGCAGGCACTTGAAGCATCTTGGCCAAGCCACAGGAATTATACTTCTTGGCAGAAGAGGTTCAATAAACTCAGGGCTGAACTAGGCATGCAGGAGGAAACCTTACAAGCAAGAGTGAGAGAGGGACACCTACCTAACTTCAGGGCATATGTCAGGTGGAGTATATATGAAAGAGACAGGGCTGTTCGGGAGGAGGGTGCTAGGAATAAATCTACTTTAGCGACATATATGCAGCATTACAATGACGATATCAATTATTTCAAGCCGCAGCCATATCTGTGCACAGGCCCTCTGAGCAAAGGCATGGAACTCATTATGCAGCTGCGTGCAGGTATTCTTCCTCTCAACGCTATGACAGCAAAATTCGGTAGGCAGAGCGCTAGCAGGCAAAGTGCACGTAGGGAGTGCTGCAAGTCCTGTGATCTTGGCCCTGAATTGGGAGGTGAAGTTGAGTCTCCTGAACACTTCTTGTTTGACTGTCCTGTTTACCAGGCACAAAGGCAAAAGCTGTGGGAGAAGCTGACTTCTGACCCTGATGTTGCTGCAAAATGTCAGATATTGGATGGCAAATCTGATGAGGAGAAGCTGCATAGCATGCTTAATGAAGAGTTCTGGGGTGTAGACGTCGATGAGGAGTCTGGCTTAGTATATGGCCTGCTGGACCTCATGTTTAGGCATGCATATATTGTCATACATGTCGAAGTTTACCCGTATTCTGTTCCACCTCGCTGCTCTTTGTGACAGCTTGAGGTGCGGGGCCTATGGCACTTATTGCTATGGCATATCATGAAATGTAATAATAATATATGGCCCTTTCAAGCATGCATTTAAGTGTATAGCTAAATATGTTGCAGCTGTTACATTTCATGATATGCCATAGCAATAAGAAGATTAGGAATGCTTATGCTCACCCTTCTGATGTGGCGTGAGGTCCAACCAATGGGGTTTGTTACCAACTATTGCTTGCACCCGGGCTTACAAGCCCTCCTTGCTTTCTCAAGTAGGAGGGAGGCTCTTACCCCCATTCGGGCAGTGGAGGTTTTGGGTGATTTTGACCTAGCTGCTGGACCTCATGTTTAGGCATGCATATAACAAACAAACAAACAAAACAAACAAATGCATACATGTCGAAGTTTACCCGTATTCTGTTCCACCTCGCTGCTCTTTGTGACAGCTTGAGGTGCGGGGCCTATGGCACTTATTGCTATGGCATATCATGAAATGTAATATTATCATTATTACATTTCATGATATGTAATAATAATAATATGATGTGGCTCTTCGGAGGATCAGGTTTTTGATCCTCAGTTGGTGCGCTGGCCTCCCTTTGTTGTCCCTGTTGTCTGCTGTTTGGTTTGGGGTGGGGGCTTGATTTGCCAGGGCCCTGTGTGGCCGGAAGGGCCTGAATGTGACTGTAACTGATGTGCAAGCTGTTCAATGCTTGTTGCGAGATCTGGTATGGTATGTCCGCAGAGGAATCGACGGCCACAGTACCTGGGTGAACATAGTGCTGCGGGACTACTTATGCCTTAAAAGTTTGTTGTTGTTGTTATGCCAACTGGTCATCTCTACAGCCAGGTGACTGTAAGCAACAAGCAGTGGCCAAAAGGATCTCTGTATGAGACGCCTGGGCGACCACTGCGCATCTTCTGCTCAGTTGGAGCCGTTCTGGGCAGCTGTCTGTGCTGGGCGCCTGGGGCGTACGTGGGCTGAGAACGGATGATGGGGCACTAGCAGTCCGGACAGTTGCTTGTTCAGAGAAACAACTTTACGCTTAATGCAGCTTAGAATAGTACGTCTAAGGCTCGTGCGTGTGTCATCGGCATTGTAGTCCACGCTTAGAATGGACCTGCTCAACACACTGCCACATGTCGTCGCAGCTACGGGACACCAGCTTCCTGGACTTCCTTATCACCTAAGACATAGTGGGCTTGAGCGTGTGAGACATTGAAGGTCCTTGCCGCACGTAGTTGTACGCGCTAACAAAGTATGCCGGAAGGCTTGACCCCAGCATCGGCCCTGGGGGCTAAAGTATGCAAAGCCAGGTACATTGAGGTCCAGGCCCAAGCCAATTTCCAAGCTTGTCAGATCTTTGGCAGTGCAGTTTCTTCGCCTGGGGATCAAAACCGGTGCCAAGTGCCTTGGCAAGAACTACCTGACACGAAGTTTGTCAATGCTGACGTGCTCGAGCAACTCCTCCATGGCCTCCTCCTTGACGTCCAACATTTAGTCAGCGGTGCGCACGAAGCGCTACGCCCTGCCGCTGCCGGCGGAGTGACACCAGTGCGGCGCAGACGATATCAAGCCGCGGACAGAAGGCTAACGATTCAGTCGGCGGCAGATTTGGGGTGACTGCAGACATTTGAGGTGACCGGATTTCACATTTCCCCCGTCGACACCCCTGGCAACGGCCCAGCGCGGGCTTGGCTTGCTTTCTTCGCCCTGTGTGCATAGACTGGGCCGTACTGCTGTGGCATGGCTACGTAGCAGCTAGGTGGATTATCCAATGGAGCGGCTGCGTCTCGCATGCCTGCCAGCACCCCGCAGCAGCTTGGCTGTGAGCATTCGCTGCGGTTGGTGGTGCCTACTGCAACGTTGTGTCTAATAGACCGTGATCTAGGTACTAGCTAGCATTCTAGGCGATAGTAAATACGGAATGGACCAGGATGCGCCGAAAGAAGAGGCACAGACCTCCGCAGGACGTGCTGCAGGGTACGTTTAGTGCATGGTTCTATGCTCAGCGCCTGTAGGGTTGTGTCGCTCCTACTCATCGCGGTGCAGCTTGATCTTAAATGGGTATGGTACAAAGGCTCAAACTGATGGATATGCATGCAGGTCGAGTGCTAAGCTGTTCCTAGGGGGTTTGTCTTGGGAGACAACAGAGGGTAAGCGCACTCACCTTTGCTCGGTCACTGCTTTCTAACAGTAGGCTTACAGCTCTTGTGGGCTTGCAGATAAGCTGCAGCAGCACTTTCAGAAGTATGGAGAGATTGCTGAAGTGGTATGTAAAAAATTTAGGGCAATTCAGCTGCTTGGATCGTTTTTTCCTAGGCAGTTGCTGACATCGTTCTTTTTGCAGATTGTTATGCGAGACCGCATCACGGAGAAGCCCCGCGGCTTTGGGTTCATAAGCTTCAAAGAAGAATCCTCAGCAACAAGGGCCACACAAGATACACACGTACTCGATGGCAGAACGGTAAGCTTGCCTTGGTCCAAGTTGCGTGGAGTACTCACGGTCAGGGGCCTGTACTTGCTGTTACACAAGCTATGTTCCTGTAGATCGATGCCAAGCCCAGCGTGCCACAAGGAGATCAGCAGCGTCCGCGCAGCAAGAAGATCTTTGTGGGCGGTCTAGCACCCGACACGACAGAAGGTGACTGTGGCTTCCATCGCAACCAGGGGGTTTATGGGTCTGCGTCGTACTGACATATCTCCCCTTTTTTGCAGAGCTATTTAAGGAGTACTTTGAGAAGTATGGCGTTGTGCTGGAAGCACAGATAATGGTGGACCATATCAGCATGAGGTCGAGGGGCTTCGGGTAAGCGGGGCCTTCTTAAATTGCGCGGGCTGTAATCATATCCCTTGAACAGCCTTTCTGCATAACCTAACACCTAAGATTGGATCCTGGAAGGAGCGTACAGCGCGTCATGCAGAGGTCCCCTCGTTGGACGCTGGCTGACGTCCTGCTGGTCGCGTTGTCTGCAGGTTCATTACCTTTGAAGATGAATCCTCAGTACAAAAGGTCTTCGCAGCGGGGTCACACCATGAGATTTCGGGCAAGCGTGTGGAGGTTAAGAACGCAACACCCAAGGGTTCAGGGCCACAAGGCAGGGGAGATGTCAGAGGGCTTTTGCCTGGCAGAGGATATCCAGGAGGCAGGGGCTATGGAGAGATGGGCTTTGGCATGGGCCCAGGTTACCACATAGCACCAGGTAATTCAGTGCATGGGCCCTAGTCGAACTCAGCAGCAGTTGCAGCAATTCCATGCTCAGACAGTGCAGCAGCAGCTTTGCTGAAGGTGGCAACTTGCAGCAGGCTGTCTGCAGCAGTACCTTGTCTGCAGCATGTGGTCTTAAGCGGTAGCTTGTCTGCACCATCTGGTCTGCAGCAGTAGCTTGTCTGCAGCAGTACCTTGTCTGCAGCATGTGGTGTTCAGCAGTAGCTTTCTGCACCATCTGGTCTGCAGCAGTTATTTGCAGCAGCAGCAGCAGCTTGCCTGCAGCTGTTTGTGCCTGGCAGTGCTAGCATGCAGGCAACCCATTGCTCCAACCCTTTGATCCAGGTGACAAGCAGTTGCAGGCTCAGGATGTGCACACAGCAAGTGCAGCTGCAGCCTGTCATGTGCCAAGCTGCAAAGGTAGCTGTGCACTTCTTCAGCAGGAAGCAATAGTCAGATCCACTAACAGATAGCAGGGCTCTGTCCCCTTTGCAATTGTGGCTAAAAACATTCCCCAAAACCCTGCTATATTCTGTTCCATCTCGCTGTGTTTATGAGAGCTTGAGGTGCAGGAGCTAGGCCACGTTTGCTTTGGAACATCCTGAAATGTATTAATGCAGCCTACGTGCCTCCCTTTGATTACCTGGCTTTGTTGCCTTCTGTCCTTTGCCACAGGTTACGTCCCTTTAGGCCCCTATGGTAATTACATGCCCTACGGTGCATTCCCTGGCATGATGATGGGAGGCTATGGTTACCCTGGTTTCGCAGCGGGGTACCCCACAGGTTTTGGCAGTGGCTACCCCCAAATGGGATCCCAGCAGCAGCAGCGTCCAGGGAGGATCACGCCGTCCAGCAGCAGCAGCATTCGGCCACCTGGTGGGCCGCCACCAGCGCAGCAGCAGCAGCAGCCAGGGGGGCCAAGCGGTAGCAGTTCTTCAGCACAGGCAGCTGGGCCTGGTTCCAGCAGCATGCAGCAGCAGCAGCAGCAGCAAGCCGGGAGGGTCCCAGGGGGCCCCCAGCAGCAGCAGCAGGCGGGCTTGGGCAGCAGTAGTGCTGGTGGTGGTGCTCTGCAGTTTAGCAGTACGTAGCAGTAGTACGTCTGGCACTTGCAATGGGTGGCCTGGGAAAGCGGATTGGGGCGGGAGCTGCTTGCAATTGCATAGGCTAAAACCACATTAATGGTCGCTCCAGAGCAAATGCTGCTGCAGTTTTTGCTGTTGCTGTGGTGCATTCTCGCAGCAGCAGGAGGATTGGCGGCAACTTAAGGACGAGCTACAGCAAAGCAAGCAGGACAGCAGCACCAGTAGTAGCAAGCAGGGGCCTTCGACAGTAGCTATTGATATGTTTGGGCTCCTGTTGTAACATGAACTCAGGGTTGCTTGTTTCAGTGACCCAGTATTAGTGGTCAGAGGGATGCATGCATCCATGGGGCTGCTGCTGCTGCTATTGCAGCAGCAGTTTAACGAAGGGACAATGGGTTGGGAGGTACATGCAGCTGTGAGCTTGAGGCCCACTTTCTTATTGGAGGCAGCGAATGAAGTTGCACTGAGGATGGTCGCCTGGTTCAGGCACTTGTATGTTATCTCTTCCTCGTCAACAAATGAGCATGAGTGGCTCTCAAAGCATATTTCTTTTGTAGCAGCCACTCGTAAATGAACAATCGCTGCAGATGTTGGGTTCCTACCACTCTGTTGTTGTACCAAGGAGAGCAGCAGCAGCTTCTGTGATTACTGCTCCTGCTGGTAAAGGTATCTGAGGCATCGTCGCAGCTGCTGCTACTACTGCTGCTGCTGCTGGTGGGCTTCCCTGCAGCTGGTGGGCTTCCCTGCAGCCATGAGAGGAGCAGTACCTTGCAAGGGGCCTCGAGCATAACAAGTGGAGGGTGTAGGGTGCAAACGTGCTGAAGCAGTGCCAGCAGAAGCACCAGCAGGTTGTTCCGAGTGTGTTGAAGATCGTTGGAGCAGGGGCGCAGTGAAAGTGGCTGAGTGCCTGTAGGTCTGCCGCAGTGATGCTGCTTCTGTAGACCTGCTCTGGTTGATTGCCGGTATGCCCAGCCCTTTTAGCAGCAGGAGGCCTCTCAAAAACTCAGGCAGGAATGTACATTTGAGAGAAGTGGTAGTGATTAAATACTCACACACACAGCACAGCAAGCCGGCAGCAGTTTCACTTGAGAAGCAACAGGTGTGGCAAGGGCACGTGCAGTGGTAGAAAGGAGGGAGGTGTAGCAGAGGCCCTTCCACTAGGCTGTCAGGCAGTAGCGGTAGCAGTAGTAGCGAGGTGGAAGGCAAGGGGTTGCCCATGGTGCTAGTGGTACAAAGCCCCAGCAGCCGCTACAGCTGCTGCTAGTGTCCCCAGTGTAACTAGCAGTAGCGTTAAGTGGCATTTCTGGGTGGGATGGTGTGAACTTCAGGTCTAGTAAGATCGTGTTGGTCGTCCAAGCATTGCTGTGGGGTGTTTTTGGAAGAGGGGCTGCCTGGAGGAGTGCTCCTTTTAGTGGAGGCATGGTAGATATGGAGGCCATGGTAAGGCAGGCAACTGAGGCTTGCAATAGTTGAAACGTAATGTGGTGCGATTGGTGGGTGAAACTACCCCTGTGGTACTCTCATCCCTTGCATTAACTTAAATCATTCTTGTGGTCATAACCAGGGGCTGTTTTTATCGATGGGAATGCACAGGGTGCAAGGGGTGCAATTGTACAGCTTTGTATGATGTATTTCATCCATTCTCACACCATGTGTGGTCCGTAAAGATGTGAGTTGACCCTGTGCATCGCCGCGTTGATGGCAGTTGCCCCCAAAGTGTGGTACTAAGCAACTGAGTACATGTACATGGCCAAGTGTGTGCCCTTGTCTGGTTTGAATCCTGCGGAATAGCAGCAGAAGCAGCAGCCTCTTATTAGGTGAAGGGGCAACATCTGTGGATTGTGCAATCTATGCCGGGCAGAGCAAACCGGGCACCGAAAGGGCCTGAATAATCTGGAAAAGATGGTGGTGGTCTGTTTGGGAAGATGCAATGGGCACATGTTGGCTGCGGCGTGGGTGGGTGGAAGTAGTTTGTGCATCTATATGTTAGTATTGTAGCGTCAGCCAGCATGCATGGACACCGCAGCAGATGTTCTCATCCATGCAGTTATGTCGTTTGGCGGGATGGCGGTTGTAGAAGCCGTGGAGGGGGGTGTAAGTGGTAAGCGTGCTTGGTAAGCAAACCTTTGGGTTTAGAGGCCCTGTAGTTCCGGGGTGAGCAGGAGGTTTAGTGGGTTGGTGTGGAAAGTGGAAAAGCACATGGCTGGGTGTTTGACTTTTGGGGGCTTAGGTTGATTAGGCTGTAGCATCGCATGCTTTCACGTTGACTGGTTACGACGGCAGTAGCTGGCTAGTTGACCGTTGCTGAACATGTGGTAATTGGTGGGGTTTGACGTGACGGTGGCAGAGGGGGCTTGACTGACTGCTCTGGTTGATGTGGTAATGCCCTTTGTTTGAAGCAGTAGCGGGGGGCCAGTCCTTTGCTGTTTCTTTGCACAAACTACTGCCAATTGCAGAAGTTTGCTTGGAGCAAGTGATGGTGGTGGCATGCCTTTGTAGAAGGAGCAGCCAGAGCTGCATTTGGAGGTGGTAAGCGGTTGAAAACGATGCCAATTGTTGTGCACGAACTCCTGTATATACTTTCACCCATAGTAGTTGTGGAGATCAATGCAGAGCTGACCTTTCTTTTGAAGAATTAGCTGCAGGAGTAGTTAAGTCATGATGAGATATGCTGCTTGATTATGGAGGTGTAGCATCTTCAGTTTGCATGTTGTGGCAAGCCTGCTGCTGCTGACTACTGCTGAAACGCAGAGCGCTGCAGCATATATGGGAAATGAAGGCTGTAAAGGTGTACAGAATTTATGGGGAAGTTGCACAAGCATATGGGGTTCCTGATGCATGCTTGGAGTGCTTCAGCAACTGTGTCGCCATGTGTAAGGGGAACACAATCAAAGGTGTATCTCGCCCTTTGTTTGGCTTGCTGCTGGTCGATGAGTGGCATGTGATAGATGTGAACAAAGCAGCCCCATTGCTGGCCACATTGGGTTGTTTAAAGCTTCACAATGCTTATGCTGATTGAAGCTTATGGCCTGGGCCCACGAGGGAAATGCAGCACCGCCAGAGCAGCAGGGTGTGGGCCTTAAAGTTTAGCTTGATCCTGTGCTGGTGAGCGTGAGAGAGAGAGAGAGCGTATGCGTCACTTTTGCCAGCAGTTGGTGGTTTCTTGCCTTATGTGCACCTTATGGGGTATGTTGCTCTCAATGCTTGCATTGGGTACTTTAGAATCCATTTCAGCTCGCATGAGAATTGGTGTGCCCCTGGCATCTCTGCCTGTACAATTAGGAATTGGCATGTGAGAGTGAAGGAGAGTTTCCAGAGAGATGCAGTAACAGCTCACTGAGTTCAGAGGTAGAATCGTGTCCTTTTGAGCCTCCCATTTTATTTATTGCTTATGTGAGGCTAGTTTTAGTTTGCCTGCTGCATGTGGACTGCTGCCGGTTGCTTTACAGTTGCTCTGTTGTTCTGCCTGCATCAAAAACAAACAAACAAAAATTTAACATCACATTAGGGTCATCGTAGATGGATGCAGCAGCAGTTTGCATTTACCAGACAGATTTCAGCTGCCTGGTTATTGCCACGCAATATGATGATCTACCTTGCAGATGCGTTTGGGTGATGTATAGGGCAACAGTGAGGCAGGGAGGGGAATATGAGCAGATGCATGTCCAAAGGCTGATCTCTTTTGAATGAGTGATCTCACCATGGTTATCTCCTTTGATGGTGGCAGGTGTCAGCTTTCATTCGCAAAATAGTAACTATTGGAGCCTCTCTTATGCAGATTACTGCATTCTCGCTGTTGCTCTTTGCAGGATCTAGCAGGCAACACATAGCAGGAACTGAAGCATATGTTTACATGGCCTGCATTCTTGCTGTGTCAGCGGTGCAATAGTGACTGAAGTGCAGGTTAGCAGAGCTCCTCTGAATATAATTGTAGACCACAGTACACCGCTTAGGTTAGCTTCTATGTACTTGATCTGGTATGTTAAAGTTTGTACCACTCTATGGCAGCATGGCGGATGGGCTGCTGACTTGTCAACATGAACGTGCACCAAAAGTCAATACAGCAGCATCTATGACAGCAGCCGAGCAGCTGTAGCTTGACAGCAAGCCTTGCCGCGTACAAAGGACGTGGACGAAGGGCGATACGTGCTCCTTTCATACCAGTTGATAACGCACGCAGGTAACGTGGCAGCATCTGCTTGGCTTGGCCTTCAGTGGGGCCCCGGGGGCATTGTGAGGAGTTGGTTGTGGCGGACATCGCCACGCACCATGCGCATCTCAATGGGCCAACAGACGGTTCATCATGACAACATTGCAAGGAAGGGGCAGATACACAGCACGCAAGCCAGAAGTTTAAGAAAAGAGTCTGCGCGGTCAGGGTGGGCACCAGTCACCGGCAACTGAAGACGAACTTTCGAAGCGGTTATTGCATGTCGGCATGACCAGAGGCATCATCACATGACCCCAAATGTACGAAGCAAATCCTACGTGTCAGGTCGATCCCATGCCTCCAGTGCAAACACGCAACATTTACAACCTGCTCATTACCGCTTTCTCAACAGTTGTTACTCTGAGAGTCCTACTTGATCAAGGTTACACTCAAAGCAGCTCACATTGTATCTCTAGTCCCCGCACTCCACCGGAGCTGCTGCCCTGCACCTGTCCTGGCCTCTCGGCTGTCCAGCTCAGTCGAGTGCTTCCAACAGCTTATTGCAGTCCAAGCCCAACTGTTTCAGAAGCACTTGTTGACGGGTGAAGTGCATCTGCAAGGCTTATGGAGTTAGGATGCCTACCATGACCGTGCTTAAGGCGGACTTCGACCAACTGAGGGCCCAGCTGGAGGACACCCAGGCTTCATTAGCAGCTGCCTTCGCACGCATTGAAGCATTCAGGCTGCGAGAGAAGCTCCTTGTCCAAGAGATCGCAAAGCTCAGGCTCGGAGACAGCGTAGAAAATCTGCAGGTAGCCAGCACAGATGCACCCACCACCCAAGCTACAAGCACAGGCAGCCAAGGACAGCAGAAGCAGAGGAACGACAGCAGCCAAGATGGTTCTACAGAGCATGAAGGCCCCAAAGGACCGTACTACATTACAGAGATGACAGATCAGCCACTACCTATATTGTTTGTCAATGGTGGCAGGAAGGTGGGTTAAAAATGTGAAGCCTATGAGTTTGTGCCTGGGTCCCTGTAGATGCTGAAGTTAGGACTGCAGGCACATGGCAGATGATTTGAGCTCCTGAAACATATTCAAGTTCACAAGTTGGAATTGCTACTACTTTGGGTGTTCCAGCTGGGATTCTCGGTGGGTGTGGGTTGAGGTCCGGGGACCCACAACATCCTACTAGTGCCCTGATACAAGTCAGCAGGAGCTTGCAGCCCCAGGGCTCTGCATCAAATTATGCAGGCCTCACCTTGCCAGACACCTCATGTGAGAAAACAGTTGGTCCTGCATACACTGTTGTAACCTGGATGCAAGATAGAGCTGGATTCGAGGAATAATGGGGTTGGATGTCTGCATGGGAGAAGAGGAGGATGAAGGGCCCAGCAGCCGGCTTTTGTACATGAAGGTGGTATAGGCAAAAATGCATGGGGCCAAGCTAGGGACCAAAATTTGGCAGCCAGCACTCATTCGGTCCCCTTACCCTTGCTGTGCCACTACATCGCACACCGTGGCACCCTTTAGCTTGTAAACAGTTACGGTGTTATATGATGATGCGCAGCACCCCAGAGTAGTGGATCATTGCAGCACGGTAACAAGGGTCAGAGGTATCACTAATCCAAGGGCACCCGACCATGCATATGTTTCTGTCAAGGGCCTGCCTGCGCAAAGGGCCACGTTATTCTTTCTTTGTTGAGGGCAGCTTGCCCAATGGAATTGGCCTTGATTCTCCATACTAACTTAGCAGGTGTGCGGCCAAGTCCTGTGCCAAGGCTTTAACAAAGTGATTTGCTGCCTCTATGCTGCCCTATTGGTTGCTGCAGCATGGGCAGACCACCTTCTTGCTTCTGTGTCTGATAAGACCACCATGTGCTCGTCCCTTGGAGGTTGGGGTACACATAATCAAAGCAGGGGAGAGTGCGTACAAGGAAAGCAGGATCGATCATGCAATGCTGGAACAAAGAAAGCAGGGTGCAGAAAGCAAAGCAAGTTGCAACCAACACCCCAAAGGCCGTACCTGATGGCAATACTGCTGGCTCCATTATGCCCTCTTTGCAGCATGCATGTCATCAGTCCTCTTACAATTCCTTGTGCCACCACAGCAATGCTCCTGACGTCATGCCACTCCTTGTTCCTTGCGATGCAGTCTCCAGGCAGTGTGGTGGTGACAGCAACATACATAGACTTTGTGGAAATCAGGGCCCGCATCAAGCAGGAGGACTTTGTGGGGTTTACATCAGCACCCTTCGCTGCAAAACGCTCACAGGTATGCCGTTTGTAAGGGTAGCATGTGTCTAAGAGCAGATCTATCATTGCCACTGCATTACATAATAAGCCATGGTAGTTGGAGGTGTGAGAGCAGCCCTAATGATTATGATCACCAGATTGCATTAACGCCAGGGAAGGTGCTAGATGTGCTGAATTCATTATACGCCATAGCAGAAAGCGCCATAAGGCCCGCACCGCAAACTGGTGTCATGTGCCAGATGTAGCTGTGAAGCCTCCACAAGCAGCATGTGTGCTGGTAGTCCTAGCTGCTTTTGCTGAGGGAATGGAGATAGTGCAAATGGCCGCCTAATGAGGCTGAAGCAGCCTGGTAGGCAAGTGCGGATTCTCTGCATGGGACTGCAGCTCAGGGTTTAGGACGCCGTGGCAATTGTATAGAAACGCTTCTTGCCGGCCAACCCTTCTGCATCTCAGCTGACTGACTTAGCCTAACAAGGTTGACGGGATGAGCCGCCTTTGAAAACCATGGCATTGCTTGTTCGCGCACATGCATGGTTGCTCCGGCTCAGTTGCCCCAGCTGGCCTACAGCACTAGTAGACTTATGTAAATGCAAGGGCAGGTACACCGAGCACATAGTCACTGTCCTGCCAAGTGCACTAAGCATGGACTAATGCTGCTGGAACCGATTCTGTTCGGTCCTGTAGTGTAGGGCCCAATGAAAATGCCATTAATGTCAACCCCGTGGTTTCTGTGACAGAAAGTTCACTCATATATAGTTGGGTCCATGCCTGTCAAACACAGCCCCTAGTATGTTGCATGCATAGCAAGTCAAGACCATACGCACCCTCGCTCTGCCTCATGCGTAGACCCCGACAAGTGGTGCTGCTTGGAAACAGTTACTCCCATCCTGCCTGAGCCCCACCCCGGAGTCCGGAGACGAGCCGTTAGGAGGAGCAGGAGGAGCATCTGTTGCCCCTTACCCCCTGTCCTCCCCACCCAGAGCCACACCCTCCCCACCGCCCTTCTACAACAGCAGCGTTCTAGGGCTTACAGAAGGAACCTCTCCCCCTAGAAGTTACAGTCCCTCAAGCCCTCCAGGGGTGAATATCAAGGGCAGGCGTCACTCCTGGGGTTCAGGGAATGGCCCCAGGTCACCCCAGGGTTTAGCAGGCGGGGGTGGAGAGGGCTTTGGGGGCAGGGGCGAGGGGGGTATGGGGGGGCTGTGGCAGGTGCTTTGGAGATCTGGAGGAGTGCAGCAGCAGCTATTGTTTGAGGCGACCCAGGAAACGTAAGTGGGGCAGGTACTGCGGGAAGGGGGGGGGGGTTACAAAGTGACAGAGGGGGGATTAGGTCATAGACGTGCAGCAGCCTTGAGCTGGGCAGGGTTGGGAGGTGGGGAAGGAAGGGTTATTGGCGGGCCAATGGGCATAGGACAGCAGGGGTTGCTCGTTCTGCAGTGGGGGTATGGGGTATGGAAGGGGACGGGGAGGAAGGGGCATATTGCTGCTGCTTTTTTGTGACAGCTTGAGGTGCGGGGCCTATGGCACTTTTTGCTATGGCATGTCATGAAATGTAACATAATAATAGTATTGCTGCTGTCGACAGGGAGCGGTTGCTGTGAGTTCAAGTGCAGCCAGGACATTTTTTTACTAAGGTACAGATCAGGATGTGAGGAGTGGGTATTGAAGGGGGACTTAGGAGAGGGGGAGGGTCATTTGGCCGGAGGGTGGGTCAGGGCTGGGTGGCGAGATATCTAGGCATATGTTGTCATGCATGCCGAAGACCAACCCGTATTCTGTTTCACCTCGCTGTTTTTGTGCTAGCTTGAGGTGCGGGGCCCATGCCACTTTTTGCTATGGCATAATATGAAATGCAATAATGTGGGCGGGGAGGAGAGGGGGTGGGTGCAGGGACTGTGGTGGCAGGCAGGAAGGAAAGGGGGTAAGGGCTTGCCTGGGCAGAGAAGCGTAAGGCTGTAATGTCAGCTGTTGTGAGTGCTTTAGAGTGGTGCAGGAGATGTGGGATACTGGTGCATTCAGGCGGCAGGGTAAGGGGCTGTTGGCTACTCTCCGGTCGCATCAAGCTGCTGTTGCTGCGGTAACAAAGGTGGAATATGCAATGTGTGGGGCAGCAAAGGACAGAGAGCACATAGAGCAAGAGACGACCTACGTGGGAGGGAGGGGGGCATGCAGGAGCAGTGTTAACTCATTAGGGAATGCAGCATCACCGATGTCTCCTCATAACATCCACCACCACCGTTCTGCACCACCCACGCTATTCCCTTTCTTACAGAGAGACAACAGAGAGACATGGACCTTTCCTACCACCTCCAGTCTGTGGACGGGCTAGGATCAACACCCCGTCCCCAAGCCCATGCCATACAACCATCCTACAATAACTAAATATGTGTAACCCATCTCGTGCTTCCCTGGTATCTTGCACAAAACAGCTAGGCAACATGCCACCAGGCATCAACTTCCTGTAGCCTGCCTTAGCTATCAGTCCCTAGCATTAGGCGTGGGGGGCAGGATGTCTATCTGCAGGACATGCATGTGTGCATGTATCTTTGCACCCACCAAGATTAACCTCATGGAGTTATTGTGTAGACCCTATCGCTTGTGTGGTAGCAACTTTTCAGCCTTGAGAAAGTGCTGCTGAGCTGTTGCTGCTGCTCGTGCAGGCGTGAGCTGCGACATGCTTGCATGGATTTCTGCAATTGTCATGTTTAGCCGTAAGGAGTTTTGCTTCCTGGCGCTCGTGTACCGGTAGCATTAAGCTTTCAGCCCTGACCAGTCGTCTCTGAACTGTTGCTGCTGCTCGTGCAGGCGGGAGCTGCTACATAAACACACACAGCGATGGTTGTCAGGCTCTCATGGGTAAGCATATGAGCTAGAGGCTTCATAGGTTACAGTATGCTCAACCATAGAAGCTGTGGAGGATATGAAAGCCGTGCATGCAAGACATGGGTGTCACCTTAAGCAGCACATTTGCCCACGGGATGCCAGCAGCGCAGCTATTGAGTGAAAAGAGCATAAATGATTGTGTATGGTTCAACTCTTCTTTTGCATTTCTTGTGTGGCTTGAGGGGTTCACCTTTAGGGGGGTGTCCATATGCGGTGGGTTTATGACTCCAGCCATCAGGGGTCGTGAGGTTGAGTGGTTTTGAGTCACCTTTTGGCATAGCTAGTTATGCATTCTGATTGATTGAAGATGATGTCAGATAGCGCGGCACCCACACAGGAAGTCTATTTGGCTTGTCAGGAGCCAGCAATAGCCACTGTAGGCTTTCAAGCATAAGATCCCGTGCAGTAGGTCTGAACTCACTTTGCAACACAAACGGCATTACCGTTGATGGCACATGCTACAGGCTAGCTAGTGGCCTTGCCTGAACTAATTTATGTATCTCAACGTTAGTACCTGCATGTCACTGCCATTTCCCAACCAATACCTGTGCCATCAGATTATTCAATTACCAAAAACCAAATGGCCCCATCAAAGCGGGGCGCTGGTGGGGGCAGCGCCACTCACAAGGAGCCAACTTAGGCTCCAACGGCATATTCAAGTTCCTGTCCAAGACTCACACACGGCTGCCACCAGCCCACCCTAGATCCTATGATATGGCAAAGAAGTGGTGCCTTACCATCGTGAGAGCTGGCATGTGACAGCAAGCGATGAAATACCAATCTGGGTGTGGTTGAAGTATTTCTGCCCATGGAGCCTAGGTTGGCTCCGTTCGGGTGCTCCCTTTGAGGGGCATGATGAATCGTAATTGTGACCGTAATCGTGATTGTGGTTGCTGTGCAGGGATGATGGTGGCGATGAGCTTGCCCAAAGAGCGTCTGCATCCACCCCCACCTCAGAGGGGTAAGTGGCAGCAGCACTGGGCACAATAGCATATCAAGGGTGCTCTTGCTTGCATTCTGCACCATCTGTTAGCCCTAGAACACAGGAAAAAGGTGTCCATTGGCGAAGAACACTCAATGGGAACATGATACCAGACTGTTGGGATGATGTTTCTTCTGTGCTTGTTTGAGGGCCGCTGCGTATTCTGTCATATCTCACATGCTTTATTCTTTGTTACCCCTGTGTTGCTTCAAAAGCCAGCAATACTGGACAAGGAGGAAGCTCCTTAGCACCCCCTTCCCCCTAGTCATTCGTCTTCTGCGCGCCATCTTCGTCTCACAGCTTTCCTTGCCTGCTGCTCTTCTGCAGAGAGATAGAGCTAGCAGTCCCTCGTCACCTCTCCCCTGCTTCAGGCTCCCTTCCCCGGCTAAGTGAGCCCTCCGCCCTCATAGACCCCTCCTGCATACCTCTTCTTGTCGGCGCCCTACCAGCCCGCTTCCAGCACCGAGACTGGTCCCTTGCATATTCCACATCACGGCATGGCATCAGCTTGTCAACACTGTTCCGTAAGGCGGCAGGTGCAGGGCCGTGCGTGCTGGTTGTGAGGGACGCTGGGGGCCATGTCTTTGGGGCGTTTACGGCGGAGCATTGGAGAATGGCGCCGCGGTTTTACGGCACGGGGGAGACGTTTGTGTTCCAACTGGAGGTAAGGCACTGGAGGTTTGGGGCTTCTGCAAGGATGGTTGGGGGATGGGGATGGGTCAGGAAGCATGGGATCTGATTTGCAACAAACTGTGGACCGGTAGAGATGATTAGCAATTGCCGTAACGGCATTTTAAATGAAGGGCAAGGGTTTCGTTGTGGGTTAATTGTCTGCTCTGCTGGAAGGTTAAGGTCGCATATTGAGTTTTTGAAGCAATGCTGTGTTACGTTAAGCGTCTTTGCTCTATGCTGTGCTTCAAGCAGGTGCTGCGCTTACAGGTTCCGTCGTGTGACGGAAGGGACAGCACTGCTGCCCTCCAGAAACGTCAGACGCCCCTTGTTACATGTCTTATGCTTGTAACACAGATCAACATTTCTGTGATGGGACACAGGACGCCTGTCGTACCATCCTCGTCTGAGCCATTGCATGCTGTGTTCCTTATACCAGCCCCAACAGCGGAAGCCAAGTGTCTGGCTGGGACTGAGCGTGCGCTGTTTACATTCCTGCGATGCACCATGATCCTTTTGATTATGTATGATCTCTTCTGATGATGTCTCCTCGCTCTGCTTGCAGCCTCATCGTGTCATGTTTCCATGGAAGGTCAAGTCCTCGATGAAGAATGACTTCTTTATGTATGCTACCCCGGAGTGTTTGGCGGTGGGGGGCCTGGGCCACTTTGCCATTTGGCTGGACCAGGAACTCTTGAGAGGCAGCAGCGGGAGGTGTGGTACCTTTGGGAGCCCTTGCTTGGCAGCTAAGGAGGACTTCAAAGTACAGGGAGTGGAGCTGTGGGGGCTAGGCATGTAGGCATGTTGACATGGGTGTATGAACAGCTACAACACTGGGGTGGGCTTGTGGTGTTAAATCGGCTGTTACATATGTGCGAGAAGCAAGGGCAGGAGCTGCTCGAGGGGGCAGCAATGGGATGTGTGGTATTGTTGGGCCCTGTGAGCTCCCAAGGAGTTGGCTCCCAAGCGATGCCCTTCTGGGCTAGTTGGTAATCTGGTTGGGACTCTATGCTTGCCAGCCAAGGACCATTTCAGAGTACAGGGGTTGAAGCTCTGGGGTCTGGGATCGATCATGATATCATGCTTCCGGAAGATCAGTATTTAGATATGTTTTATTCGGAGTCCGATATGTCTGGTGATAATTCTGATGATGAACTGGTTGAAGTCTTCTAGATGAATACCTGGTTGGTATCCATTTACTTGGTGGTATGGCACCCATTGTGTTTTGGATCCATCCGATGGTGTGTTTGGTCGGTTCGACCTAGCAGCCCTTTGCGGTTTGGCACACCTTATTAGATGTTTGTTATATTATGTTATGCTTTCAGGCCGAAGGGGAGCATCGGGAGTCTGGTACCTTCAAAAGTTCAGCTTGGCATCGGACATGGCCACAGTTCGTCGGCAACCAGCGTCCCTCGAGTGTCCTCATGACACGGCTCCTGCTGTGAGGCTTTTTTGTTGGGGTACGCACCAGTGCTTCTTCTTAGCTTCCACACCGCCCTATGCGTAGGTTGTTTCTAGGTATTCACCTTTTAATACCAATTACCAATTACCAAATGACCCCGTCAAAGCGGGGCGCCGGTGGGGGCAGCGCCACCCACCTTTTAAGGACAGGTATGTTCAGGACTCCAACTAATAGTCAGACAGTTGCATAACATTGCCTACTCAAGGAGCAGAGGCAACATATGTGCAAGTTACTTTCCTTATTTTCCTCAGCGTGAGGCAGCAGCATTAGTCAATGAGAAGTGAGCTGCCCAACGTTGCATGCTGGATCCGTACGGTAGCCTGCATGTGAATCAGTCGCGTTTTTGAGTTGGCAGATTCATCAAGTAAGAGCATGTTGCAGACATTCCTAAGATTGGTGGACATGAATTAAGCGGACCGACACCCATGACCTACATCAGCTGGCAATGCTATGCCAATCCACTGATTGAGGATTAATACCAACCAGACCCCCTAGACTGACCCAACCTTGCCAGCACGATCTGCTAACCGCTTGCATGCACATGATAGTAAAATTGTCAGTTTCAAAGTGCCACTTCACGTCTGGGCACCATAACCCCATCAGCCACACTAAAGCCACACACATATTGCCTGACTCACAAATGATCTGCACAAGACCCCATCGTCAAGGACGCCTACGTCACAGAACCAACAGATCGTCTAGCCTATGTTGTCTTAGCATTAGTCCCTGCCTCTAACTGCAGTACCAGAATAAGTGCGGCCTCTCACAAGAACACCATTCAAAAAATGCTTAGGGTTCCCTTCTCAGATTCCAGAGAAGGGCCAAGCCCATATTTATTGCCACAAAAGGCACCTTCTAACAGGGGCCAAGCTGGGTGCGAATATGGAGGTAGACCACTGCACAGCTTTCAGGCCGTGCAGCATGCAGCCACCACATGGTTCCAACCAATTTGTTACTGTTTGCGGTGCAGATATACAAATGCGCTGTGGGCCACCCCTTCCAGCCCTCAACCTCTCGCCCCCTAATGCAGCTTCCATCATCAAGCTTGGTGGCTCTGCTCTGCTATGCTTTCCAAGGCCAACTCAGATGCCTGCCTTGAGAGCTCACCAGGTGTGACAGAGGGACTCGGCAGGTCACCATCATCCACATCTGCAACAGCAGGCACAAAATGATCAGACATGACCCCTTAGGCCCACCATCAAGTAATAGGGAAATGGGGTTTGACTCCGTGTGTTTGGTGGTCTCGACCCAGCTGCCTTGGCGGAGCCACAGTTTAACTTCTTTTGTAAAACTGCTCGTTCTTCGACAAGCAGGGTGCCATCACCATCATCTGCAACAAACATGGGCTGGGGATTCCCTGCTGGAGGTTGGGCACAGGTAATCAAAGCAGGGGAGGGTGATGCGACATGAAAAGCAGGGTCTGTCATGCAGTGCTGAAAGCGAGTGCTGTAGTGCTGCTGGGCATGTTGGGTAAACAGCAATCGAAGGCTGTCCCCAGCACAAGGGTTTGAGCAGTCTCCATCCTGCAGATAGAGCAAGATGCAAACAGCTGCCGTGTAGGACATGCACTGTAACAAACCATGCAGGTTATCTATACGGGTCAACAGGAACAATTGACTGACCCGCATGCTGTATTCGTCAAGACAACAGATGATTCCTGCATGGCATCCAGGCCTGTATGTGGCATTAGCGCGATGGGACTAATAACCCGTTGGTGGCAGAGGCTGTGGAGTAGTGGTCTAAAGGACTGCTTACAACCCGACTCTATCCAACCCACAGAGATGGAAGGGAGGTCCATGGTTGGAAGCCTACTCTCTGTATGGCGACACCAACTTGCTGTTGCATCCTATACCACATTCAACTCATACACGACCGTGAACAACGGGAACAACGTGCAACCATGATTGACATGGATTGCTTCCCCACCCAGTCTGGTTTCCCTCCTCTTCTCGTCGGAACCTCTCTCATCTCGCTTCACATGTGAGCTCCCGACCGCCCCTCTCTTCTGTCCTTTTTTCAACCCCCGCTTCTCCCTTTCACCACCCTCACCAGTTACAGCTCCCCTATGCAAAAAGCCCTGCAGACCCTGCGTTTTGCAATCCCCCCCCCCCCGCCACCACCCCTCACTGCTGCTGGCCTTAGTCTTGATTGCCACAGCCCCTACAAGTGACGGTGACTTGACAGCCTGTGTCCCCATTTGCTGCAGCTTCTTACATCCCCCTCAAAACCCCTTCCCTATGTACCAACCATGCATTGGACCTATAGTCCCAACCCATCCCTCTCCTACTTGACCTTTCCCGCAAGCATCAAATTTACCTGTCTCCGCTCTCCTGAGCATGTATGCCTGCAGACTCTCGGTCTTCCGTAAAGCCCCCCTCCCACCTCCCCCGCCAGCTACTGCTGCCCCTGCTGTCCCATTCCCATTGCTGTGCAGCTCCTCCTCAAGCGCCTCTATGACTGAGCCAGAAGCCGTGTAGGGCAGGTCCGGGCTTGACCGGAAGGAGTCCAGCTGGCGTGACCACATTTGCGCATAAAGCCCACCGGACTCTATCAGCTGAGCATGGCTACCAACTTCCGCTACCTGCAGACCAGCATGCACAGCAAGACCAACCAGGGTTCAGGGGGGAGTGGTTTAGGGTTTAGGTTTCTGCTACCTGCAGACCAGAAGGCCAACAAGACCAACAAGGGTTCAGGAGGGAGTGATTTAGGGCTTAGGCTTCTGTTACCTGCAGACCAGCAGGCTCAACGAGAGCCGCTAAGGTTTTAAGGCTAGCAGACAGGGTTGTAGCCTGTAAAACATTTGCTGTCCCAAACGAGCATTCACAAGACAGACATATCAGTTGTAGATTCAGCCGTAGTGCGGCTGGGCGTGGCTGCAGCTCCTGCAATCTGAACTCCTGTAACTGAGTGCAAACCAGCGCAACCAGGCCCACAAGCAATCAATCATTCAATCATCAATCAAAACCCACAACAAGGCCCACAAGCAGCGCAATACAAAATAAACAAACTTACGGGTCCTGGCCTTAGCAGCAAGGGCACTAACAATTACCATCTGAGCGCAGCGGCTGCCAGCACTTGCCTGTCCATGGGGCTTAGACATGCTCTAAATTCTTCTGTGCATGCAATCGCCTCCACGTTTTGCACAACCATGTGTGTAGCTCCTTTGCACATAACATTGCCTCTGTCATGCCTCTTCTGAAAGGCTCGAGACTTCCAGTATCATCTGCTTCCCACAAAGACCCATGCTGCAAACTCACTGGAATCTGAATTGAATCCTGCTCTACAGCCCTAGTCCATGCCGATCCCTCCCCTGCTTGGAGCCCACTTACTTGCCTCTTCACATCAGCTCTTCCACACACACAGCAAACTAGACCTTGACCCCCACCCCCCACCCCTACCTCTTACTCCCCATCCATCACTCACCCGCCCTTTGTCCAGCACCACGATCTGATCAGCATCCATGATCGTACTGAGCCTATGAGCAACCACCACACTTGTGCATTTGCCCCGCATGCTGGACAAGCTGCTCTGTATAAGCCGTTCCGTCAAGCTGTCTAGGGCGCTGGTGGCTTCATCTAGGATCAGAATGGCTGGCCTTTTCAAGATGGCCCGGGCAAATGCCACACGTTGCTTCTCCCCGCCAGAGAGCCTCAACCCCCGCTCTCCTGCAAAAGCAAGCAAGCATAGGATATTATTATTACATTTCATGATATGCCATAGCAAAAAGTGCCATAGGCCCGCACCTCAAGCTGTCACAAAGAACAGGGAGGTGGAACATAGTACGAGATATCATGGGCATGTATGACACAAGCATAGGATATAAGGGTTCACATAACGTTTCAATGCAGCAGCCAAGCACAAGCACACTCGATACGCACTGACAGAAATTGCCTGAATGCACCAGGGTATGACAGATGAAAGCAGCCAGTTGTTTGCCCTCGCAAGTACCGACTAAGGGAAGCACTGCCAATAGAGAAGTTATGAGTAGGGGCAACGCAAGGCCTGGCCAGACCGCCACAAAAGAGGTACGCGGCGAACGTGATTGGCTTTGCCAGGCGAATTCAGCATTGGCTCCCAGAATTAGCTTTCTCACTTGAAGGCACCTAGTAAGTCATGACTGCTGCAAGATACAGCAAAAAACCCACTTTTCCACGGTATGCCAATTGAAAATAGCATCCCAAGCAATCGTGCCGGAACCCCAGGTTCATATTGGAAAACTGCCACACCCACCCCTAGCTCCCACATGATCAAAAACGACGCAGCCCCAATTCAATCATTGCGCCCTCCAACCACTGGAGTATTTCCATCTGCACTGAGTGTACCCGTCGCCAACCCCTTAATACTAAGTGCTATCTGCTGAAAGCAGCTGTTCTCCCTGCGTTCAACCTACCTACTCGTGTATGGTACCCCAGCGGGAACGCCGCTAAGTGATTGTGTATATGTGCCACACGCGCGGCCTCAAAAACCTCTCCGTCGCTGCTATGTGGGCGCCCATAACGTATGTTGTACATAATGGTGTCGTTGAACAACACAGTATCCTGAGGCACCACAGCAATGGCTCCCCTCACGCTGCTTTGGGTGGCATATCTGATATCTTGACCATCAATGAGAACACGGCCAGATTGCGGGTCGTAAAACCGCAAAAGCAGCCTGCGCCACAGCAAAGAAGAACCATGAGTTGGAGCAATTCTTACCCATGAGACTTGAGACTTGAAAAGAACAAAGCACAGTCGAGCCTGAACGTGAAACCTGCCTTTCCAGCCTACTACTGCCAATGCCGCTTCTTCTGAAATGGCTGATTATCTTTAGGTTGATCCCACCAAAAAGCAGCTACGCACCAAGCTAACCTCGGTATTGTGCTTTTTCTCATTTCATTTAATCGGCCATAGCCAATACCATTCTCCCACAGCAAATTCCACAGAAAGTGCACTGCCACCAAGCAACCACTCAACACCCCTTACCTCAATATGGTGCTTTTGCTGCTGCATATTCACCCAACCAGGCCGATGTTGGACCGCCCACAGAGTGCACCCGCAGCAAATGGCCACTCAAACCCCTCACCTCAAAATGGTGCTCTTGCCGCTGCCTGTTGACCCAACCACAGCCAATGTCGACCCACCCACAGCAGTCAAGTTCACTCCCTTCAAAACAGGCTGAGCGGCATCATAGCCAAACACCACACCTTGGAAGTCCACTTGGCCGTCTCTTACTTGCAGGGACGTTGCTCCTTTGACATCTAGGACCCCAGGTACAGTAGCTAACAGCTCAAACATGTTCTCCATGTCTATAAGCGCCTTCTGCACCTGCGGGAATGGAACAGGACCCAAGTGGCAACAGGTAGTAAGAGTAGCTTCATCACCAGCACCACAAGCAGTACTACTAGGTGGAGCAGAAGCATAACCCGGGATGACTGCGCATTTGCCACTGCAGCAGGCCATGGTAAGAGACACAGGGCAAGTCGAATCATACAACAGCATTACATAACCACATGCTCGTGGCAAAGGTGAGTAGAAAGTAGGCAGACAACGAGCACCACAGCCACCTGCAATCCCTCTCTCTCTCAGCAGAGCCTTGGGCACTCCACTCGCTTGTTCCACCACCGCCACTTCCTTTGTTACCTCTCACCCCTTCCACCTGCCTCTCCTGACCCCTCCTACCTACCTGTTGTCCCCAAGGACAGAGGCCCATGAAAAGTCTCCAAACACCAGCAGCCTGCCTCAATTGTCTGGAATAGCTGCCAAATAATGTTAGAGGCACATACAGCTGCTGCATCGTTCTCACAGACAACGCCATGCCCTACTCCAAGCTTCCCTTCACTGCTCTTGTCACCGGCCACCTCCCTCCTTCTTCTCTCCCCTCCCCTCCCCTTCCATCTCCCTCTCCCCAACCCACCCACCTCCCTCTCCTCCCCAAGGAACGAAGAGAGTGTGTGCAAGAAGTGTGCAAGGAGCCTCCAATCACAAATTGCCTCACGTCTCTGTCATAGCTGCCAAAGGATGTCAGGCACATACACCTGCTGCATCGTTCTCACAAACATCACTGTGGCGCGACTCCAAGTTTTCCATCACTGCTCCGGTCACCTGCCAACACCTTCCCTCCTCCCTCCCCACCCGTCCATCTGCCTCTCACCAACCAACCCACCTCCATCTCCTCCCCAAGGAACAAAGGGAGAGTGTGCTAGAAGCTTCCATTCACTGATTGCCTCACCTGTCTATGATAGCTGCCAAAGAATGTCAGATACACATACAGCTGCTGCATCATTTAAATCAAGACAGCACCGACCCCCACATCTGATGCTTGCTTTCACCACTCTATTCACCAGCCACATCCCTTGTTCCTCCCTCCCTTCCCTTTCCCCTGCCTCTGACGGATTCCTCCCACCTCAGTCTCCTCCCCAGGGATGGGGAGGAGGTCTGTAATAAGCCTCACCTGTCTATAATAGCTGCCAAAGAATGTCAGAGGCACATACAGCTGCTGCATCATGGTCACAAACAGCACCGTGTCCCCAACTGTAAGCTCCCCCTTAGCGACTCCCCAGACACACACCACCAGACCTGCAGCCATCCCTACCCACACCACCGTGCTTTGCACCATGCTCAGCAAGCTGAGGAAGGCCATCTGCCAGTACTCAGCTGCCTGGAGGGGACGGAAGACACAGAAGCAGCACACTTTAGCAATTCATTGCAGAGATGCTCAGCAATTTGAGGAGAGCCCTCTGCCAGTACTCAGCTGCCTGGAGGGGATCAAAGATGGCAACACCAGCACATGTTGGCATGTAAAATCAATCAATCAATCAATCAATCAAGCGAAATGCAAGAGCAGCTATGGCTATAGCCAAAGAGACCCAGGCCATAACACAAGGCTCCTGATCACACCACGGAGCCACACAACCGATGATGGATTTGCCCACACACCAGCTGAGGGTAGATGCAACGGCATGCACAGCAAGGGAAAACAGAACAGAGCAAACCTATCGCACACTAACTGCCAATACACTCAGCAATAACAGGATCTCACTGCAAGGATCAGCTGCTGCAGGATCATGCAGAGCCCAGATCAAATAATCATAGCAGTTTATACCAATTGTCATATAGCATGGACACCGCCAGGGAGTGACTTGAGCAAGCAGAAGAACGCCTAGTACCAGTGCCTGAATAATCATGTTCATCCACCCGGAGACAATTGGAACAGGAAGCCCATGCAGGAACGGGTAGCCCATGCAGCTCTGTACAATGCATGCGGTCCTGCAGATCAGCAGGGTTATAGATGCCCCTGCTATCAACAAAATGTTTGCTCGGGCAGAATCTGCAAAATGGTGTTTGCATTGCAAACTGACTGCAGGAGATCCGCTAAGCTATCGAAGCATGAACAGATCGTATTGAGACGCATTGACGACAGGAAGGATGCTGCCGCTACGACCAACACTTCCCAATTATAACCACAAGCATGACATACTATGGCCGTGAAATGCACACAAGGGAAACAACCCAAACCCCTGTCATGCCATTTGTCACTGCATTCAGCCTACTTGCCATTGGGAGATAAGGAACGTCATCAATGTCAAGCATTTCAAGCTCAGAGAGAAAGAGAGAGCTACGCAAGGAGGGGCCCATTGGTGTAAGGATTACACTGGGCCAGCCTACCATGATTCCAAGCTGATGTATGCTTGCAATGTGAGGTAAGGAATCCCACCAATGTCAAGCGTTCCAAGCTCAAGCTTTGAAATCTAGGTTAGAACAGAGAGTAAATTGCATAGAGGAATTGAGCGCATGTATGCCTGGTGCTTACAACATCTTCCACTCACCTGGTACTGCCGGGTGGCTGTATCATAGCCCCGCAATTCATAATCCTCATTGCAGAAGTATTTGACAGTTTCATAGTTGAGCAACATGTCCGTTGCTCTGCTCTCTCGCTCGTTGTCCAGGGCATTCATGACCTTGCGAACCTGCACAGTGGGATGCACCAAAACTGCATGAGAAAAGGGACTGTTCCAAGACTGCCAACAGAGAATGCCCCAAGAAGCAAGGCAAAGGAAGCCCTTCCGCTGCCCAAGGGTGTTCTCGCTCTTCTGTTAGCAGGGTCTGGCAATGCTGGCAAACCAAGGGACAGACCACAGCAAGCAAGCAAGCAAGCAATGGTTTGATGTTATTGAGAGCAGGAAGCGGGCCCCTGCATGCCACCACAAGGACCACTACACGTGACAAATGTCAGCACTTGCCCACGCCCACCAGATGACCACTGCACTATCCCCATCCCCATCCGGCATATCACCTACTAGATGAGCTAGGGGTGTATCTGTGCCTATTGCAATCAGCTGCTGATGCAGTGATCTGTGAGTATGACCAATACCCCAGCGCGACCCCAACTCATGCAGGCACTGATATGCCCGGCACACTTACCTTTCCTCTCCGCTCTGTGATGCCCACAGTCAAGGGCACATAGGAGGAAACAGTTATCAGCACGATGATAGCTACCCATGGCTCCATGCGAGCAGCAAGGTAGGAGCAAGATATCACAATGTCCACCATCTGGGGCAGCACGTTGAACAGGACTATAGACACAGTGTCCTGCGAGCAAAGCACAGCAGTGTAGTCAATGACGTGTGTTTTGGGTCGCAACAGGCAGCTAGTCTTGAAGCCATCTGTTACATAGGGAAGTCCCACACATACCAGGAAGCCCAACACACAGGTCCTGAAACCACTGGAGTGAGTAGGGTTTTGAGGGCATTTTGGGCCCTAGTTTTAGCACAAAACCCTGTACAGGAAAAGTGGGTGGGGTTCCTCCAAAAACCTGCCGCCCCCTGCCTCCTGCCACAGAATGCTGATCAGACTGAAGAGCTTCAACTTGGAGACACTGCCAAGACATTCTCCATAACTAAAAGAGGTATGTTCCACCAGTTTCAGACAGCTTGAACCACAACAGCTAATCTGCCACCACACAAGTGCAGTCCAAAGGAGATGCTCCGAACCCTCTTGTTACCTGGATGCTGCTGGTTCCCCTGTCCAAGATCCGCATAATTTGCCCCGTCTTTCTGTGCACATGGAAGTTCAAATCCAGTGCCAGCAAGTGCCCAAATACGTCTGTACTAATCCTCCTGAATGCTGCCTGGTTAATGGGGATCCAGCAGATATCCCGCACGTTGGCAAGCAGGCCTTCACTCCCGCTGCCCCCTCGAAGAAATACAGCCCCCAAGTAGAAAAAGGCCCAGGGATAGAAGATGGTCCAGAAAGCTGTCAATGCAGTGTCTGGGACTGAGCTAAACACAACCCCAGCTCCTAGGGCACAGGGAGAAGCTGCAGACTGGCTACCTAGCAAGGAACGAATGCCTGCAAGCAACCCAGAGGTCCCTCCCGCTCCTCCTGCTCCTGATGCTGCTGCCATTCCTGAACCAGCAACACCAATGACAGGCCCTGCCCCTGGCATGAGTCCTGCCGCTGCAGCTATTGCCTCTGCTGGTGGGGGTATGGTGCTAGCCGCCGAAGCTGCTGCTGCTGCTGCTGGCCTGGATGCTGCTGCTGCTGCCCACAAGCCCTTCAGCAGGTTGGGAATGAAGCCATTGGTGTCTGACAATGTCTCCACCATGGACTTATACATTATGGGCACTGCCAGGTTGATGCCTCTTTCTGCCAAGACAAGGACAAGGCATGCCAGCAGCCGCATGCGCAGGACGCCTGTATGGGGCCAAACATAATGGAAGGCTCCCCAGGCCATAGCCAAGCGCCCATCCCCGGGCCGCCTGCAGTCAAAGCAGAACAATGCAACACAAGCGTGGCTTCTTAAGTCCTTCTACACAGGTTCCAGGACACAGGCACATGTACAGGCACAGGCCCCCAGCCAGTGTGATAGCTGCTGCAATGGATGATGGTATGCTGCAGGGGGTTCAAGAGGACCTGTAGCGATCGGACTCATCAATCAGGCGTCACCACACATCACTTGAACCACGTGCTAAGCACCCCCAAATCTACCTTTGCAGAATTGTTCAACGCGACTTTCATCTCCACAACCTACTCTTGCAGCAACTCTCCATCTCCCAGTTTTGCAGCATTGTTAACAGCAACTTTCTGTTAACAAGCACCTATTACAATTCATAATTTGCCATAGCAAAGTGCCATAGGCACCTAAAGTTGCAGCATCGTGCACAGCTACTTTGACAGAACAGTCCATGCACCCCTGCTCAATGCTTTGTCTGTCTAGGCTTGTGCCTGCTGCATGGCTCTGCAAATATCAGTACTGCACCTGAACAGCAACTGCAAGCAGCTCACCATCTGTGTGGCCCTTTCCCAGAGGGATTCTCAGCTTCATCTGCTAACAGGGGCTGATAAGTGCCATCAAAGGAGCCTCTTTGCAGGATCTGATGCTGCTGTATGATCACCTCTGTGATGAGAAGGCCGGTTAGCAGTACAAGCTGTAACCCATGCAGACCAGTCCTGCAATGGTAGGGCAAAGCACAACAAGTAAGCAGCTAGCGAGTAGGAGTTAGGGCTAACCTTGTGCATCCTGCCTGGTTCTGCAACAGGCCAGAAAGCATGCGCTGTCTAACTGCAAAAGAAGTTGCTTAGCGCTAGGAAGACACTTTAATGCTTGCAGCATGGGGGTGAAGCGCTGCAATAGGGGCCATTGTGACACCACCCTGCGGAAACGATGAGAGGTAGCTGTACCCAGAGTTACTCACAGGGCCAGCTGCAATTGCTACTCAACGCTGCCAACTGATCAGAATCAGCACACATACCGGTGACATGTGAACTGCAAAGACTGGTGTGTCACATCCTGTTGACAATCTCCCATTACTGTGTAGGCAGTGGTTGTCATACATGCTAAACACAATCCATATCCTGTTCCACCTCGCTGTTGTCTTTGACAGCTTGAGGTGCGGGGCCTATGGCATTTCTTGCTATGGCATATCATGAGATGTAGTAATTATACTGGCCACCTGTACGCGGAGAAATTCAATCTGCATAGTCCTCGGCGTCGCAGCTTCATTGCTTTGTCATGTTTGACAATGAAGGCATGTCCCAACATCATGTAAGATGGACTCAGGGCATGCAAAAGTCCCTGGCCATTTTCTTCTCTGCTGCTGCTTACCGAACGATGTGTTCATTGTCAAAATGGCCTCCATCGGTGAGAATTAGGACATCCAGGGCGAGTAAAGTAGCTGGTTGAAGCAAAGCTACCAAGAAGGTTCCACTAAGCTTCAATGTTAGCTGATGCTCCCATTTGGCAGCAAGCACGGCCTGCAGAGTAGCAATTGGTACTGTTTTTGCTTGAACATCAGGCAACCAAAGCATCTATCATGCCCTCTTGCTCTGAAATGGCGTATGACCGACCCTTGTCTCCCTGTTGCCATTCAGCCATTTAATCCCAGCCCCCACATGCGCGTACCAAAGTAAAAGCATAGCTCAAGGCCACCAGCAGCTGGCAGCCATCTATGAGGGTCAAACGAGGCCAGTGATATCCAACACGAGCGGCTGTACAGCTGCATTGTATAACGAGTACTAATGCATATACGGCTATCCTCGCACGCTTGTAGTCCTTAAATTTGGTTTCATAGCTGTTGCAAGGAGTGCTGGCAAATAACGAAGCCGCAAAGAGCAGTGCGAGGTCAGCAAGACATATAACGATGGTTACGACAAATAAAGCTGCCTCTAATGGGATCATGTTATCACTGCGACAAGAGCATTGGTCAGATATCGCAGGCAAGTCATCCGTGGAACTTCCTGACACACATGCGCGGCTGAAAGGCGTAAGAAGACCATCAGCAAAGCAACATGATGCGAAATACATTGACCCGCCCTCCACTGATGTCTGTTCAGGGGCCCCAGGCCTTCAAACTTGTGCCAGTGCCTGTGAGTTGTATTGCGAGTGAGCCCTGTAGTGTGCCGGACACCTCACCAAGAGCAGCATCCCATAAGCACTGTGAGGGCCCATGAAATAATTGTTGAATGCCCTCACCGTTGTGTGCACGAGTACCTGAGTTTTGACCGGAGCTGGTGGCTGCTTTAACAGCCATGGGGTTGCATCAGAAGTTGCAACTGCTGCTCGTGGCAGCGGTTGCCTGTCAACTAATAGCGACATGCACAGCCTCTTTGATGGCTATTGACCTGGGAAGTGAATACCTTAAAGTATCGCTTATAAAGCCTGGTCGCACGCCAATTTCAGTTGTGGTTAACGAGATGAGTAAACGGAAGGCCCCTGCCTTGGTGGGGATGATCGGGGAGGACAGACTCCTTGGAGAAGAAGCATTTTCTTTTGCTATCAGATATCCAGACCTGGTGTTTAGCCGCAGTAGAGATTTCTTGGGCCGTGATCCGGACGACCCTTATGTGCGCCAACTGCTATCTGACCACTACCTCCCATACAAAATCGAGCGCCATCCCTTGAGCAAACTGATAGCTCTGAAGGTCAACAGCACTACATCATATACTGTAGAAGAGTTAGTGGTAGGTACCTTCCAATGAGCTGCTAACTGGATCACTTGCTAGCTTCCAGAGAATTCTGCCGCTACTGCATAGTATGCCTGTGCAATAATCAACAGGTTTTGTGTGCAGGGTGGCATATTCCACTACGCAAAGCAGATCACAGAAGCACATGCTGGAGCTGGGACCATTGTCCGTGATGCAGTCATCGCTGTGCCAGCCTGGCTAGGCATCCCAGAGCGCCAAGCAATGCTCAGTGCTGCATCCCTTGGCGGCCTGAATGTCTTGGCGCTCATCAACGCCCACTCAGCAGCCGCATTGCAGTTTGGCATTGAAAGGGACTTCACTAAGGGTGATCAGAAGGTGGGTGATGCTGCAGCAGAAAACAGTTACTTGATAGCAGGAGGTCACACATGCAGCCATATGCTGTAGCAGCATCTTTTTGAGTTTGAGGCCCTGTCAAAGGGTGCAAGTAACATCACCACTGGAACATCCCAGAAACAATGCCAATCTCAAAGCAGCTGCTGAAGTCTGCCTGAGTGGCGTGACTTCAGCAGCCACTGAAGGCTGGGGCAGCTCTCGGGATAGCCCCTTTCGTTGATGGGGCTGATTCATCATGGGTACCAGCTACCCCCATGGGAACCAGAGGCTTCGCCCAGGTCTGGCAAATGGGCGACCTGTCATTTGTAGCGGATATACAGACCGGTTTACATATAACCTCCTGTATATGTGGAGGTTGTCAGATACCTGGCCTGGAGGATTGCGAGGCCCTTGCACAGGGCAAGCAGATGTACTCTTTGCTGCATCCCATTCCTCCTCCTGCTTGGTTGCCCCATGCATTGATACATGCGTTCAGCACCATCCAGCAGATATCAGGCCATGCCCAGCTTCATTGCTGTTTTTTGTGATGCCACTATCTACAGCCCACACTACGTGCCCTGTGCCATGCTCCGTCAATGCAAAAGCAATTTTACTAAGCCACCTAATGAACCACAATGAGCTAAAGCACCTCATTGCCTTCCCTTCTTTCCTTTGCTAGATTATTCTGTATGACATGGGCAGCGGCAGCACAGAAGTGGCTCTTGTCAAGTACAGCACCTATAACACCAAGGAGGCTGGGAAGGACAAGGCCATCAATCAGTTTGAAGTACTTGATGTGGAGTGGGATACCTCTTTGGGCAGCAGCAATTTGGACATGGTGCTGGCTGAGCACTTTGCCAAGCAATTTGAAGAGAAGTTCAAACTTGATATCAGGTGATCACAATTCAACGCTACCTGCTTCTGCTGGGTTGGTAGGGCACTTATTCAAGCCTATTGACCTTTCAGAGTCATGTGTGTAAGGAACCAAGGTCCTTGGTATGCAGCAATCTTGAGTTGTCTCCAAGTGGGATGGATGATAATAGGACGTCAAGGCCCAACAGCTAGCTTTGTAGTTGAAGCCAGTGCCAGCAGCCAGAATGCGTCACTAGTGGGTTCTCGGATGTGCATAGCCCGTTGTTATGGGATTAAGAGAATTACGTGCATTAGGATTTGACCCCGGTGTGTTTGGTCGTTTCGACCCAGCTGCCTTGTGTGCAGCCACACCTTAGTTATTTGATTCTCTCGTTATGAGCAGCTATGTTGCTGCGAGTGGGCCACAATGCTCCAGTATTGCAGGCCGCCTGCTCCAGGCTAGCTCAGACCCAACTCGCCTATGTTAACACCCAATGCGTCCCCACACTCCCGGCAACAGCATGAACCTTGCAACCTTAGCCAAGGTTGGAACTCACAACATCTTCATGGCAGTGTTTTCTTGGTGTGATGCTTTATCTTCACCTTACAGGCCTCATCCCAAGGCCATGGCCAAGCTCAAGCGTCAGGTCCGTCGTACAAAGGAGATGCTCTCTGCCAACACAGCAGCTCCTTTCAGTGTGGAGGAGATGCATGAAGGCAAAGACTTCCAGAGCAGCATCACCCGGGAGAAGTTTGAGGAGCTGGCTGGAGACTTCTGGACACGTGCTGCTGTGAGTACATGGAGATAATGATAGGATGCTGTGTGGTGTGACAAAACCAATGCATGCTCTGGAATGTCTTGTTTTCCTTCTTTATCTTTTTGATGGTGGGAGTGGGGTGTAGAGGGGGTATGTAAATAGTAGAAACAGAGGAGGGTAGGGCACAGGGATCTGCAAAGGTAGGTCGGGTGGCAGGGCTGCTAAAGCAATCTCCTGATTGATCCAGCTGGAAATGGATGCGCCGTCCTGTGGATGTGATTGCAAGAGGCGACTTTTGACACTGAAAGCTGTCATAGAGGTATCCTAGAAGCACCATAGGTGCCTGCAAGGGAGTGAATGGGGCTTTTTGGCTTTGGCTGCATCAAAGTGCTCGCAGCATTTATCTCTTGCGTCTTGTGTGGGAAACACCGTAGGCGAATTAGGAGGACCGTGCTCTGTACAGCAGAAAGTTCCTCACCAGAGACATACATTTTTTGGAAATGCTCAGTGTGTTAGGCAGCTGTTACACCCCAGGACAGCTGTTTTTATGGCACTGGTTGAGCTTGGTATGATGGACAGTAGTCAGCCTAGGGGTTTCGCATGGCTGGGCATTGGCAGCATTGTCAAATCATAAGACCTTTCTGGTGACTTGTTAATACTATAACCCACCTGTATTGGTCCATTGCAAAAACGGCATTTCTTTTGCTCTAAGACCTGTGACATTCTTCTCTGCTTGCTTTCAGGCCCCCTTGACCAAGCTTCTTGCACGCAACAAATTGGCACCTACTGATGTTGAGGCAGTAGAACTTATAGGTGGCGGCAGCCGCATTCCTCGCTTGCAAGCTGCGCTAACAGAGGCGCTACAAGGGCGCACTCTTGACCGGCACTTAGATGCTGATGAGGCTATCGTGTTAGGCGCGGGCTTGTTCGCAGCCAACTTGTCGACATCCTTCCGCCTAAGGAAGTTTGGTATGACAGATGTTGCAACCTATGGTGTGAGCTTCATCAGTGATGATTTGGAGCCGCCTTCAGCAGCTGGTGCAGGGGAGGAAGACGGGGAGGTAGGCGGGAGGTCAGGGGCTGGTGTGAGGTGTGGAGGTCAGGCTGGTTCCAGTGGGGGTTGCCTATAATGGTTTCCAATGCTATGCTTTGTTGCATCCCATGAAGAATTTTTGCCCTGCAATCTCATTCTGACAGCAAGGTGCAAGAATTGTTTTAAAGAACATGCAGTCTGCATGGTTGTCTGCACCACCACATGGGGAGTTTCTAGGGAGGCCTGGTACACAGGAGAGCAAAAGCTGCATAGGAGACAGCCATTGTTCGCTTGATCACATGTTTCCAGGTCTTGAAACTACAGCCCATTACATGGCTGGTGCATGTGTTTTTTGCCTGGTTGGCGCGCTTTCAGGCCTCCTGCAAAAAGGGGTGGATGATCACAAGGCCTTTCTCCGGCAGGGGAGAAATTGACCATCAAGCTCGTGATGAGTCGCAAAAGCCCTGTTCAACCTGCTTGTTCCTGCCCTGCGCCCTTCTATCTCATGTGGCTGAATGCATCCTGGTGACAAGCTCGTGCTTCTCTTCTCTCAGTTAAAGCGGATCCAGCACCAATCGCATGAATGCACTGTCTATGATTAACCTGCTGATATAAATCAACCTTTCCCAATCGTGTAGGGAGCGCATGCAAAAGGGCCTGTGGTGAAGAACCTCCTCCCAGCAGGAAAGAAGCTTCCCATCAAGCGTGCCATCAAGTACAACAACCTCACCCAGGATGGCTTCAGCTTCACGCTGCAGTACAACGAAAGTGTGCCACATGGTCTGCCCAGCAGCGTGAGGGGCAAGCCCTTGCTGGGAGAGTTCACGATATCTGGCATCAAGGAGGCTATTGCCAGGTGAAAGGGGTTCAAACAAAGCAGCAGTGCAATACTTGATGGGATGGATTCTGGGTGTAGCCACCAGCATGGCTGCAGAAGGCGCTGCCTGGGCCGGGACACGATCTGTGCTTTTTGAGCCCTTCAGGGTAGAGTCAGCTTGAAGTAATGGGGAAAGGTGCCAAGCAAAGTAACTGTGTGGACAGGTGCTGGCCTAAACCTCAAACCTAAGCGCTGAACCCTGAACCCCAAGTTTGCATGTCACGGCAGAACCAACAGCAAAGTATTTGTGTGGATAGGTGCTGGCCTTGAAGCAGTCCCAAGTTTAAAAGTCAGGGCATGCACGATGAATAGGAAGACAGATGTTGATGCACGGGGCGATGACAAGGGGTAGCATTGGGCCAGCTGATTGGCATAGTTCTGTCTGTAGATGCTTCATGATGTCTAAGCGAATTAGGTGGAATGGTGAGAAGCAGCCCTCGCTGCCCCACTTCAGCATCATGTAGTGATGCAAATGTGCTTGTCTGGTGCTTCTTATTTGGCGTTGCTTAGCCTGATGTTTCGATGTCACAGGCTATGTCGGGTTGCATGCCCCAGGCTCCAGCCTCTACTTGACCCTCCTCCGCTTCCACAGCTTATGTACATGTCCTTCCTCTCCACTTCCCACATCCCACTTCTCCCTTCTGTCAACCGGCTGAAAAACCCGAACCAAGCCCTGCTTTGCTGCTGCTCCTATCTCAGGTACAACCACTCAGGCTTGTTCGCCTTGCGTTTTGAAGCCGATTACAGCGGCCTAATCCACGTCAACAGTGCAGATTGTTACATCGATCAAGAGGTAATGGAAGACAAGGTGATTGAAGTACCTGTGGAAACCAATAGCACCGAGGCAGATGGTGAAGCAGCAAAAGATGCTAAGGGAGCCTCAGGAGCCGCTGATAAGGCGGAAGACAGCGCTGAGGACAAGGCAAAAGAGAAGAAGGGCAGCAGGTGGAGTTGGAAGAAGGACAAGGGAGAGAAGGAAGAGGGGGATGCTGAGCCTGCAGCTGCTGCTGGTGATGCGGAGAATGCAACTAACAAGACAGAGCCCCCTGTGAAGAAGACTGTTTTTAAGACCATCCAGGTCCCCAAGAAGAAAACCTTCCAGGTGTGGTTCTGAAAAGGAATGGCTGGGAACGTTGCATATGGGGACGCTTGCAGCAGAAGCAAACAGGAGTGGCATGTCATGATTGTACCGTAAGAGACGGAGATGCAAATACAGCTCAGGGATGAGGACTCCTTACGCTTGGCACCATGATGCAAGCACCTTTCGTATGTGCAAGTCCCCTGCTGCTCGGACGCACTTGCAGTTCAGTAAGAAAAGGGTCTGATGCGGCTAATACAGCACTGAACGGCAACGCACCCCTGTGCTTCTTTTTCCCGTAAGAATGCTACTACCGGTATAGCCATCTGCTGCCCCACTCCTGCTGCTGGTTTAAAGAGTCAATTTAATAGCCTCTGCAGTCTCTGCACAAAGAATAGCCGCCTATCAGCTAAACCTGAACGTTTTACTGGGAAGACCACACTCCTGCCTCTTTCCAGCTTCTACTACAATGTTCTCCCTGCTTCCCTTGCTTCTGCTCCAGGTGGCTCTCAACGTCACTGGCCCGGGTCTCCGTTACAAGGCTGCTGAAGGAGACTTCCTTGCTGCAGCTACCGTTAACATGAGCACACTGGTCAGAACAGAGCGGCTGAAGCAGGAGACTGCCAAGGCTAAGAATGACCTCGAAGCTTACATCATCAAGACAAGGGACGAGCTGGAGTCTGACGAGCTGTTGCAGAGGGTAAGGGGTCTGAGGGGTGGGGCTGGTGGTGCTAGGGGTGCTAGGATGCCATGTAGCGCAGCGAGAGAAGGATATGAGGGATAATCTCAGCAGGCAGGCAGCACATACAAGTATGCGATGCCTCTAGCCGGGGCTTGGTGTAAAAAGTTGAGTACTGAGTGTGTGGATGTCATGCGAGTTCACTTCTTCAGCCCTGCCGCATGTCAGGTACATGAAAATCTAGAAAGTGTAGTGCTGGGTTTATGATATGGCCTTGATACATCGGTCGTCCAGGTTATAAGACAGAAGCATACAAGGACATTAATTGTCAGGGCGTTGTACATACTGCGATAACTCCCGGGAAGTTCCTGTCTGATGTCCCCTGGGTGAAGTTCACTCTCTCTAAGTTCTTTATCACTGAGTTTCCCCACTCTAGCATGCTCGTGATGGAGTCCAAATTGTCTCACTTCCTGTTGGTGAGGTTCATAGTGTACCTAAGGCGTACTGCTGCTCTAGTTCTTCAAGAGTGAATCAGCTGTACAGTTGTGGTCAGCCCAGTTACAACGCCTTCTAGTGGTGTTCATTTTTTGCCTGCTCCACTGAGTTCATGGCGTGCAGTATCAGCCCACCTTGTGCCCAACTGCTGCCATGTCGACGTCTTCATGCCTGCTATTGGCTTATTGCATGTTCTGGTGTAAATGTCCATGGTGATCAGGTTTCTACAGAAGAGGAGCGCTCCACATTCCGTGAGGCCCTCATGGATGCTGAGGACTGGCTGTATGGCGATGGCGAGCAAGCCAAGCCAGAGCAGTACCGCTCTAAGCTCACTGAGCTGAAGAATGTTGGCAAGGGCATGGTCAAGCGCAGAAAGGAGCTAGAGCTGAGACCTAAGGTGAGGAGCACGGGGTTTTGCAGGACTTCAGGGTTCTAACTAGGTCTTGGGAAGTTGATCTGGACTAGGTGGTCTTGCAGGAGTTTTGTGTGGTAGGTTATGTGGTCTTGGATCTCATCTTGCAGTCCTTGCAGTATTGCTGGATGTGCAAGAGGGTTGCCAAGCACAAGGTGCACTTCCACTGCTCTTGACACGACAGCCAGAAAACACATGAACCTGTGCAGGGGCATATTAAGTTGCTCGTATACGTAGATGCTGAGCTAGGTTCTTTTTGGGATGCAGCAGGGACATGTAGGACTGGATAGTTGCAGCTAGCACCACATAGTGCATAAGCTGTTCTCCTATGTCCAGCTGCCCATGAAAGTCTGTAATGTGCCTTGGCAAATTACTTTCAACCTGGGAGCTTTGACCGTGAGTCTGTGCTGTGGTGTTGGCAACTAGATTAGGCCAGCCAAAACAAGATGGGCCTGCAGGCAGGCAGATCAGCATGCTCACAATACGGGGCTTGTTTCTTTCCGGGGTGCAGCAGACACATACTTGACCCTAAACTGCAGGTAGCGCTGTACAGTCCAAATGCTCTATTCTTATGTCCAGCTCGCTATTTCCACCTCGCTGTTCTTCGTGAGAGCTTGAGGTGCGGGGGCTATGGCACTTTTTGCTATGACATTTCATAGGCATACCATAAAATGTAATGTTTATGTGTCCAGCTGCCCAGGCGGAACCTGCCATGAGCATCGGCTATCTACTTTTCAACCTTGGAGCTTTGAGTTGCACCCACGTGTTTTGGTGTTCCCCTAGGTCATGGAAGTCACCAGGACATCACTGGAATTGATCCATAAGACAATGAACTCTTGGCCTGAGATCAAGCCTTGGATCACTGAGAAAGAGGCTGAGAACGCTTTGGCCAAGGTGAGTTTGGGGACTTCTGGGGGTGGCCAATTTTTGGAGCATGGCATGCGTCTTTATCCCTCTGTCTTGTCCGGTCCTCGACTGGGGTTTGCCTACCTTTGTGGTGTCACCTGCCCCTACTTAGTGACCTGTACCTGACCTTAGAGGTGGGGGTGGGCTCTGCTAGGGCATGTGGCCATGATTGTGGGGTTGGCAGAACAGCACCAGGCATGCTGCCCAGCCCACATCATGGTGGGGCATGATGAGCATCAGGGTGTTGCCCTACTGTCCAGTATGTATGTGTTACAACAGGAATCACAGCAGCGGAGAGGCGCAGTTTGAATTTTGGCTGTGCTGCTTGTCTGAAGCCTGTACTGCGTCTTACTGCAGTGTGATCAGGCTGATGTCATATTGGCGCTGTCCGTCTACTGCATTTTCAATGGGATGGTGTATCACAACAGAGAGCTAGCTCTGTTTGATGTACTTCGTTAACAATATGTAATTGGTACACTGCAGTAACCTGCTCACACAGCCCTTGAGTTTGTCCTAATGCTGTAACTTGTCTACACATTGCGTTTGGGTTTGCTGTGGTCGTCCTGATTGTGGTTCTTATTTTTGTCTTGTGTGCAGGTGAGGGACTTCGAAGCGTGGTTCAACGAGAAGATGGCCAAGCAACTGGAGCTGAAAGACACTGAAGAGCCTGCCTTCACAGCAGAGGATGTAGTTGGCAAGTTTGAAGGGGTGGAGGCTTTGGTTAACAAGCTCGACAGGAAGAGGAAGCCAAAACCTAAGCCAGCACCTAAGGCTGAGAATGCTACTGCGGGAGAGACTGCAGACAAGGCAGCAGGGGACAAAGATGCAAAGGCCAAGGTTGAGGCGAAGGAGAAAGAGCAGCAGCAGGAAGGGGAAGCTGGAGGTGAGGCCGTAGGGGAGGAGCAGCAGCAGCACCAGGAAAAGGCTGGTGAGCAGCAACAGGAAGCGGAAGGAGGGTCCAAAGAAGGAGAAGCGTCAGCAGATGGTCCTGATGACGACATGCCGGAGCACACAGAGTTGTGAGGTCGTTACAGTTTTCTGTGTAAGGTACACCCCCATCTCCTTGTCTCACACGACGGAGATCAATAATATGTGGCTGCGCCCCACAATGCTTGTACGCGAGTTTAGTAGGCCAGGTCACAAAGTGGAAGGTGATCGAATTCAGTTTGCGCCTTCCACTGAATCCATGGCCCGACTTTTCCGAGATGGCCGAGCGGGCAGGGCCTAGCGGGAGCTGGACACCAGTACGTGAGCATCATGCTGGCAACATGCCGCGCATTCGTTGTGCAATAAAATTCACCATTGGCATGTGCTCTTCCACTGAGGGACTGGAAGACAGGGGCTGCTGGCCTGCTGCCCACTCGCCGCGTGCGGTGCCCCTCGATCGGGGGTCGGCAGGAGATGCGCTGTGCTGGCCCCTGTTCAGCTGCACTCGACGTTCAGCTTGCGTAACGAGCATGTGGATACCCGCGGACACTGTATTAGCATTACCCGTTCAGTTGCCGCACTGCGGTCCCCAGAGCGAGGACTAGTGCAGCCAAGGAGAATGAAGATGACTTCTTTTTCTTCATTCCCCTTGGTGCAGCGACTGGAAAGCAAGGCAATCTGGAACTTTCGAAAGGCTGCCACGGGCTCTTTGCACTTATATGCACCTCCTACCAAACGCTTGCCCCGCCATAGCAGCGCACAGACAACGGGAGTACTGGCCGTTACACTCATTCAGCAACCAACCGCCACACATCTGATTCGCACATAACTTCTCTTTCCACCCACTTCATCATAAGCATACTGCCTGCTACAAAGTTAAGCCAAAAGCTATCGAACCACATAGGTTCTACCAGCCTTGCATTTCTGCTCATATTACCCAACTGCCAGACCTGTGTGAGCAAACTACTTCGTGTACTCACATGCCCGTCATTCATACGGGCTGTTGAGTTTAATCTCCCATGCTCTACCAAGCCCAACATTTTGCAACATCCTAGGCAACAAAAGATCACATGCAACAAACAGGGCAGGATCCACATGAAGGCACTTGAAGAACCCAACACCAGAATGATTGCAAAGTGACAACTCAGCTCCAAACTAGGTAATTCCATTGGACTCTACCATGTCTCCACATTGCCATCGTTGGCAGCTGCCAAAGTCACTAGAAAAAGCACTCTCACAGCAAGCGCCGGAGGTATCAAATAACATAACATGTTAAGCAATGCGAACTGCACTTGTCAGAATGTTGGAGATGCGCTAGACACCACCAGAGCCACCACACATAAGTGCCACTTGTCGCGCACCAGAAAATTGAATAAGGGTAACTGCACCCAGCCAAGCTTCCTACATTCCACTGGCAGGTTCCGAGTAGGTTGATAACATCAGTAGCAAACTGGCACAGGACTGCATAAATTGTATGGCCATCCAATTCATAGCCTCACCGCATAGAGACTGCCTGCTATGTTTCCCTCCCTAACATGCCAGACATGAGAAGCTGCCCCGTACAGCTTCATACAGAGGCAGTACTGGCACCCCAGGTGCTCTTATTCCTTTCACCTTCCTGGACGACCTCCTAGCTGGGGAGTGCAGGACAGTCTATGGGTACGGATGTAGGTAGGCCGAGATGTTGGTCCCTTGTCATGCATCACTTTGCATCACTTCACCCAGAACACAAGCGGCATCCTTCACAGCAATGATTGAAAGCACTTTGTTTCTATTGAGCTTCATACCTTCGCTGTCTAGGCCACGAGCCTGGCCACATCATAACTCAACCAGCCGTATCTCAGTTGAAACGGTGAGTTAAGGCAGCAAGCTTACAAGCTCACCACAGCCAGTAGCACAGCAATGCCACACACCAAGCTCCAGCTTGCCATTTGAACAGCAGCTGAGTTCGTCACTCCAGGAGATGGGCTGGGAGCAGGGGCCTCTGCTGGGCCAGCTGCTGCAGCAGCAGTAGCGCCCGTGCCGTTCAAAGGGTTGCCGTCCGCGTCGCATGCTACACCCTTACCATCGAGCTTGGCGGTCCAGTTCGTGGTGGCTGGGCCGGAATAGACTAGGTCGCAGCAGAACAGAGGGGCTGCAGGAGGGGGAGGGGGAGGGCAAACACATTAAAAAAGCAGACAAGAGGGGGAGAGGAGCTGCAGGAGGGGGGCAGAAACACCTGACAGTAAGGTCGATCCACGGTCGAGTGAGGATCGTGTGAATTGGTATAACCAAAAACTTGCTTCATAGTATTTGGGTCCTTAAGACCGTCGCTACAAAGTTCACTGGCAGAGAGAAACTGCTTATCACCACATCATGGTATTATAGGGTGAATGACTGCATGTACTACATTTCATGATATGCCATAGCAATAAGTGCCATAGGCCCCGCATCTCAACCTGTCACAAAGAACAGCGAGGTGGAACAGAAGCTACCCTATTCTCCAGCCGACTAGATCAGCATTGCAACTAGGTCTGGTTATTGTAGATGCAAGACAAGAGAAGGTCGACATACATCCTACATCTGATATGTCTGTACTGTCGCTCAACTGTTGATGCTCGGTCCAGCAGATCTCCTCAAAACAACACTGCTCTCCTGCTAAAACAGCATTGCATCCTTATCACCTACTGCTTGGACTTGCAGCAGAGACTGTCTGCGTCACTGCTGGACATTACCACACTGCTAATCTCGGTTTGGACATACTTTATCCCTATTGTTTGGCCCAAAGCTCAAAACCACGTTGCCCTGATCTCTACCGTTTGAACCAACTTACTGTTGTCAGCATGGTTGGAGATGATGACAGACTTCACTGCCTTAGCTCCAGAAGTTAGGACGTCACCGTCGTTAGCACCATTACCACGGATGCTGCCATTGGCTGGCACAGTGAAGTTGTGCCACCAAAGCATGTTGTGATCATCATCAATGGGAACCATGGAGTCATTGAAGTAGTAGGCCTTACCACCACCAGAAGCGCAAGACCCTGAAGCAAGCACAAAAGGGTGCATCCAAAAAAAGGTGGGTGCAAATAACATTTTTACTGTCATTCAATGCAGAAGGACAAGCATTTAATCGTTCCAGCAGGGGGCCTGTGTGAGACGCACCACAGCTTGGTTTGCTTCATCTGTCAAGGGCTGCATGACTGGAATCCAGGATCCTATAAGACACAAGCGCAGTTACAGCCATAAGTATGGCAGCAACACAATCAGGTCAACAAAGCACACTGAACGTTTGTGTGATACTAATGCCCCACGATCCCGTCCACCAAGTTGCAACAATGATCCACGCAGACGGCAGATTTAAAGAGAGCAAAGCACATACACTCGAGCACTGCAGCTACTGATCTGAAAAGAACTCTTACATGGGCCAGTAGAGCATAGCGAATGCTACCACTGGACAGGTTAGACATTGGGCTAAAATGTCCTGCTTACCAATGTGGACAGTGCCATCAGTAACGATGCCACCAGCAGGCTTGCCGGCCGCGTCGGTCAAGTTGATGAAAACATCCACACCAGCGCTTGGGACTCCAGAGCAGTTCTTATACTGGTAGTTCCAAAGAATTGCAGTGCCAGTGGCGGCAGTGGGAGGAGTAACCGGGGCAGCATCAGCGTCGACCAAGCTCTTAGCAGGGGACTTTGTTGCATTCACGGCTACCCATTTGTTGCAGGTGGCGATCTGAACGCGGTTGTAGCTCCTGCCCACTGGTGTTGAGGGCCACTCATGCAGATGCCCCCTGCGGAGTGGAAACATACGACGTTGGAGATGCCGGAGATCACACCAACTCTACTTCACGCTCTGGTTGGCCATAAACTGGTAATAAACGCAGAACTGGATAGGATGGCACACGTGAGCAACTAAACGGTCTTCGGACCTTCTCATGCCATGGCTACAGACTGGCTGCAAAGCCGTTTCGGTTAATCGTTCTCATGCAATCAGCACATTGCAACTAAGAAATGCTTACCCATGGCCGTGTACGGCGATGCATAGGCAGGCCAAAACCACCAGTGCCGTCGAGAGCATAAAAAGGCACGCCATGTTGTAGTCGACCTGGGAGGCTACAACGTTGCTGCAGGATGAGGTTTCCTTCCTTAGCCCTTAGGATCGGCAATCACCATCCAAATGCCTCCGCTCGTGTGGGGTCGTGCTGATCGCATCTGCAATTGCAGACCAGTGTACCAAAATCTAACTCATACCGTTCCCGTTCTTGCCTTGAACGGAACGCCAATCAATGCGGTACATAGGTACAATAGGGGATCGAAGAGTGAGTTCGTAACAGCGCACGGTACCGAGCGACCGACATTGGGGTAGCCTAGAAAGTATCAGTCATGAGGCACTAGGGGATCGAAGAGTGAGTTCGTAACAGCGCACGGTACCGAGCGACCGACATTGGGGTAGCCTAGAAAGTATCAGTCATGTCTTACACTGGCAGGGATTACCGGTTTCGGCCGCACTTGGCCTTCATCCAATAGGGGATCGAAGAGTGAGTTCGTAACAGCGCACGGTACCGAGCGACCGACATTGGGGTGGCCTAGAAAGTATCAGTCATGGCCGCACTTGGCCATCTTAACGTCCTGAAGCCGGTTCCACAACCTCCTCTGGAACCAGAACTAGACTTGAACAAGGCCTCTGGAACCAAACTTTTCTGGGGGAGACCATGCCATGTCGATGCGCAGCATGGACCCAAGCAGGAGGCGGGGGTCCAGGGGGGAGGAACAGCCCCCCTGGTGGGGTCTGGGGCGAAGCCCCAGAAGCCAGCGATGATTTGTACTTATTACAACCAATTGCACAATGGAAAATGCTATTCTTGCACTCAGTTGAGCACTCTACACTTTGTAATAAACTTGCTGGAACCAGCATGTGACATGTTGGCCAGAGGGTGGCCCAGGGCTGGAACCAGGAACTGACATGTTTGGCATCGCTGGAACCGCGGAACTGAGCACATTTTGCCCTGGAACCGGAACCTGGAACCGGCTTCAGGACGGTACCATCTTTCTAGGCTACCCCAATGTCGGTCGCTCGGTACCGTGCGCTGTTACGAACTCACTCTTCGATCCCCTAGTGGTGTGCACATTGTTGCTGTTTTGTGGCTGGCCCTTAGCCTAGTGGGAGGAGGGGAGCTGGAAGGCGTCATTTTGGCAGCTTATGCTAACAGGGAAGGTCGCGCTCGCTCACATCTCCTGTTCGTGTCGTCCTAGGCACTTTGCTTTTCCTGTATGCTTGCATTCCTGTGTCCCATTGGTCCCTTAGTCCTTGCATTTCTCGTCTAGTCCTTGCATTCCTCGCCTAGCTGCAGCCTATCCAGCTTTAGCTTGCTTTCGGACTTCGTGGGGGGTCGGGCAGGGTACATGGGGTAGTGTTGGCCAGTCACAAAGCATGCTGTTGTTGGAGCGCTTGCAGTGTTTAGCTTGTAATTTCCTGGGTCTCTTGAATGGTCTGGCAGCTTTGGCTTTCTAGCGGTCTCGCCTCATTGTCTCGAATTTTGCTCTCCACACACTAACAAACTGGATGGAGTTATGCCGCGGGCGCTGCACGGCCCGAAAGCTGTGCAGTGATCTATCTCATCTAGGTACAATCTGGTCATCTTGCCTCGAAGCCGCAGCTATACACACCTGGGAAGGGTGCGCTTAGGCGCGCACGGCCCGAACCGGCTTGGGAAAAAGGCATACCACGACACTGAACCGACATCGTGTTTAGTAAAACAACACTGGCTGATTGCGCAGGTTATGGATGTGGAGGGAATCAAAAGTTCACTCTGTGAGAATGGCAAGTTGGTTGGCAGTTGCATTATGCAGTTGGTTTTTGGCGGTGATTCATACTCCAAGGGGGGGTACAGGCCAAGGCCCTGCGTGGCCGGAAGAGCCTTGGATGTTGTTGTTGTTGTTGGCAAGTGCAATGGAGAGCTTGCCCGTTGCAGGCGCAGTCGCGAAAATGCACACAGTATACATGCACAAAGCAACAGCTCAGGGCTGCTGTAGGCTTATGCCCAAGGGGAAGCGCTAATACAGGCGACTTCCAAACCCAATGCGATCTTCTTATCGCCACTGCTATTGTTGTATGTGAACAGGGCGCCTGCCTGATGGACCGTTTCCAAAGTACTGGCAACAGTATTACCGACGGATAAATACCGCTAACTCACACTTATGGCTGCACACACGAGGCAGGTAGGTGAAATTGAACGCCAAACACACATGTTGGCAAGTATGAATGTGCACAAAGCAGCATATGTGTATGAGATAGATCACTGCACAGCTTTCGGGCCGTGCAGCGCCCGCGGCAAAGCAGCATATGTGCTAGGGGTGTGCAGAAGTAACAGATTACAGATTACAAAGTGGCCCCACAAAGGGGGCGCCCGTAACGGAGCCAAACTAGGCTCCATGTGCATCATACACCATGCCAGACTCATCAATATAATCATCATAGTCAGACGAAAACGTATCAATTTGATAACCAACCAGACCTAGCTCCTCTAGTGTCTCCCTAGTTGCATAAGGTAGAAGGTCTGATGCTTCAAAGCGCCTATAGTCTAGGCATTCTGATACAAAGGCAGCAACCTTCCTGGGGTTCTGGTTCATGAAAGCACTGACCTTCCCAGAGGGCCGCATAGACCGAGTAGCCCGGGACACTCCTCCAAGATTTGAGAACAATGCTTCCTCATACTTCAACCGAAGTAACCTGCCAGCATCTGTCCAGCCTCGCTCGTAAGATCTTCATGGGTTGGGGCTGCTAGTGAGTACAAAACAATACAAGTTGGGGGACTCAAACCCCTCCCAGCACTAGCCTGCAGGCCTACTAGTGAGTGTGTGTGTGTGTGTGTGTGTGTGAATCTTACATTGGCAAACCCATCGGCACGCGTGCGGTGCCACTAGTGAGTAGCTGGGTGGGCCTCACATCTTGGAGACAACCCAACGCAGGGACCCACAAATGTATGTGCCCCTAGTCTCCAAGAAAACAAAAAAACTACTTACTACATACTTTAACTTCGGCATGATTTTCAGGCAGGAGACTTGCAGTGACAGCCCTGCAGCCAAAACCCTTTACAACCTCAACCCTAATACAAGCCAATAGCACCAATGCACGGCTTGCAAAGCAGCCAAGATGTGGCCTGAGGTGCTGCTCTACATTGAAGCCCCTAGTGCTTGTTGTCAAGCAGCAGGTTGTGCTGCACAGTGCACGCTAGCACACCCACAAAACCGGGACTTTGCAACCCGCATGTTCACCAAGCTTTGCCAATCAAAGCAGCCACCCCAGCAGCTCAACATGCATCACCATCCCCCCAAGTCCAAAACACAGCCAGCACACAATAGGCCTTGCTTGCCTGAGGGCCCCCATATGAGGAGCAGCAGAAAGTGAACCCTAGAGTCAAGCAAGCCCCAGCCTTGTAATCCAAGCAGAGACCGCCCCAGCTTACCTCCTATATGTTATAAAAGACCACCGCACAGCCCTCCGGGCCGTGCAGGACCCGAGCATGACTCCACCAGTTTTTTAGTGGTGTGAGGGTGAGAAGATAGAGAGATACAGAGACAAAGAGCTGCCGCGATAACGCAAGGCTGAGACAAGCAGACGGTAGGTGGAAAATGAGAACTACCACAAATATGAGCCAAGTCAGAGCAGGGTGCATACAAGCAGCATGTGCCCTGGTTACAAAGCAAAACTGCTGTTAAAGTTCCTTCTGCCAAAATTAGATGGCTCCCATATACAAAAGCCCAACGAAAACGATTCTAAACTGCTTCAACACGTGCAGAGCTCCCTGCTTGCTATACTGGCTGACTTCAGCCTACAAACAACCAATTCTTAGCCTGAAGTGCCTTCACCTTGTCACTTTGCCCCTGACGAGAGAGACCTCTGCTGCACAGAACGAAAGTGCCCACTAAAGAGAAGCAACACTATCAGTGCAGGCGCTGGGTTTATCATGGCTTGCATTGCTCAAGCATAAACAAGATATCCAAAGAAGGGCGCTACTTACTTGCCGAGATGTCCAGCTGCCAATCTTCTTGCACCAATTCATTTAACGGCAACAGAGTCTCAGCGATCAAATGCTGTCATTTGTCTCGCACCGTGTTTCAATCGCAGCAACGCTCAGGCGCGTCCTCGAACGCCTCGACGAGTCCGTCGGAGGGCATGCTGCTGGTGGAGAGCAAAGCCTGATTAAACTGTCCAGAAGAGGCATCGAGGCAAAGTGGAGAGGCAATTGCTTCGCTTTTCAGAACGTGCTTGAGAGCATGCATTCAGATAGAGCCAGCAAGTCCCACACCCCAAGTCATAGCTCTTACAAGCAAATGGCAAGCTGCTTTGGAACGCGAGCCTGCCAAGCAACCTCATATATCCCATGCAGAACACGTAATTGATATGAATTAGCCAGTGATTCCCTCTCTGCCTCTCTCTGTCTTTTTGAAAATCTGTACCGGATTGTACTCTTCGTCAACGGCGCCAGACAACGGCGCCAGACAACGGAGCCACTTTTCGAGCGGAAGTCGAAGAGCCTGGCCGGAAGGTAAGCCCTCCTGGCTCCGCCAGTTCGGGTACAAAGACCGGCATGGAAGCTCAATGCCTTAATGCAGGAGTTACCACCAATGACCATAGCAGTCGGCAGTTAGGAAGCAGTCGTCTTGCATGCTGTGAATGCTTGCTAGTGCTATTGGGACGCAAAGCATACAGACAAGAGCTTGGCAGGGGCATCCACGGGTCTTATATGCCCCCACGGATGACAAGCACCCTCTGCATGTGCATGGGAGCATTGTTTCGGCCTCTTCATCATCCGACGGAGAAGAGTGTTGCAGACTGCCTTGAAGCAGTTGTACGTATGTTACGGTCTAGCTGCAAGCAGCCAGATGGGGGTGGAGTACGAGGGGCACCAACTCCTGCAGTGGACGGATGAGAACCCTCACGCGTAAAGGGCTCATGCTGACCGTGCTGGACTAAATCAGCGCCCGTCCCCCAGTTGAGTAATTCCGCTGACTACCGGCGATGATATAGACCACTGAACATGATGCACCTCTAGAAAAGCATGCACCCCAGCATATGGAGCAGTCGATGCAAATATGTCCGGCATCCCCGGCTCAAACAATCATACAAGGCATGCACACAATGTCATAAATCCCACAGCTAGAAGCACCTTTGAAGGACCTTACAACTCCTTTTGGTATCTACGGGCACACTTAACCATGCCACCTTGCTATACTGTGGACACACATCTCCTATATTCTCATCTTTGCAAGGTCTGCTTGGTATTTGGCTGGCACGCCCGTGGTTTCAAGCTCCTTCAACTTCCTCTGCTTGACCTAGCACCAGCAGCAGCGACGGAGGCATTCAAGCTATGAGCTCAAGAAAGTGGGGGAGATTTTCTTGGAGCATGCTGCACAGACTGATGCTTCAGTATAGCCATACCAGCTTGGCCACTATGTCGCTGTATTCCTCTGCACATGCCGTTGTGCAGCAATCCACAAGCAACTGTGTTTACCACCTACATGTTCCTGCGCCGCTTGTGCAGGACGTTTTTGCGTATCATTGGGGCCGAGTCAAAGTCTAATTCATTTTTAAAAACTTGGTACACACTTGCCTGTACCAGAGATGCCCTCTGGGTGCATGTTGCGTCCTTGACCCCTGCTCCCGCCTGCTGCATGCCATTGTATTGTATTCCGCCATTGGATTGTATTGTTTCCTGCCTGCTTCAAGGTTTTTTTGCCCATGATAGATATCTTTTCACAGCCTCTGACCTGCTCGACCCACTGCAACCCGGGCTTATGCACAGCGTCCCATCCCCATATGCTAGATGGCAATGCACTGTAAGCTATCCAATTCTTGTGGCAAGCAAGGACCAGTAGCGTCTTAGAGGCACTGGGAGCAGGGCCATGGCCTTTGCAGCACGCCGCTAGCAATCCTTTGTCAATGCTACCAGCACCAAACCGGCCCATCAAAGAGCACTCACTGCCCATAAATATTCCTAGATCAGAACGGCCATTCAGCACTAGGTGAGAATGGCCATTCAGCACTATCTCAAGGTGGCCCAGGATTTCCCTTCTCAGGTGCAGGGCTGCTTACAAACTTTACCTCATCAACCCCTCCACCACTTTGCCCGTCTCTCACCTGTTCCAACCGAGCCTTCTCCTTGGTCTGCTCCTGCCGCACCTTCCGCCCCTCTTCCAGATATGCCTGCCGCTCTGACCGCTGTGCCTCATGCCGAGCCTGGATCTGAGCAAGCAGGTCACGCTTGTACGCCTCGTTGATCTGCAGCTGTGCAGTAGTCTGCAAGCAAAATCGGCAAGTGTTCAGGCCATCATGGTCCGGGTTGTACCATGTGCTTCAGTGTGACATTCCAGGGCTTTAACAAGGCGATTGCAAAGATGTGGATTTTTCGCCTGACGGCGGAGTAAAGCCTTGACATAAAAGCAAAGCATGTGCTTGACACTGATCTGCAGGCGACCCATGATTATTCAGTTACGGCATACAATAATCACAGTGCAGGCAATGTGCTTGGCAGAAACACCATTTAGAGTTGGAAAGCTGCCAATTATGGTTATGGCAGGAACTGAGCTGCAGAAGCTTAGGATACCTTTAGGTGCAGCCACAGCTCACATCGCAGACACAGTCAATAATGCCTTTAACATACCGCCAATAATGACGCTCAAACTGCATTGCTGACGGATGACAGTCCTACCATGCAGCTTCTAGAACGCCAGTGCTGCTGCTGGTGGCAGGCCACCCATAGAGCCATATGCCGTGGCTGTGCAGAAAACTGCCATTACTAAAGTGTGCAGCTACTGCACCTAGCCAGCAACAGCAGTGCAGACTATCTGCCTTTGATCACGGAGAAAAGGTGTACACCGAAAGTTCACTCTCACCTGCATCATATTCTCCATCTCTTTCTGTTTGTTGACATCCAAGATCCTATTGAACTCCGCCTTCTCCACCTCTGCCATGCCCGCCGCCATGGTCAGCTTGCTGCGCATCTGCGCCTCACGTGCCGCTGCTAGGTCTGCCATCAACGCTGCCTGCCGCTCTGCAGCTGCTCGCTCCTTGGCCCGCCACTCCCTCTCCTTGGCTTCTTGATAGCGTCGTGCCCGTAGCTCATCCTGCTCGCTCTGGTGATCTGCCTGCTTCTCTTGCATGCCCCGCAGCCGTGCCACTTCCAGTTCTTTCTCCTTTGCAATCCGCTCCTTCTCAGCTGCCAGGGTCTGCAGAACAAGATAGAAGCCAGGATAAAAAAAATCAATTAGCCATCAGCAACGTCCCTCTGTATGCTGCTGCTTAGTCTGCATCTGGTTGATCAAGGGGCAAGCAGGCAAACATGTGCCATGCTGCCTTGGAGATGCTGCCTTTCCTATTACCGTCCTCTGACCAAGTGCAAACTGCCAGCAGCCTACATCGAAATCTGCCAGCTAACTTGTCCTCTTGCCTTGCTTGCTGTTTGCTTGCTGTCTAAATAATTGACTACATTATGGCAAACCGCATCTCGGTTAAATTGCAACTCAAAACCAGAAAGGACATCCCCAAGCTGGCTTGAGTGACACATTCTCATGCCTCACCTGCTCCCTTGCATCCTTCTGCCTGATGTACTGTGCAATGCGCATCTCCTCCTCCTGCTCCCTCAGCCGCTGCTCCTGCTTCCTGGAAATCTGAGCTGCATTAGCATGTGCCACCTCCTCCATGAGCACTGCTGCTCGCTGCTTCTTCTCATAGGAAGCAACCACCTCCTCCTCCTTGAGTCGCTCCATCTCACGAAGCAGTTGCAGGCGCTCCTGTCAATAACACAAAGACAGTACCATATGAACCAAGGCACACAGAAATATCCAGCTTGTCTGACAACTTCCCATGCCCTTGATCTGGATTTGACCTGCAGCACTGTCTCCAGCACTTCTGCCAGGCAAGGTACTGCTAGTGCCAATTGTTTCCCTTGCTAAGGTGCCAAAACCAATGCAACTGCTGCACTGCTTGATGTGCATACCACCCTGCTTGCGTTGCTGCCTCTGAAGTCAAATTCCTTTCTAGCTGCATGTGCTGCTGCAGACTTCACCCAGTCGCAATTTCTGCCTAATATGGCATGGCATGCTCCTTCAGGCACTTGAGGCGCCTGCCGGAGATGCATCCCCCTCCCCCTGCTGCCCATGTGCCACTGACCTGATCCTGCAGCTCCTCCTGCCACTGCCGCTGGCGCTCCCTCTCAGCAAGCTGCTCCCTCAAGATGGCTGCACATCGCCGCTGCTCTTCAAGGCGCTGCTGGTCGCGAGCCTGTGCACAGCACCGGCAGCAGTTGGACCTGCCGTTAACCCCAGACCCATTGCCGTCCAAAGTAAAGGTGCCATTACCAGCCATTGGGAGCAAGCAGTGCACATGCCTTGCAGATGCAAGAGGCTAAGGGTAATCATGGAGCAGTGTTTTGAGTGGTGAAAGGGACAGCAGAAAGAAAAGGCTTACGAAGCCTGGTTGCCATGCACCTAAGCTAACCCAGCAAGGACCTTGGATGAACAAAAGCACTTCATGCATCGCACTGAGATGAGCTGAACAAATCAACCAATGAAAAGTGCAGTATCCCAAACATTCTAAAAGCTCGCTTGCTCACATGGTAAGCCTCCAAGGCTTTGATCCGCTCCACTTCCATCTCCATGTCCAGCCGTCGCTGTTCCTCTTCATCTGCTAGCATGGCAGCCTTCTTCTCCTGCATTCAACAAAGGATGACATGAGCTCTACAGTAGCCAACAAAGTCCAGCAATCACATAGAAATGACATGCATGCTGTTCTAAGAGCCTCATGATGCCTGTCAGGAGTGCCCAACTACAGTTGCAGTGCTCTCCCTATGCTATGCATGTAAATATGTTGCTGTGTACTCCTCCAGAGGGTTGCAGGTTATCGATGCTTGCACTGACAGCCAAAAACAGTGCAGCATGCACCAACTGCTTGAGGTAGCAAGCATCCCAATGGGATTGAGCTTCCTTTTCAAACCTAAAGCTATACCGTTGCCTCTCCTTGAATGTCCTTAGGATGCGGCCCAGGTTGCAGTACAGCAAGGGAAGTGATACTTCAGGAGGTCCAAGGGCAGCTGCTTTGTTCCTCCCATTGAGCCCAGGCTCACCAAGATCTGCTTGTCCCTGATTGCCACACACTTGGCATACTGCACCATGTGGTTCATGTGCTTCACCTCATCCTTCTCCTCCTCCATGAGATGCTCTGCATGAGATAGCACAGCTGTGTCTGTGTGCTGCTTCAGAAGCTCACTTTCTGTCAATGGGGCCTGTATATGACACATGGCAGACAGCAAAGATTGATAAGGGATGCTTAAAGCTCAAACAGGTAGCTTGCCATGATGCAACATCATAATGCTTGTGCCAAGCCTGGTGCTCAATCGCAGTAGGTCTTGGCCCATAAGAGAGCCTCTAAGCCATTGATCATGCCTTCCTTCCCAGCTGATCAAACTGCGGAATCAGGGCCAGAGAGCTACTTGCATTGAACTTCCATGTGCAAGGGGCCATGCATACCTGCTTCCTTGCTTCCTCTTCTAGCTTGAGCATCTTCTCTTTGCGCGCTTTTGAGGCTGCTCTCTCCTGCATTCTGCGCTCTTCTGAATCGTGCTTGACTGCTGCCAAGTGCTCTGCTGACGTATCTGGCGGGCTGGCCAGCATCCTTTGCAGGTCATTTGTGGTCAGGGTGACCACATGCTTGCCAGACTTTCTAGAATCTTTCAGAGTGTCGCATGTTGTGTAAACTGTCTCGCATGTCTTGTAGTTGGTCTCACATGTCTTGAACTGCGTCTGCGACTTCGTCTGCGTGAAAAGCGTAAAATTGGAGGCATTCCTTCGCGTCTGTCGACACTCAGAGAGCAAGCTGTACCTGGGGACCCCTGGCCGATGGGGATTTAGGAGTCCCGGGCTTGCTTCCAAACAAGGCTTCGTCTACGAAGCTGCCTTTGGCAACTGCCTTGTACCTGTGCAGGCAGCCAATCCGTGAGAGAATGCTTAGCCAATCACAACCATGGGCTGGTTCGAACCCGTACCCAGACTTCGAGGACCCTTTACTACAAGCGCTCGTGACCGAACCTGCTTTCCCCATTGAATTGCTACTAATTACTCGTTCTGCTTATGATATAGTGTGACAAGGGAAGCCTCCGGGGAGAGCATCACATGCGCAATGAGCCCCGCAGGTGCACGACATCGAGAGATACAGACGACCACAGATACAAACAACGATGCGAATGGCGTAGACACAAGCTGACAACATTCACATTCATGCTGTATGGCACTGGCCCTGAACTCGAGTGTGACCGGCTGTAGCACTTCAAGAGAACCACAATCCGCAGAGCCCTACCACATCCCACTTGATACTGAAGTGCAAGAGTAGCCCCTTGAAGTTCTAGAGGCTGTACGGTTTCTCAGTTCCATAAGCCGCATGTTCGGTCGGCAGTAGACTTCGGTCGCGGCGGTACCTTGCTGCCCCGGGCCCGGCTCAGCAAAGTCAACATTAGTGGGATTCCGAGAGGCCATGCAGCAATCTCACAGTCACATTTGTCGCCCTTAGGCTGCTTGGATTCAACCGGCATGCTGCAGACACAGACCGGATGGATCAAGAGCTACCGTTACAGTCCGGCAGGGATTGGGCCTGAAATGAACTGGTAACCATTGATTGCCATCATATCATGGCAATCAATAATGACATGCATGTGGTCATAGGTGTAAACTTGCTTCACATCAGGAGCCACCGAAACTCAGGCAGCTCTGCATGCCCTACCAAAACGTTGATATAACCAGCACAGCATCGGCATGAATGTCTCCACAAGCCGATAGATATAACCTACCCTTGCACCAATCAATCTCTGCTATGAGTTTGCAACTCAGGATCATACAAGGCAAGGACGTGCACAGAGCCCCTAATACTTGACTTGGGGCTTGATCAGTCAGCTGAGATTGTTGACATATTTAGCATCATGCAAACCGCTCCGACACTGATGATAGACCGTGCCAAAACAACCTAGGGTGGGGCAGCTGCGCAACCATGTGCACCAGTAGGAGCATCTGGTGTCAAGAAAGACAGCCCTGCAACCTGCCTGAATAGCCCTCTAGTACCTTCTTCAATGCCATGTGCACCACAGTATACCGGGTGCAGTCTGGCCAAACATGCTGCAGCTGCTGTGGTCTGGTTTTAGCCCCCTCTAGCCTGCAGTGCCTGGTCCCTCTCCTCCACATCCACTGGGATGCCATCCAGCTTCTTGAGGTTGGGCAGCCTCTTCAAGACCTGCATGCGCACATGACAACGGTGCGGTGAGATCTTATGCAGTCAAGATGTCCCATACTGCAGTCCAAAGCAGCTGCCACTATCACCCTTGGTAAACCAGGCCCTCAACAACTTCTTTCAGTTTTCAAACCATCTTCATATGGAATTACAAATGGCATCCCTAAGCCGTATGCTTGCAACGAGGCACGCTTAATCAGGACATGTCAGGCTGTGTCTAGCAACAGCAGTCCACATCAAGAACAGCGCCCATGTGGTGGGATCAAATGAGTCCTAGAACCTATGAAGACATCAGGCCCTCAGTGCTTCCTGCAAGCCCTAACATGGGGCCTGAAGGGGAAGAACGGCAGTACTGCGTATCAGCCAATAAGGTCAGGAACATAACCAGGTCTCATGTTGTCAGCCACCAAGTCTTGATCCAGAGGCATTGTTTGTAGAGCATTGACGTTTCATGCTAATCACCGTTCGCCGGCTGTGGGTGTGCATGAACTCCAGTCTGGTTGCAAGCGAAGCGAGTACCATCGTAGCGAACAGCCATTGCCTGGCTCTGCCCATCACTTCCATTACAGCTCACTTGCAATGCCATGCTTAAGATTCCTTGTATTAACTGCAATTACATCCAACCATGGTTGCAGGGTCATATGTACAGTACAGAGCTGAAAGCGTGGTCATTTTACCGGTATCTGCAACTGATACTGCACATGCTGGTCTACTGCTGTGTGCCAGCATCCTCCATGTCTGCTCTCCCCTGACTTTCTTACCTCTACTCTGTACTCTGCTGTGGCATTGTTGTCCCTAAAATCATTGTACAGTGGGTTTCCTACCAGCAGCAGATCCTCGAGCTTGTCTAGCGCCCCTAACCGGTCAATCTCCACCCAGTCTTTGACCTTGTTGTTTGACATGTAGAGGACTTTGAGATTGGAGAGCTTCTCTACGCCTGCCTGAAGGAAAGGGTTGAGCAGGGTACATTATTGGCTCCACAGCAGATAAGGTCATGCAGACCGAGTAACCTATGTCATACCATGGTTTGTAGCAAAAAAGGGCATTGGTGAGTTGATTATAACTGCCAACTGATCCGTCAGCATAGCAAAAGCTCAGCATCGTCCACAAGTGCAACATCTACAAAGAGAAATGCTCAGGCGAGCTTGCTTGGGGTGCGGCTTGATCGGTGGTTGTTAAGATGAGTGCATTGTAGATCTGCTTCTGCTTCTGAGAGCTTTTAGTTACTGCTTTCAACTGCTGGACTGCTGTACAAATGGCAAGTAGATGCTCACCAGCTTCTCCACTTGGTTGTATGACAACCACAACTCCTCCAAGGTATCTGCCACCACGTCAACATTCTCTATTTTCTTGATGAGATTTCTCCCTAAAGAGAGGATTTGAAGTGCCTCCATGCCTGCTAAGCTGCTGATCTTGTCTATGTTGTTTGTGGAGAGAGCGAGGTGCCTGGATGAGATAAGCGAGCTGTTATGTAGCAGTGGCTATAGGAGCCTTCTGCCTGTGAGGGCGCAGCATATACCTGCATGCCTTGAGCGTGGAGAGCGTAGCGTCCATCTTCTCTATTGGCGGGCACTGACCCCACAGCTCGATCTGCTGACAAGATCTTACTCAGCAGCATGTAGGGCTAACCTTCGTGGCATTGACCTGATCAGGCTTGCCTTTTCTGCATCACCTGCTGCCATTCCTTTCGTTTCTTCCAGTTTCTTCAAAGCGTCCTTGATTGATGTTGCTTTCGCCATGGTTGCGGGGATTTAGCTAGCTACCAACGGCTGTACTCCCGAGGAGACGGTATCACAGGTATTGAATGTCCTCGGTTGTAACTGGAAAGATATCGTGGATTCTTTCTCGGAGCTGCGGATGACCATTCAAAAGTCAGGGCACATGATGATGCAGATGCGTTGCACTAACCGCCTATGCAACACACGACAAGCAGTGCCTATGAGTTATTTGATCAAAGTTATAGCAAGGAGCCAGCTTATCCCTGATCAAGCTTGCAAAGTGTAACTTGCTGAGTGACACGGCAGCCAAGTCAAAGTGAACGCAGAAGAACATGCTGTATGGCATTTCAGGTAACCAGGGGAGGTTTAACATGCATGACGGATATCAATGTCACATAATTACAAACTTTGTTGCTGCGCATATGTATATGGAACTGCACATGCGGTGGTCGGGCAGGATCGATACGGGCTCCCCCCCGGTACCCATGCGTTGACATTACCAGCATTGAAACAGCCTTAATAAAAGCTCCCGTCCACTCCAGCTTTGTCTCGTATTAGCAGCTTTCAGGGCTACTTGCTGCTATTTAGTAGTTTTGAACTGCAGGCCCTGCTTCATCACGTGAATACCCAGGCAGTTCAACAGATGCATACGCTTTTTGTAGAGCTCTTCGATGTATGAGTCTCTAGTCGGCTCCCAGCCTGACCAGGAGGTCCATGATATTATCCCTGCAACCAAACACCGACCACAGACAGCCAGCAATCATGGCAGAGATCCTGCACGCCATGCCCAGTCAGCCAAGTTGGGGCGGCCACAAACAGCTACATTCAAGCCTGAAGGCGGAAAGCACCCCACAGGGTCATTCTTCAACCGCCCGTTATCAGCTGCATTTGGGTCCAGCACTATCCCAGCATCACCATACACAGACCAACAACCTGACCAAGCATGGCAGCAGCATGAAAGACCACAGGAGCAAAGGCAGCAGCAGCAGCAGAAAAGCAGTCTGACGGCATTATCACGGCTGAAGGATGAGCTGCAGCAGCTGACCAGCAGGCACAATGTGCAGCTGCAGTGCTTGAATACAACTGGGCATCCAGGTCCCTCCAGCAGGCCTGCAAGTGCAGCATGCAGCAGCAGTGGGCGTACCAAGCCGGTGAGCAAAGAAGTACTGGCAACGTCAATCTGTTGCTGCTGTGCAGCATGCTTGTAGTGCTTGAACCAGATGCAAAGCAGCAACATATGGTTTTGGCTGTCAATCCATGAGTTTATCTAGAGAAGCAGACATGATTCCACGTACATTTGCTGAACATCTTATACATGCAGCTGCAGAATATATCATAACTTGAAGCTTGCCAACCCACATTTGCTTATCCGCAACGGCCTGTTCCTTGCTGTTCACAGCTGATGATTGTGGATGATGAGGCACTCTATGACAGGGAGACGATCAAGTACACGTACCAGGAAGCTAGAGAAGCAGCAGTTGCCAATGCAGCTGCGATGCAACCAGAGGACGGACAGCAGGAACACTATAACAGCCTGCACATTAACAGGGGTCACAGCCAGGACCTGCAGCAAGACCCGATAAAGCCGAGGCAGGCGGCGAACAGCAATGAGGGAATGGAGCAAGGAGTAACAGCAGCACAGTTCCCGCGAAGCAGGAGCAACAGCGGCGATCGCATGTCCAGTGGCCGCTGGCAAGAAACTCCAGGCAGTACCAATCAATCTCACCGAGGTCAATGGAAGGAAGCAGCTACTGGGCCATGTTCAGTCACAACATCAGCTTTCATGTCTAAATGGAGCAGTGGCAGCCACAAGTCAGAGCCTGGGGTGGGGGCATCTTTTCCTGGAGGTTTACAGTGGGGCATGGACTCTGCTGCTGGAAGTGCTGACCCATATGGGTTGCCAGGGGAGGAAGCTGCATGTACGCTCCATGATATGCGTGACTGGCTTGGCGAGCAGGAGGAGCAGATGGCCGTGGTAAGAGCTCTGCCGAATGCTCATGATCCAAGGAGTAAGGGTGTGCGCAAATTTCTGCAGGACAGAGCACATGTTCGCCTGCTTATGAGTCTCTCAGAGACGGGTCCCTGGAATACAGCATGTAAGCTGGTTGAATAGACAACGGCAGTAATCAGCAACTCTGCTTGTCCCAATAGGCACATGCATGAGATCAGTAAGCACTTGCACAAGTTATTGCTTAAGCCCATGTCAACTGTAGATTCTGTGCATGCCTGCTTCATCCAGTCCAGCTGTCCAGGTGACACATCAACTGAGCAGTACCTCAACCCAAAGGTGGCTGCCCGCATGCGGGCTCTGCGTTCGGAGACAGAAATCATGCACTACCAGCGCAACTTCTATGAGGAGGCACTAGCCAAGCTGCAAGCAGCACCAGGGTTTGCCCACCTGCATGCTAAAGCCACTCAGAATAAGGAGCAGCACCAAGAAGCCGGCGAAGAGGGGATTCCTCATGGCGGTGCTCCTTGCCTTTCTCCAAGTAGGAGAAGAGCAGTAAGTAGCAGTGATGTGCTGAGGCGGATGATCTGCAGCTGCAGTTTAGATGCAGCTGTCATACACCCTCGGCATTAACCTCTCCAGCCAGTATGTGTCTGTACAGCAAACCCAGCGTTGAACTGTGCGTATGTCGCAACCAGAATATTGTAATCAGATGTACAATGCCCACTGCTGGGATGCATCCATCTTTGTAAAAAACAAAGTGTACTCGACATCATTTGGCTGTGCCTGTTTGTGCCAGGCATTGCAGGCTCATGCCGTGCTAAGAGCCTCCAACACTCGTCGCCATTCATTTCAGCACTAAGCACCCTCCTCAACCAGAGTTTTTGCTTCGTACATGTGTTTTCTCCACCCTGCATTGATTTCAGTAGCACAGCTTGGGCTGGAGTCACTTCCGTTATGGGCTCCCATCACAACTTGGTATGGAGCCTCATGCTGAAAGCCTTTCATTCTAGTCAGCTAAGTACTTGCTGAATTCTCTCTTTCCTGTGCAGGTCCTTCTTCCACATGGCCTGGGCCACAACCACTCCTTTTCTGGCTGGGCAGCAGCTGGCAGGAAGAGCAGATGCAGCAGCCCTTGTGCTCGAGGTAAGACGCCAAAAGCAGCAGCTCGCCATGTACCTATTTGGGAGGCAGATACAGCCGCAGGGTTCAGCCCTGGTGGCACTGGTGGTGATGAGGAAGACGAGTGGGAAGATGAAGAGGAAGATGAGTCTGAGGACTGGGTGGATCTAGAAGCAGACGATACCGTTGAGGCACAGCAAGGTGGAGACGCGCGTATTGCAAAGGCAGCAGGAGGCTTCAGTACAGGTGGCTCTATGTTAGGCAGGTGTGTTGATTTTTTGGAATGCTACAGATATATGCAGGTATTGTGAGAGAGATACAGGATGAACCAGCAAATGCCATGTGTTGTCTGCGTGATCATGCAAAATCCGAGAAACTGACAGCTGATAATGTCTTGCCATACTGGGCTTGGCCGCTACTGACCTTTGCCATTGGTCAATAAGTGTTCTTCCATGGACCAGCACTTATAGCATCCTCCTCCTCTGCCTGGAGATGTCCTTTATAAGGTTGATGAGCTTTGCAAGTGGCATTCAATTCATGGTAAGAAGGTTTGTTGCTTTGGGCAGGCGGACACAAAATGGGGATGAGGGACTGCTGCAGCTATCCCATTGCGGGCTGCGTCCCCAGCAAATGGACAAAGTGGAGCAGATTCTGTCCACATCACCATGGCTGACTGTCATCTGTTTGGCAGGTAAGTGTGTCGGGCAGGCCTGGGAGACTGGGCCATGCAGCAAGCCAGCTGCTGCTAAGCATTTCTTGAACAGAGTATAGAGGTGCTAGGAGGCTACTGCGTGATTTGCTCCTGGTAATAGAAGCTGCTGTTCATCCTGGTGAGTTCTGTTTTGTGTAAGAAAGAAAAAGCATAAATAAACAGAGAGCTGCAGTCGCAGTCGGTACATGGGCCCAATGAGATATATTGGCATAACCTGCTGTGCTCTGCTTGGTGGCCTTGGTGTTATCAACAGGCATGCATACAAAAACGGGTGGTGCATGCAAATGTCTTGATACCTTCCTTTTATCACCCTGTCAAACCCATTGCATGCAGGGAACTTGCTCAGTGACGCAAGCATCCAGAATCTCGTGGAACTCATGCTAGAGCACCCCTCGGCACAGACAGTGACAGAGCTGGATTTGTCAGGGAACACCCATCTTACGTGGCGCTGTTGTGAGCACTTAGTCCCTCTCCTTGGGTATCATTCTCATAGCCACCACGAGCAGCAGCAACATCAGCAGCAGGAAAGGAGGGCATCAGAAGCTGGTTCGTCTCTAGACCTGTTTACAGAGCCCCAAGGCCTTCAGCTGCAGCAGCAGCAGAAGCAGCAGCAATCCCGGCGGGGATCAGAGGCAGGGGGTGGCCAGCAGCAGCCCCGCCCTCAGCTGCAGCGGCTATGTCTTGCCGGGGTGCAAGTGGGGGACAGGGGTGTAATGTCTTTGTGCGAGGGTCTCAGAAGTCGCAGCAGCTTGAAGGTGCTGGTACTGGCTCGCTGTGAGATCAAGGACTTGGGTGGATGTGCAGTAGCGGCGGCATTGGTGATGAACAGGGGCCTGCAGGAGGTCAATTTGGGGTGGAATGCGCTTTCTCATGAGGCAGCTAGAAGCTTGGCTGTCGCAATGAGGTAAGGCAGGTTTGATATGTGGGATGGGTTATGCAGACACTGTCAAAAAGGGAGCACAGAAGGGCCAAGAGACTATGGTTTGCCTGTCTGAGCTGTGCGGGCTTCTTGGTGCAACTGAGGCTCTTGCATCATATGATGTGTTCCACGCATGAGCCCTGGTTATGCATGGAGGCAGAGTGGTGAAGTGCTTTGAAGCAATTTTCTTGCTCCAGAGGAAGCCCTACGTGCTCTACTGCACCAACATGATAAGGCCAGTTCTCCAGTGATGGCTCGTCTGCTGCTGCTGCAGGTGCAACAAAACGTTGGAGGTGCTGAACCTCACACATAATGGCTTGGACGACTTGGATGGTGCTGTGATCCTGGAGAGCCTCATCCACCACCCCACATGGAAGCTTGCAGATCTCTCCCACAACTGCTTGGGAGGAGGAGCAGCACTGGTAGCATGCCAAGTCATGCAACAAGTGGCTGCTCCCACGCCACCTCATGCATCTCGTTCATCTGTTAGCCTCCACGGCAGCATGGCAGGCAACATATCTGAAGAAGGAGGTCAGGAGAAAGCCGGAGGTAATAGCAGAGATGGTGGTTTCGGTGCAAGCAGCATGGGTGGCGGGAAGGGCCATCTGCAGCTCAGTGTGTGCATTCCAGGAGGAGGAGATGAGGGAGGTTCTGTAGGGTTTGGGGGCCGTGGTATTGACTTCCCATGTATGGAAGCCGGCAAGACACAGGCGGCAGTGTCCACTGCGGCTGGGGCTGTAGATGGCTACTGGCAGCAGCTAGACAGATGCAGGAGATCCACAGGTGATGCAGCAGTAGCAGCAACAGGAGGAGGACTGCTGGGGCATGGCCACAGGCTGGTAGCACTGGATGGCAATCCCCTAGGTGCCTCAGCAGTACAGGCGCTGATGCTAGCTGTAGCTGGAACTCCTGCTGTAGCAGCAATGCAAGCCGGCGTTACCAGCAGGGATGATTCAGACTGCGGCGCACAGAACGGCAAAGCAATTGCTAGTGGTGAAGATGTTTCTGGCAATCAGAGTGGGAAGGGTGCACCAGCCCAGCTTGCTACAGCCGCAGTGGCAAGTAGCAGCTTGAGCAATCAGGAACAGCCTAAGGCAGGTGATGCTGTTGGGGTGAGCATACAGGGTTGCAGTTTGATGTCTAAGGAGAAGGGATTCAGGTGCAGCTTGTCAGATACCAAGCCGGCCCTTGCAATGCGGCCAGCAGTCCCTCTTATTGCTGACGCAGTGATTCCTGCCGTCAAAGGCAAAGGTCCCTCCTCCAAACCATCAGCATCAGCGAAAACAGCGGCAGGGAAGGGATCTGCAGGCGCACAGGGTGCTCAGGGCTCTGCAGCTGCTGGAGGTGCTGCCGGGACTTTAGTATATACTGAAAAGGCTTTGGGGTGGGATATAGGGAGCCCTGCTGGTCGCTACAGCCTCAATCTTCATCATCCAGCTACAGCCTGCATTGTAGAGCAGCTTCTCTTGCTGAAGCAGCAGTTGGGGCAGCTGCAAGCGCTGCAGAAGCAGTGGGAGGATTCTGTGAAAGCACAGCAGCAGCAACAAGGCAGCAGGCCAGTAGCAGGGGTGGCTGCAGCTCGGAGCCAATCAGGGGCTGGAGGCATGGGTTCAACTCTTGTTAGGGGCAGGGCTACACGAGATAACCTTAGTGTGAATGGCAGCAAGTCAGGCCGTCGCACGGCGACACCTTCAAGACGGCAAACGAGGACACCCTCTCCAGTTGAAGGCCAGAGTGGGGAGGGGGAAAAAGTAGGCCAGAATGGCAAAAGCTTAAGGCGCAGTCCTGGTAGTCTGGGCGGTGATGGTGGTCTTACCAAAAAAGGTGATTGGGGTGATGGCAGAGGGACTGGGATTCGCCATTGGCAACCAGCCGTGGCCGAGGCGAGGGAGTTGCCCAAGCTGTAGTGCAATGGACTTGGTGGAGGCATCCTTCATTGTCAACTAGTGATCGGCCAGTCATTGCAGGCCTCCGTTCTGGTTTTGCAATGTTCTACGTGCTAATCCACTTGTTGTGGCCTTGCATTGCTGCAGTTGGGCTGCACTCATCAGCCACATTGCAGGCAAAGACTCTTTTCTGGAAGCAGCCATCTTTTGGGTCAGCCTCCATCATATTGATCTTCCTTGGCCGGTAGCTACCAAGCTCCGCTTTTACTTCTGCACCAACCACAGCATGTTGTAGAGCGCTTCCTCATGACTTAGTTCATGACAAGGAGCAACAGCACCGGCAGCAAGCAGACCGCTTAGTCTCAGGGCATATGCTGTTCAGTATGCCACCACGGTCTCTTCAAAGGTTTATGCTTATGTCTGCACAGGGAAAGAGGTCCACTGGCGCTTCCCCATAGACTCCCTGAACCTTGCAGACATTGCCCTTGATGGGAAAGGAGTCAAGATAGATCAGCTCATGATCCTGCAACCATGGCAGCAGCCAAGCAAGCAAGCATCTCAAGCTGCTACAGCTGCGCTAGCAGCTGCTGCTAATGACGCCGATATATCGTCTGTTATGAGTGCAGCAAGATGGAGTATGACAGCACCAGCAGCAGCAGGCGGCGGCGGAAGGGAAGGGAAGGGCGGGCCCCGAGGAGGAGCAGGGGACGGGGAGAAGAAAGGTACCCGTAAGGAGAAAGGGTGGAGGCGGTTAGAGTTCACTGCAAAGACTGCTGCTGTGGTAATCGGAGGTGAAAGTGAGGTTGTGCCAGAGCGCCTCTTGACATGGGTCTTGCAGGTAGGCTGTACTTATGGGTTACTTGGCTGAAGGCTTTGCTTGCTGTCTGCCCTGCTCTGCTTTGCTCTTTCATCTGCTGAAATGCCTTTGCAGGACCTGGGATGGTACTTGCTTAGCAACAGATATCACTTGCATATGCTGCACTGGTCTGACGTCTATCTCAACTGGAAAGGTGGTGTGCCACCTCTGGCTATTAAACTTGATGTTGTGCATTTATCTTCTGGGGAGCAAACAATGTCTTGGTATTCTTATCCATTCCCCTTTTGCAGTTGGCTGTTTTGATCTCCTTTCAGGGCAAGCCCTTCCAGCTTTTCCAAATCCATTTTGCTTTCTTTGTCTGAAGCAAATCAACTTGTGGCACAGCAACTATTCTTGGTGTTTGGATGACCAACAGGCGTGCAATTTCACACTAACCTGCACATGTATGTTCCTTGTAGGCCATGGCTGCCCCCAAGACCTCAGACAAGTGGAAGCTACAGCTAGTGCAGGTCATGGTGTCCGACTGGTTGCTGCAGCCCCACCAAGTCAAAGCACTGCTGGGTGCATTTGACCGGGAGTTGGGCCAGGAGGAGAAGCTGGCCGCAGCTGTGCTTTGCTACAGTCGTCTGGTGCAGCCCATGGACATGTGGGAGGAGGTTTTGGAGGAAGCGCTCAAGCCCATGCAGCAGAAGCAGTTCATGGACATGTGAGTTGCAGAGCCAGCATCGCTTATCTAGTAACTAGATGCAACATTAATGACGGTGGGTAGATGTGGCATGAAGCGATTTGTAATCTGACAGTGCTCATTTCATTTAGGATGCATGCACCAGCTATTGACAGACAGCTCCAGATATTTGGCCTACGTGTCCACATGTTATGAAAGGAGCAGGAAGGCTGCTTTCTGCAAGCAATTGTCCTCGGCCATCGTTGTAGGGCCTATGGAGGGGAAGGGCTGCCAGGTCAGTAGGCAACCGCTTACGGAGTCAAATACAGCCCAGCATAGCCTTTCTTGACTTTACTGAAAGATTGCAATGGTTGCTAAGTGAGCAACCTTTCTAGTTGTCTTACCAGGTTTGCCCTTCAGGCCTAGCAGGCTTGTCATGCGACCCTCTATAACTACAGTTTACATCCATTAGTTGGCCACAGGACTTCTAGCCATAGCACAAACATATTCAACCCAGTCCCAGGGGAATCTTGTGTGCTGGTTGAGGAACAATGTAGTTGCTAGTCACGTGAAAGGCTAATGAGCTTTGGTGATTGTGCTGTTGCTGGGTGCAGGGTGGGCTCCAACCTCTTAGCCCTGGATCGGACAAACTTCTCAGGGAGCTTTAAGATGAACCTGAGCCTCCCCCTCCAGCGCTCCTTAGCGCAGAGGCTGCAGCTGGCTGCATTACAAGAGAGTGCTTGGACCGGCAACAAGTATTACATCAGCTGGAGAAGTGCCACATATAATGGAGAGCCCCTTCGGGATGAGGCAATGACTAAGCTGCAGAACTATGGCATACCTACCACAGGGACATTGACCCTTGACTATGTGTCTTATCAGGTATGCTGGCAGGCAAGCAGACTTTGACAACGCAGTGATTTGCTGACATTTGCGCAAGGCCTACAAAGTTGGGTTGATATATAAGGCTATAAACACACGCAGCCTGCTTCGGTCACACTTTGATTCAAGTTGCTTGGAGCACATGCATCATCATACACAGCACTGCTGGCTTGACTTATTAGCTGACCATGATGCAGTTGGCCGGATTCTTGCTCATGAATAACAATAGGCCTGCAGATATCTTGTGATGGAAAAGATACATCACAAGATATCAGTTTCCTGGAGTATCATGAAAACTAGGCTCCAAGTGAGTTGAGCACCACGGGCGCTATGGGCTACAATAATGCCACTCTGAGTGGCCATTATTTCAGTTGATTGTACTTCAATGTAAAATTTGAACCCACAAGCAGTGGACATAGGTGAGTAAGATCAACCAAAGGTTTGCGTTTCTTATCCATGCTTGCTAGGTTCCCTCGCCGGTCAGCCCTATTGCTGGGCTCGATGCGCATCGCCAGCTGTTGCACGGGTTACGGCAGGTTACCAGCAACTACCAGCAGGTGCTGTTGACACTTCGGCAGGAGTTTTTGCCAGGGGGCAGGAGAGCATCAGAAGTAGTAGCTCTGGCCGAGGCAGCTAAGGCAAGAGCAAGGTAAGTGGTTGGCTAGCTGCAGCAAGGGGACCTCTGTGGTGCCTAAAAGTTGGGATTGTTCTGATGCTGTGATTTACTTGCTGAGAACAGGTTTACTTGCAAAGCACGTGTAAGGGTAGAGCGTGGCGGCTGCTCATGCAGTACCAGTTGGCAAGGGGAATTTTACAAGCATAGAGTCTTCCACTATTCATCATTGTGTCAATCCATCCTCTTTTCATGGAGGTATGGTTGCAGCAAGGGGCTAAGGATTCACTTCTGAAATGAGCAGTCCTTTGATTTTATTATGTTACAAGCATATATGCTATGCCATTGCCCTAACATAAACCAATGTAACCCATAGTTGGGCTTGATAAGGGTGAGTGTCAGTCACGTGTTGTTATACATGATTGCTGCTGCTCTGCAATAGCCATGTCAGGAGAGCCTATGCTCTTGGGTAGTGTACTGGTGTTAGAGAGATATCACTACAGCTCCATCTGACGTGCAGGAAATGTCGCAGTAGAATGGTTCCCAATCTGGCTATGTCTCTTATTTGCAGGATGGCAGCAAGGAAGTCAATCCATGTCCTGAAAGGTGCAGCTGCAGTAATAAAACTGGGGGCAAGAGGAGTAGCAGCTGGTGCAACTGGCACTCCAGATGGTGACTCGCCGGGAAACAGCCCCAGGACAGCTGCTGGTTCAGCCTCAAATGCGCCCCCTGGTACCCCTGCAGGGCCTGGCCAAAGCACTTTACGCAGCTTACCATCAAAGCTGCATGCAGATGCTGTACCACAGGGTAGCAGCAGCACAGCAGCTACAGCAGTCAGATTTGCAGGGGTAGATGCCACAGGAATTGCAGCAGGCAGCAGTAGCAGTAATGAGGCCAGCGGCAGCAGCAACTCCTGGTGGGAGGGCACTGGCTTTGATCCTGGTAGCTTGATTGCTATGTACAAGCCACTAGCTGTTGCCTTTGCTGCTGCCTCAAGTGCAGCTGCTGGTAATAGGCGACCATTGGTGCAATCATCCAACGGAGATGGTGGTCCTATTTCTGGGTCTGGTGGCATGATAAGAAGAGATGGGGTTTCAGCTGATGCTAGTAAGGGCACCAGCAACAGGGGCATGAGTTCATCAGGTCGCGTTGGCAGCTCAGCAAGAAGGAGAACAACAGCAAACCAGCAGCAAGGCCAGAGAGCCCCGGGATCCAGAGTAGCTAGTGCATCTGGCGGTATGAGGAAGGAGGGCAATGTTCGCCCTGGTAGCGCTGCAGGGGACATGGCCAGCAGGGCAAGCACACCTCCGGGTGGAGTTATGAGGAGCGGCTCTGGAGCAGGGGCCTCTGCAGGGGGCAGCGGTGCTAAAGGGAAGGGCAGCAAGTCCTCTAAGAAAAGCAGCAAGCGGCCGGGCTCAGCATTGCCGGCAGCAGCAGTGGTTTTGGAGGAGGTGAAAGGAGCCCAGCAGCGGCTGGAGCTGCTGCTGGTGGTGCTGCTGATAGCAGGTTCAGGGGCAGAGCTTGGGGCCAGGGTTGCGGGGTTTAGTGATAAGGTCACTGCCGCTGTGCTGGTGCTGCTGGGTGGGATGCCAGGAGGAGCAGCTGCGGTGGCGCGCTGCTTGGAGTGCCTCTCTCCTGTTGTTGCTGCAAAGTAAGTCCTGGCCTTTATTTCATGTTGCTGGGAGTGCATGGGGGTGGTAGCTGGGTTGCTATGCCAGCAGTCTCTGTGCAGACCGATGCGCTCTCATCATTGCAGTCAAGTTATCACTTGCTGACCATGCATGCAGACGGTCAATCGTGTTCCCATATTCATAATGTAAGCTGTTGCAGCCCACGTAGCCTCAAGCATTGCTGACTTTAGTGGCTCGCTGCGCAGCAAGCAAGGGCGTCATGTTGGGCCAATCTCGGAGCTGATCACCTGATTACTGCTAGCACTTGCACATGTTTCCACCAGGTATTTGTATGACTTGCCAGACCCCAGCCCTGCCCTCCTGCCAGCAAGCATCCGTGCTCAGGTGGAGCCCTGCTTGACCCCTCCAGTACGTGGTGCTCTTGTGGCCGTCACTGCAGCCATGAAAGCAGCAGCAGCAACGCGGTGGACACAAGCACAGGTACGCGTGAGTGGCAGCCAGTAAACCGAAACTTTGTTCTTGCCAGGGATGCAATGCTATCTTCCTGAATTGTAGCACAATGCTGTTAGGCTACAGTTGAAAGTGATTTACACACCATAGACTTTATGGCTGCACAGTATCTCTTGGCTGGCAGTTTTTGCTCTTTGGGCTTTTCAGGTTTGTCATGTCAACTTGGTGGCATGTACCCGTGATGACTCGAGTCATATCATGACAACAAATGGGGCAGCCAAACATCTACAGTGCTTTGGCTTTATCCATTATGTCTTGACCCATGCAGGTATGCTTGAGGTGCTTTGCCTGCCACCACAACTGCAGCTGTGACCAGTTGAAGCAAGTCCTCAATGTACTGAGGGGCCACAAGGCAGAGCGCTGTGAGGCCATGGTGGCACTCTGGGCGCGGATTGTGGACAGGCATAGGATTGTGGAGGTGCGTAGAGTAAGGGGCATGAAGCAGAATAAGACGATTTGAATGGTAGGATACTGTAGCGCTAACAAACCCTGGGACGTAATACATGGCGGCAGCCCTAGGACAATTACCCTCACTGAACCCTGCTGAGGATTCTCATACATTTTAATTCCAGCTGGGCCCATTTTAACTGCACTGTTAAGCTTACCGTACCGCTCATTAGCTCATCAGGCCAGATATTAGCAAGTTTAGGCCATTGTTAGCGACGCTATTCCCGCAGCATACCATATTAGTGAAACACTTGAGCGGCAGGTACAGCAGTGAGGGCTCGTGGCTCATGGTTTTTTCATGGAGATTTAATCAAGGGCTACTTTTCTTACTATCGAGCCCGCATCCTTTGACCCTACACAAGAAGCACATGCAGCTGTAGGTGTCCGAACATGGTCTGTGGCTGTGAGCTGCATATATATGCTGGCTGTCCTTGAGACTCTTCTTGAATACTGACAACATGCTGTCCTTGGGTGCTGCTGACGTCCTCAAGAGCTGCTGTGCACTGTCTAAATGAGGGTGAATTATCCCCTGTCCTGCAGCTGTTCCCTCTGCTTGGCAGTGAAGAGCAGCTTTCTCTGATGCATCGCCTGGGCTTCTACCATGTGTGGGCTACCTTATCATGCCCTGAGGGGCTGCACTTCCGCCTTGACCTGACAAAGCCAGAGCAGAGGGATGTTGCAAAGGAGGTTGTCAAGGTAGGCGGGCTCTATCTTGTCATAACTCTTGCACTCTCCATCATCGCCAGCGTATGTCCCCTTTGGCTTCTACGGGTCTGATGTTTACTCTTCTACTACCGGTATAAACAATGTACATCCATGGCTCATTGCATGCCAGATATTCCGGGAGGTCTGCGGAAAGGCGCAGTATTCCAAGAATGCTGGCGCCTCCTGTGAATGGGTATACGGTATTTGGGTGTAGAGCATATTGATAAGTCCTGGTAGCAGTCAAGGGTAGGGGGAAACGCACCACAGGTGCTTGCATCGCCTCTACGTAGGGTTAATGCCCGGCGTCAACTCACCCTGGTAGCAAGCTCGGCCTCCTGTCTGTTTTGACCTGGGTGCCTGCTGGACTTCCCAGACAACTTGTGCACTGCTCTTATTCTGGGAACAGACCAGCAACCTTATTTGATGTCTTTAGCGAGGGTGTTTCATTTAATCGTGTGTTGTCTGATGCTCTTTCAGGTTGCAGTCCGGAAGTCCTTGGGTGACAAGGCCCGCACAGGCCAGCGCAGCCGCCAGCTAGAGAACCTATTAGCAGAGGGCAAGCCTGTGAATGACCCAGAGGATGACAAGCTGTGGCTCGCCCTCGAGAGCAAGCACCATCTGCTGGAGTTTGACTATGCACGTACTTGGGAGCAGGAGATGCAGCTCACCAGCATTGCTGTGAAGAGGATCCAAAGGGCATGGAGGAAGGTGCGGCGGCAGCCTAGCGGAGCTGCTAGCCCTGTGGGGAGTAGCTTCGGTGGTGGGGGTGATGGGCAGAACGATAGGCCCGGGTCTGGATCAGGGTGGGTCGGGTGGGGTCTCGAGGGCACAGGCGCTTCTGGTGAGGCTAACGTGGGTGGTGGTGCCCCTGGTGGTGGCCGGGGAAGCCTGGAGCAGAGTGCTGGGGGTATACAATGCCACGGAGTGTCGCTGCAAGGACCTTCTGGTGCGTCAGCAGCATCAGGAGGGACAAAGACAGCGGCAGCAGCAGATGCAGATGGTAAAGGGCAGGCCAATCATGCTGCTGGTGGTACAAGCTGCGGCTCTGTGTTAGAAGGGGGGGCAGACTCACCGCAGCCGCCAGGCGTTAGGTTTGAGCAAGAGACAGAAGCCTATAGGGATCAGTTTCTGCTGGAGGTTGAAGAGAATTACAGCAGCATATCCCTGACGGGTACGGGGCAGCAGCATGGCTATCGACTGGGGCTATCCGTCTCAGCAGCAGATGTTGAAGGCAAAATCGGGAATGATACCAGCATTGCAGGTGACGTAGCAAGCCTGTTGCTGCCACAGTTCCAGCAGGGAAATGCTGGAGGCTTTGACGCAGCCGGGGGACAGACCTACGTGACACCTCGAATTGGTTCATAGCAGCACCCTTCAGCAGTAAGGGTGCATATGCAAGAAGTGTCCCCCCCTCGTTTGTGTCGCTCTCTCTCCCTCTCTCTCTGCTCGTGCCGGCACTCTTCTTTCGCATGTCCCTTGGGAGTTGGTGGAAAACTAGTTGCCGCCGCTAGGTGCTGGCGCTACTTGGTGAAAGCAGTCTCACTATGACAGGTCCAAGTGAGTGCTGTATAGAAGCTGCCGAGGCTTGGTTCAATAGCAATATCACCCTGAAATGAATCAATATGGCTTCTTTCTGTTAGAGGCTTTCTGCATACCGGTATCCTGGATGTCTACGTGTAGTGATATTGCGTGCTTTCATCCATTGACCGTCCTGACATGACTTGTCATGTGTAAGCGGGGATTCGCACAATTCAAGAGTAACCATGACAAGCACCTAAAAATCACTGCGATAAAGACGACATGTCTACTTTTGCTGATCTCAAGAGTGCCACCGCCTGCTGGGCACAGCCGGCCCCCGATTAGTTACTTGCTCAAACGGATAGTTTACATTCTCAGTTTTTCACACTTCGCCCTGACTGAGTAGACTACTTAGCAGCTTGCATGGTTACAGCTCCATCTCTTGTGGGGGGACAGATAGCCATCATCCCCTTCCCTGTTCTGGTGCCGCCCTAGTCATGCAAGCGCTGCCACATTGCTTCTAGCGCAAGCGGAAGACACCTAGAATAATGGCATTAATGCCGCAACAGCCAGCTCTAAATCCACAGCTTTCAAACAGGAACAAGAGCACCAAGAGCCATCACCCTCAAATTCATGCATTAGGAGCGGGCTGAGTGACAGTAACCAATAGAGCCCAGGACATGCTAGCTGCTGTTGTTGCTCACTCTGGTCCTGAGCCTGCTAAAATTTCTCCTCTGTCTTCCTGGACGACAATTTTACAGCAATAAAATACTGCATGTTATCCACACAATGACCGTAGTGTGGCTTTTCACAGGTATACAGGTATGTTGAAACTCATTATGCAGGCGTTCTGCCGACCTCCATATAGCACAGTTAAATGGCTAGCGAGTAGACAGACCCGATTCCTGCATACTAGGGGTTCGCGGCGACGCTGCTAGGGTGACCACCTGTAAGCGTGGTGAAGCAGCATGCTGAGCGAGATAGACATGCCTATGTCACGCGTGCTAGTACCGCCTCTTCCTTAAAACTACGCAGGGCTAACGCCCGGCGTCCACTCACTCACTGCCTATGTGTGCAGGGTGCTGCCAGGAATAAGCACTGCTCTAGTAATTTACAAGGAGCTGCATACAGAATTGTACCGGTGCAAAGAATACAGATGCATGCATATATGTGACTAGTGAGGGCACAGCCTGCAGACCACTCTGCAAACCACCTCTGCACTGCTATCAATGGCAGGCATAACTGTGGTCAAACTTAATGGGCATGCTTTGGGACTGACCAGCAACGCCAGTATCCTGCCACATGCCCCCCTTGCGCCCACACACACGTCCTTTTGCAGGCTGAAGCTGAAAAAGCTGAGGAATGCAAACTGGCGAACACTATGCAACGGGAGCAAGGACACAGGTACACAAAACGTGCAACATGACAAGGAAACTGGCTGCACTAGACAAGGCTACAAATAAACCAGAATTCAAGGTGTGCCGGCTGAGCACAAGGCAGCTAGGTAGAAACGACCAAACACCGGGGCCAAACCTTCCTACTAAACATACATACTGGGGCCAAACCCACTTCCCTAATCGATGGACCAATAGAACCCACATACTTGCCATAAGCTCCAAGGCATAAGTACCAACGCCTAGCAACAGTTCCAACCACTGGGGATGATGCATCCGCCTGCACCTCTATAAGCTCTTCAAGACTGTTTGCATTCTCAGATATGAATCAGACTAGTCTATTAGTGTGTGTGTGTTTGCCTGCGAAGGACCTGAGGTGCATTCGACACATTGATTAAGTGTCATTAGTGTCATTAGTGTCATTAGTGTCATTAGTAAGTTGGTATATTTACGTCTGTAGTTAGAAGCACCTCTGGTAAAGGAACATGTGCACCTAAGCCCCCATACTTCTGAGGAAATCATTCCACCCAGCTACACACAGCAACGCTGTGTTGCATATACCATAGCTGCGCTTGTCATAAACCTTCCCAGCATATTCGAAAACTGGGCACATGTTGCCAAGTTGTGCCTGAAAACGGCAGGACTGGCTGCATGATTGCATTGTCTCCCATGAGTCCATGATGGTAGGATGAGAGCACGTACACCTCATCGCCAAGAGATGTTTAATGACAACATAAACAAACCACTGCCACCTTTACCGGCAGCGGGTTTGTTTGATTGCGTTGCCACACAACTTGGCTTCCTGCATTCACTCTCAAATGATGACATCCTAATCTCAATCGTCAAAATCGCACCAACACCCTATAAGATAACGGCAAACAGTAATTGCTTTGGGGCTGGACCCAATGCATGGTCACCCACAACTAACCCTGATATGAAGGTCCAAACGGGAAGCAAGCCCATCCTGCACTATCTAGTGAGCATTGCATAACATGCTGCAGGTACCGCTTTGCAATGGCTGATTCCAGTTCACACCCATCAATGCACCCACAATCTCACGCTGGAGAACGGTACACGGTCTCCTCGCGTAGATCTCTCTCTCCCCCATCAATGCACTGATCAATCAATCAAAACGCAAGACCAGCAATGCCAATGGCCAAACAAACCTAGGCCACAAACACAAGGCTCCTGATCACAATCACGAAGCCACACAACCGATGGTGGATTTGCCACACACAAGCTGAGGCTAGATGCAACGGCGTGCACACCAAGGGGAAACAAACACCACCACTAAACAAACAAACAAAAAAATTTAAGGTGCGGGGACCCAAAACCTGCTCCACTTCCATCACACATGGGTGGCGGGGAGGCAGCAGGATCAAGCACCACCCTAGTAGGGGCTGGAGGTGGCTCCCACCACCTAGGTACTGGTGAACCACCATCCTCCCAGCCACTGAAAGGCACCACATAGCGCTCCACATGCTTATCAATAGCTTGCTTAGTGCGCCTTCTACACCTCACTAACCGTTGGCTTTCCCAAGGGTGCGTAAGATCCCACAACCTCTTCCTCCAAGCACTCTTAATCTGACATGAAGCCTCCCAGCTCCCCTCATCTTGACCAAGCACCTTCAGATCAGCACACACGCATTTCTCCCAGGTATGGCGAGGCCTACCCACTGGCCTCGTCATGTCACCATGTAATGAAGAGAACAACGCAATATGCGGCAACCTGCCCTCCTCCATGCGGCCCACATGCCCCAGCCACCTCAGCCTATTTGCTGTGATGTATGCTGACAAGGTGGCTACCCCACATGATTTCCTGATATGCTCATTGGTGTGCCGATCTGACAGCCTGACCCCCAGGATGCTCCTAAGGCAGCTAGAGTGCACCCGCTCAAGCTTTTGCGATTGCACTTTGGTCAGGGACCAACACTCACTCCCGAACAGCAGAATTGGCAACACATATGCCTTGTAACACTTCACCTTCGTAGCCAATGACAGATGCTTGGTACCCCACATCTTTTCAAACTGCTTAAACCTCCCCACAGCATTTATCAGCATGCACTGATAGATCGTTTTATAAACCTTCCACTGAATTTTGCTCTGTTGGCTTCTTGGCTCTCATGCGTGCGTGCTAGTACTTGAAACAAAGCCCACACCAATTTTCTTGCCGCCCTACTTACTGCAAAACCATCCTCCTGATTCTCGCGCAGTACACCTTTCTATGCACAACTAAGTGTTCCAAGCTAACCAGAGCATTCTAGTACCGAACAGCACGGTGCAAGTATGTATGGACTAGGGGCTCACACCCAAAATCGCGCAATAGAGGCGAACTAGAAGGGGCACTACCAGGCAGTTTTAGCCATTTGCGGGTCCAAGCACAGTGCTTCTCCTTGAAGACATCAACTAGACCAGATTATTGCACTCCATGATGTGCCATAGCAAAAAGTACCATAGGCCCGGCAACTAGACCATGAACATGCTCCACATATATACCATTGATTAGGTGACCGTAAGCCAGGTATAGATAGCAAGCCCCACAGCTCCAAACCACATACACCATTAGATGGCTCTATCACTGTATGAAGCAATTTCAGAAACAAGCTAAGCAAGCAACCTGCATAAATCCCTACCTCGTCGAATGCACTGTGAAGATGACTGCGACAAGCTCCGTTCTTCCCCCAGGCAGACACATGCATAATGTCACACCTTTTAGACAATAGATTCACATATGTTCTGACAGTCCAGGTCAGATGGTCCACGACACAGAGCATGCATGACGGGATGCCAAACAGTCCCAATGGTCCCACTTTTCATGATCTCAAATGCAAGGGGCGGACCTAAGTAACCCTGGCAGAGAAAACCAATGTTCCACCTCCATGCTCCGTGACCTCCCCCATGCTCCATCACCTGGCAAGCAGACTAAACAGCCATGCAAGATGCTATTGCCAAGAATTACAGGAAGACTCTCAAAACATCACCCAATGTAGTGGTTCTATTTTTTATGATCCCAAATGCAAGGGGCCGGACCTACATACTTACTACATACCCCCCAGGCAAGAGAAAATATTTGTTCCACCTCCATGCTCCACCAGCCCCCATGCTACACCACCACAAGCAGGCTAAACAGCCATGCAATTGAGAATGCTACTGCGAAGTGGCACTACAGCAAGACTCTCATAATAGCACTATTTACCTAGATAGCATTCATCAGAGCATGACAGCACACTATGGCACATACACTGTCTCTGTGGGGAATTCGTCCGTTGCTACTCTGTCTCTGTGGGGAATTCAGCAAACTGACTGACCCCTAGCAATCAACTCACAACAAAGACATCAACAACATAATGGGAGACTTACTACACTACAGTGCTAATCGGTCTCAGGGGGCCTGGGCAACCTAGAAGCCCACACACTCACAGTATGCCTTGATAACTATTGCTAACTACATAGCTTTCCACCTGCATGCCAGAAACTTTCAAAGTGACACCCACGTGGTTTAGTATCCAAAAAGCGTCAGAGCTGACACCCACCAGGCATGGGTATTTGGCTATGACGTTCAGGCTCTGGCAGCCTCGAGGAACTCTTCCTACAATCCTGGAGGCCACATCTTAAGCGGGTTAGAGAGACACAGCAGCAGCAGTATTCACCCAAATGCACACATACTAGCAGTCCTTCATTTTGGTCCCTTCTGTAACACAATCTGCCTGCCCCTTGTACCACTTGGGGGAACACCCTGATAAGTTAGCATTGTTGCATGTCTGCAAATTTTTGAGCATGCGCATGCTCGCACCCCATTCCTTACTTGGAAAACTGCCTGACAAGCTATTACCATAGATGTAAAGATCTTCCAGCGATGTGAACGTAGACCATTGCACAGGCAAAGTGCCCAGAAGACGATTGCCGGCTAGATCAAAGTACTCTAACGCCTTCATTGTGGACCAGGCTGCTGGCAGCGTCCCCGTCAATGCATTAAATGGCATGTCCATACGCACCATGGATTTCATCCCGTCACCCCACACAGCAGGCAAGGTACCAGTCACGTTGTTTGTTGCAATGCAAAAAGTCTCCAAGGCTCCCAACCGAGAATAAGCAGCAGGTAGAGTGCCTGAGATCCCATTGCTTCGCAGCTCTATCCTTTTCAGGTTCCTTAACTGGCTCCATGACTCAGGCAAGGTACCTGAAATCCCTGTGCGGTCCCAATACAATGTTTCTAAGCCTGGAAGGGCCAGCAAGGGTTCTGCAGCAGGCAGCTTTCCCCCAACGGGAAGATCCCCCAGGTTTAAGCTGGCAACATCGCCGTCAGTGTTGCAGTTAACACCTCGCCACTTACAGAAGCCACCATTCGCCCCAGTGTCCGCAGACCATTGCGCCAGTAATCCCTTCATATCAACAGAAGCCTTCACCTTCAGTAACGCCCCCACTTGGCGTGCTTTAGTGTCCACTTTAGTGTCCACTTTAGTGTCCCCTTTGGTGTCCACTTTACTGGGACCATCTATGCCGCACAGCAGGAGTACTTTCCCACCCAAAACCATGTCTGGCTGCGAGATCACATCTAGGTTGTCTAGGAGAACCCTCTGTGCAGTGGTGCCAAAGGTCACAGCTACTTTGGTCACATAGTCAGAGGGTGCTGCTGTGTACTCAAAGCAGCCCTGCTTTTTACTGCTGACCTTCAATCGACCGTGGGGGCTGCGGGGTACATAATCAGGCAAGGGCCTAAAAACCAAGCCTGAGGTATCGAGTGGGTCACACATGCCTGCTGCTCCGATTGCGACCTTGAAGAAGCCCGTCTCTGCAAATTCGGATCCCCAAGAGTTTTTAGCAATCCAGTAGCTGCCTTTATCATCATAGTTGTATCCCACCACCTGTACTGCATGGCCGTACTCAAAAGTGTCATTTGGACCTGCATGCGCATGGCAGTAGAATCAATATGTTAGTCAAGCTGTAGTTGTACTACAGTAGGAATTGCCATGCCATATGTAACGGGTTGCAGAGCAAAGGTTTCCTCTCGCTCAGCTCGGTTCTGCCCTGGGGTGGGCATGTCAGCATAATTGCACTCAGTGACTGAGCCATCATGTATCAATAGAAAGGGTTGCTGGGCATTCACCACAGTCATCTTACGTGGTAGAACAGCTGGAAAAGGAGCAGCTGCTGAAAGTCACTGAGAAGGCAGAAGCTCAGTTGCCGTCTGAGAAGAGCCAGTTTATCCGTGCTCACACGTATATGACACAGACATGCATCAAATGTGGTGCTTGTCTAATTCCTGTATGGCATGTGGATTAAGCTTGTGTACAGGAACCTTGGGGCATCTGCCAGTGGAGTAAACCCACCTGCTGGCCCACCTAAACCCACCTCCTGGCCCACCAAAACCCACCTGCTGGCCCTTTGTAGATGCCTCCAGGATACTTTTCAAAAAAAGGCTTAAAGTTGGAATAGATCTGCAGCCGGCAAATGATCGAACCGTACTGCCGGATGTGGTCTTGCATCTCCCATACGCCCTCAAGACGCTGGAATGTGAAAGCTCCCAGCTTAAGGGCGTGGTCTGTGTCGTCACACATGTAACCAGAGCATGCGCTGCTAGAGAGTACACTTTTGGGCATGCACTTGTCCAGAATGACGTAGCTCTGCCGCTTGTGCGCATCACACCAGGCGACTACCGCTTCACGTATGGTCCATGTATTGCTGCACCACCTCATTTCAGCTGTGCCCAAAGTTGCCTTGCAGTAGAAGAAGTCGATTTCACTCAGTGTCGAGCGTGCTGCTTGTTGCAGAGCAGTCGAAATTGCCGACTCGGCAGCTGCTACCACAGCATGGGCGACACAGGTATTGCAGTCACCCTGTTGGGAAGCCAGTGAGGAGGGCATGGAAGGAACGGGTACGTTGATTGAATGGATGAGGAGCAGATAAAGTAGTTGCGGGCAGTGCAGATTCCAGAGGTTAGCAATTGGACCTGCCAGGTCAATAACTTTCAAGATGAAATCTCTGTTTGTATGCCTGCTCCATCAACTGTAGGACACTTTATATGCTCACTGTCATGACGATTGTGCAGGTCATGCGGGTCTGACCAGTTCTGCGTCCCCGTAAGTCCTATCCACCTGAGTCCCCCGAGAGTCCTGGCATGTCATCTCACGCACCTGGTCCTTGGGAGGGCCGACTGCATTAAAGCCGCCCGTGGACTGAGCACTTCGTGAATCATATGCTTGCGGAGAAGCGGCGAGCTGGAGCTGCGCCAGCTGATCCAAGTCGAGTGACGGTGCACACAGACTGCCTCTATTTGCACGGCAAGCAGACACCGCATTGAGCTTATAAGCATTGCGCCAAGAAACCGAGGCGCCATAAACACGCTTCAGCTTCGAGAATGCACTGGAAGCTCCTGCGCGGTAGTCATGAGTGGGTGAACTCTCTAGGCCTTGGGCTAGTGCAACGGGGGCTGCAGTCAAGGCGAACATAAGCAGAATGCTTATAAAAATGGATTGCATCTTTGCGTGTCGCCGATGGGGCAGTTGTACATCAGCTTAGTTGCCAGAGGCTTTCTGGGTGGCCATTTGCCGGGCTGTTGACAACTACCCGTACCCTGCCTATAACCAATCAAAGGCAGCTGCATACTGGACCTATCATGAGCGTGTTCTCCGGGCAACTGGCGCCGACTCGAACAAGCAGGATCTGGTGTCACTCAGAGTTTACAACAGGTTCCTGGCAGGGTTCCAAGTAACAATCAAGTAACAGTCAGTAACACCAGCAATGGGCATGTACTGCGCGCACAAGTGCATTGCAGGGGTGCTGTCACTGCGAAAGGCCATAACAGCCGGCACACGCACGCTGAGGCCTGCGTACCGTAGGAGACCTGGTACCCTCTCTCCATCCACTGCAATGCAAGGTTTTCCAGTCGCTGGGTCGCCCCCCAACAAATTCACCATGGTCTGAGAGTCAGTCATGTCCATACATTCGCCCAGGGGTCGGTTGCTTGGAATATCTTGGAGCTGGTTCATCTGCTTCCACTAATAAGGTCAGTCTTCGGATAAGCTTCATCCGGAGTCAAATCCGATTCTGGTGACTTGTGGGATGCTCTCCTTCATTGGCACCTATGGGATGCCCTTTTGGGCAAGTTGGTAGTCTGGTAATCTGTCTGATTTGAACTGGGTGAAGTTCCCTAGATGGATACATCATTGGGTATCACTCTTGGTTGGTGGTTTGAAATTCATTCTCTCTGTGGATCATGCGACGGGGATACATTTTGCCGATCATCATCAGTCGGATCGGCCAACACATGGCCTAGAAAGATAGCAGCCCATGTTTGTTTTGGTTTGTCCTGGAACCCGCCTCGCTATAGAGTTGCCTTTCCTGCAGGTGCTAGTGGCAGAACCCTGCACATATTCTGGCAGCCCACTTGCAATGGCAGCTAGGATTTATGGCATACGTGTCAGTGGGGTTGGAGTACGAAATCTAGTAGCCAGCAGAGTTTAGTAAAGGACGAAGGTGGTTGGCGTTGAGGGCTGGAGAGCATGCATGAGGCGGGGAGGTGCATGTGCCAAGGAAAAAAGCAGCAGGGCAGAAGATGAGAAAAATAATGTTCTGAATGGTTGCAAGACAGCAGAGGCCAGACAGTGTCGGTGCGTGGGGATTTGGTGGCTTGGCAGTCCCAGAATACGGAAATTGAGAGCAGGGGTGAATGTAAGGTGAAAGAAAGAGGAGCAGGACGGACAGCACATGGTTGGTCCTCTAGCAAGGATCTCAACCTACCAGCCAATCCAGTATTATTACATTTCATGATATGCCATAGCAGAGAGAGAGAGAACTACGCAGAGAAGGGGAGAAATCCCTTCTTGCATATGTTAAGGGAGCGGACCCTTACCTAAAATAGATAGGCCCACTACCATGCGGAGCCCAGAACACATAAGCGGGTGGGTAAAATACCCACCCGCCTATGTTATCTGGGTTTAGGGTTTGTCAGCATCTATGTGCTAGGCTTTTAAAATGTCCAGGCCTTCTTGGGTTCTTTAGAACATTTTTGCTCTAACTGCTCCTGCTTGCTGGTGGTTAAAAGGCAGGAGCCAAGATTCTTGAACAATTACTGGTAATTTGCGCCATGCTGCCTGAGTGGCCCCTCCGTCCTTCCATTCAATCATTCCATCTTATGTGCTACGAGCGATGTTGAAGAGAACTACAGCAGCATATCACTGACAGATGCTGGGAAGCGGCGTGGTTAGGGACCGGGCTTAAGCATATCAGCAGATGCAGTGGAGTGTAAAACAGGGAATACATCAGCGTTGAAGGTGACACAGCAAGCCCGATGCTGCCAAGTCAAAACATGGAACGATAGCAGCTTTGAAGGTGACACAGCAAGCCTGATGCTGCCAAGTCAAAACATGGAACGATAGCAGCATTGAAGGTGACACAGCAAGCCTGATGCTGCCACAGTTCCAGCATTGGAGTTGGACTTTATGGACTTTGATGTAGCTGAGGGACAAACCTATGTGACAGCTCGAATTGGTTCATAGCAGCACCCTTTAGCAGTAGGGTTGCTCGTGCTCTCTGTCCTTGGGCGTGGGCTGGACACTGTTCCCGCTGCGGGTGTTGGTGCTAATACTGTACTTGGTGAAAGTGATGCAGCACTATGCCAGGTTCCAGCGCTAAATAGAGGTTGCGTAGGCTTCAGCATTTAAAACACCCTGAAGTGAATTATACCTCTCCTCTATGGTAAATGTAAATGTCCCCTTGCTGGCTAAGCCTATTGTTCGCATGCAATGAGTGTTGTGTTATGGCATGTGTAAGAAGCGGGAGCCATGCGCATGATGAGACTACTCTACGATACAGTGTGATAAACCCGGTATGTATACTCACTAACGTTTCACTAGGTCCCTGGGGTCATGTGTGTGCTAGGCAAGAGCGAAACAAGGTGAAGAGTTCGACCACCGTGTGTATTGCCCAACCACCTCAACCGTCACTGGCACTCACTTGTGTTGGGACTTTTTGAGCTGTTCGTTTGGTGTAAAGCAGTGGCTCTCACACCACATTGTCTGAGGCACTGTCCATCGGGGAAGGTATGTGTTCAAACAGGGCCATCCGCCTTTCGAAGCCGGCCACAATGCCTGGCAACCTTCAACCAGTTGACCTCAAGTGGCTCTTTAAATCATGCCTTCCGGCGATGCTCGGCTTCATGAACGGACAAATTAATCCAATGACACCCGACTTAGTCTACGTAATATCTCTTTGTATGTGGGCTGCACTCCTTGCCCACCCAGCCCACTGCATGGCTCGACCGGACGAAAGCCCACAGCATGCAAACAGCGTCGACCTACCTGAAGCTCGCCATTTGCATATGGTTCTTGGCCTTCAGCACGAGTGGCTTGCTCCCAACGCAGGGCATGGGAACCATTTGGGCAGATACCTTGAACGTTTACGTCATACCTGCCGGAGACCTTCGCAGGCCCGGGCATGGGTCGCTTCTTTGTCAACAGAAACACAAGCACTCCTTCAGAATAAGGATGCAAGGTTACTTCTGCCTGTGATCAGGCGATCTTACCTCGCCGCTGTGCTCCTTTGCGAAAGGCAGCTCACCAGCACAAGGAGCTCAGGTACTGTGTTGGATAACACAGACTTGCTCAACACCATCAGTAGGTATGCATAACACTGCTGGCAGTTCCAAATGTGAGCTTCTGTTCCCAGCTTGTAACGTCTTGACAAAGGCCCACTGACTCCAGGCTGACCTATACTCCCCTGCTGGTTGCAGCTTCTTTCTATTTCAAGAAGCTGAGCTCGGCAAAGCACCCATATCCTACCAACACATCAGCAAGTCCGGTGGCACAACACTGTGTCAATATGCACAAACCAATGGGTGTTATGTTCCAAGGGCAGCCAGAGAAGGCCGCAACTGCTTGCTAGACAGGTGCGCCACATGCACACATTTCTGAATCATAGGATCTGCCAACAAGCCCATGGCTGGCTTCAGGGGAGAAAGCCATGCAGCCAAGGGCTTCTAGGATGTACTGCAGTGCAGTCTAATGTCTGCTCGCAGCAATCATGCACATGTGTGAGCTGTCGCACCAACTTCCACCACGCACCTATGCGCTGCTGCCAATTTGCCATGCCATGCTATGTGTCTTAGCCCCAAGCCTTGCTTCTTGGGGCCCAGCCTGCCCTGCAATGTGTGACTATCACATAACTTGGACCTGTCAGTGACCTTTTGTAGGTTTGATCTTCCTCATTGGCTGGTTTCTGACCAAGCACAGTCAAGCCGCCCCAAGCCAAAATGGACGTTCCCTTGGCAGCAAGGTAAGCAGAGCTATAGCTTGGCTGCCTTGGCTTGATGACAGGCAGCACAAATGATCCTGCATTGCTTTTTAAGTAGCGCATTGATAACTCCCAATGAAGTTCAGTCTGCAGTCCATCCTGCGCAGTCAGAATTGTATGATTCATTTGCCTAATTGAGATAATACAGGCCATGCAAGACCGTAAAGCCACTGAATTAGCCTAGCACTCGATGAAACAATGTATGCCAGGAGGCCATGGCATTTTCTGCAGGACAAGATGACGGAAATACGTTCTCAAGGGTCTCAAATGCAACTCCCTTTCATGATGAGCTGTCATGGTATATGCCTGGATGCGTCGACCTTGCTTGGATTGCCAACTAGTGAACTGACTCATTAATGCTTGCCATACCCTTTACTGATGGCCTGTGTACGCATGATGGACAGACATTGGCTTCTGCATCCCTGAGACTTATCCCAACGAGTCCTTGCTGCGTACACCCTACTCTCAACCAGCGAGATTCTTACATAGAGGCTAGGCAGGGTGGATATATAAAACTTTCTCATGTGAAGCTGGACTGGTGGCAACATCCATTGGTTTACCTCATTGCAGTCAGCGGTGTGCTTATTTCATGAGGTGGGCATGCCTGGTTTTAGGTACAAGCGTATCCACTCCCAAGCCCCGTAGCACCACCACCGGTAGTTACTACCCGCTGCCCCCCATTACCCAGCACTGGCTGAGGCCCTGCAAGAATGTCAGCAGCTTCCCTGTGCGCACTTGCAAGGACCGTGCCAAGGTAGCTGAGAAAGAGGGCGCTGCCTTTGTGGCTCATGAGTATGCATTGGCACATACACTGGATGGACGGCCTGAGGTATGTAGGGGCAGGGCATCTCAGATGTCTCTCTGTGCCATCAGCTGAAGAGCTTCATGCATGTGTTGCATTGGCTATCTAAATCTACACAGACACCAATTGGGGCATACATTTAAGGCAGTAGGCCTAGTGGGTGAGGACCACGCTTGGTGCATTTTCAGCATTAGCTCAGTGGAGCAACAGGATAGAAGGCGGGTGCGAGGAATGATCGGAATCATATGCTGGTGGCAGTTTAGTTCCTCTCTTTGTTGGGGCATGCATGGCCTACGCTGTTGCATGCCCGAACATATAAAGTATTTTTTTATAGTTTAATTAGATTTTTTTATATTTTGGTGTCTGACTCCTAGTCTACAGTCAGCTTTCCTTGATTATTGCTGTTCCAAGAATCTTCCTTCTATATCTCATTCTTGATATGCCATGGCAGTTTTGCGCCTTGCCACCTGTTGTCACCTTCTGCAGTGACAGTGACTTATCACCTGTGGACTTCGTGCAATTGCTCTATTCTGCATTGCATGTTACTTTTCCCTGGTCCTTTAAGAGCAGCTTGTGACACAACTTTGTCTCCTGTGTGCTCCGCCAATGCACAACACAATGACCGGCCATAGGGAGGCATCGCATCAACCCCTCACTACCACTCCGACTTTGCCTCCCCATGCAGGTCTGTCCCCATTCCCTGAACCTCATCATGCTCCGAGACCCAGCACATCTCCAGCTCAGCTTCATGCATGCAATATCTGCTCACCGAGCACATGAATGCAACCAGCTGGGACCTGAGCTATGCCCTGGTGGTTGGGAAGCACCCTGGTGGGATCAGTCTTGGTGGGAGGACCATGGACCTGCTGTACTTGGCAGCTTTACCACTAGGAGTCTCATCACTGCGGGAGCTCTCTGCAGGTGAGGGCTTTGCTGTGTATGTAGCGACCCATACAGGTTGCACATAATGTCATAGTGCAAGTGCTTTTGTGCTATGGCTGTGACAAGCAGCTGTGTCAAGCATATTGGTGGCTGGGAACCGCCGTAGTGAGACCTGTCCTCGTGGGAGGACTATGGCCCAGCCATGCTCGGGGTATGTCACTAGATGCTATACCACTAAGAGCTTTAGCACTGCAGGAGCTTTTAAAGGTGAGCTTGTCCTTATAGCGGCCTATCCAGGGTGCAAAATGTATAGCACAACGAAAGTACATTAGCGCTCATGAGTGTGGCAAGTATTCTGGTACGGTAGTTGGGAAGCCCTTTGGTGGGATTGACCTTGGTGGGCAGACCATGGCCCTGCTGTACTTGGCAGTTATACCACTAGGAGCCTTATCACTGCAGGAGCACTTTGCAGGTAGGAAGCTTGTAGAGATAGCCTGCGAAGCCACAGGCTTGGAATATTGCTCGCCTTATGGAGGTGCCCAGATAGGTAGAAAGCATTGCTCTGCTTGCCAAAAGCTGTACATCCCAGGTCTCGTCTATCTGTGGTGTAGGCTGCGCCTGGCCTACGCGTTAATCAGTGCGAGGGGACCTATTTATAGGTGGCTGTGCAATATGCTACAGACCTAGCTCTGCAGCCTTGCTTACGGCATGGCCATTCTGCAAGAGTAGGCTGGGCCACATATACCCCCCTTCATTCCATACTTTCAGCACCATACAATGAGTCTTGTATGATTCTTCCCAGTGCAGAAGGGCCCGCAAATGCCTGACCTTTTGGGCATGTCACGCGTCGTAAAGTAACAACCTGCGCTGAAGGGCCGCCTTTCTATTTATGCTGTTATGCTGCAGATCTGCAGATGATCTCAACCGAAAAGACTTAGCTCTGGCATTGCAGAACCTAATGAACTTTGACGCCATCATGCTGCTAGAGCAGCCTCTGCTCAATGATGTGATAGCGAGCCACTACCTTGGCTGGAACGTCAGCTACAGCAGCTATGGCAAGGCTAATCAAGCATGTGATAAAGAGTGCTTGTACAAAGAGCAGCAGGAGCGCATGCTGCAGCAGCAGCAACAGCAGCGCGACAAACAGAAACAGCGGCAGAGAGAGGACGAGAGGGACCGGCAGGGGCAGCAGAAGCTCCAGCAGCAGCAGCAGGAGCAGCAGCATGCACAGGAAAACCAGCAGCATCAACTCCAGCAGCAATCGTATGCGACATACAAGCAGTGGCAGAAGCATGCACCCGAGGAACGCCAGCCACATGGGAACCATCATCACCTTCAGCAGCAGCAGGAGCATAAGAAGGAGCAACTGGCCTTGGACAGGGTTGTTTCCGCAAAGCAACAAGAAGAGCAGCAGCAGGAGCAGGGGCTGGCTGTGCCTGGTGGGGTCGAGGGCAAAGGGATTCAGAGCAACGAGATCGGGAATTGGGGCAACGAAGGTGCCAAGCTTTCAGATGGTTGTATTAATGAGGCAGATGCCAGCACCAGTAGCAGCAATAGCGGCAGCTTTGATTCCAAGCCTGGTTCTGGTTATTCTCGTTCTGCCACACACCGCAGCAGCAGCACCAGAACTGGCCCTGGGCGTAAGAACGCTGCTGACAATCACGGAAACACCAGTGTCAAGACCAGCAGCAGCAGCAGGAGCGGTGCCAGTGGTAGGGCAATACGTCCTAGCAGCCCCCACCCCCAGGCTTATGAGCACTACAGGGCTTTGGTTGTCACTGCTTTGCAACAGCAGCTGGATCGCACGAATTGGTATGCGCACCATGCAGGTCTTGCCAACACATTTCCTTTCTCTGAAGGCATCTCAGCCACTGCTGCTGCCGCAGTTAAGATTGGTGCTGGTCAGGGTGCTGCTGCTGATGCTCCAGGCAGTGCTACTGCTACTGCCAGGGGTGACGTTGCTGGTGACAGCAGTGCTGCAGCAGCTGCTGCTACTACAAGTGCTGCTGCTGCGGAAGTGGCTGCTGTTGGTACTGGCCTTACAGCAGCAGCTGCTTTTAATATTACTGACGTGGAGGTTGCCTCTGCCGGTACTGGTACCATTATTGCTGCTGCCGCTGCTGCAAGTGCTGCTTCTGGTGCTACCAACGGTAGTGCTGTTGCTGAAACTGCTTCTGCTGCTGCTGAGACTAGCAGCGGTCCTGGAGCACCAGCCACTCTTGCACATGGGGCCAGTAGCACAGCACAAGATGATGGCCATGGCCACTTTCAGCTCTATCCCCCTCGCATCCAAGTGGTACCCCCAAGCAATAACAGCAAACCTGTTTGCTGTGGTGGCATTGCGGTCACAGTCACAGCACATCCTCGGGGGGTGCAGCAGATTGGGGGTTTAAGCATTACAGGCAGCTACTATGTGTTTTTTAAGTACGGTATGGTGATGCGGGGGGAGATGTACGAGAGGCTGCAGGTGCTGCGTCGCTGGGATGTGAAGTTGTACCGCACGGCTGTAGTGCTGCAGCAGCTGGATGTGTTGGCAGTACAGCTGTTATTGCAAGGGGCAGGGGCGGAGGGTGCTGCTGCTGCCGAACAGGGTTTCAGCAGTAGCAGCAGCAGCAGTAAGAGGGTCCTTGAAGAGGAGGGTGGTGCTCATCAAGCAGTGGGTGAGGAAGCGGAACAGGGGAAGCGGCAGGTTGGGTTGGCTAGTAAGGCGAGCAGCAGCAGAAGCAGTAGCCGCACCTCAAGCAGCAGTAGCAGGTCGATGGGCACATATGCCGATTATGGGATCAACACGGAACGGGGAGAAGAAAGCCGGCAGGACATTAGAAGTGAAGTAGACTTCTATGCCCAGTGGGTGGGCGACACTGCTGCTAGGAAGCTATCACAGAGCACCTGCCATATGAGAAATGGTCCTGTGCCAGAGGTACAGTTTTCTAGAGGACCTACCACATGGGAGGAAGGAATTGTTGGACCCTTAGCACCACCTGTACCTACGGCAGGTGCTGGGATTTGGTTTGATTACATGCCCAAGGTCATACCCAGGTTGCATGGGGATGATGGTGTTGCTTATATCTATTAATGAAATAGATCACAAGCACAGCTTTCGGGCCGTGCAGCACCCGCCACATGACTCCAACCAGTTTGTTAGTGTGTCTTGAGAAAAACCGATACTGAGAGCTGGTGTGACTTCAATAGTATTGTATGTGTGTTTGATGAGTAGTTAGGAGAGATGTGCCACAGGGCTCATGATTGGTAACTGATCCTTGCTTGTTGGTACCTGATTCTTGCTTCATGCTTATCTTATTAGTACTTCATTGGCTCCCAACTCAAGGGATGCCCTTCTGAGCTTGTTGGTGTTCTGGTAGGAGGCTGTGCTTAGAAGCCTGGGCAAGGTCTAGGCTGAGTCTAGGCTGGACCGTTCCCATAGTGGGTCTCAATTGCATTGCCAATATGATATGAAGATGAAGCTTCGTAGATGGCTCCATGCTTGGGTATCACCGGTTGCCCGTTGGTGGATTAGCATTACAGAGAGAGATGAGACTAGAATTACGCAGAGAAGGGGGGAAATCCCTTCTTGCATACGTTAAGGAAGTGGGCCTTTACCTAGCATTACAATCTCTTTGGATCCATCCGATGCCGTGTTCCGAGCTAGCAGCCCTTTTGCGGTTGCCACACAACCAGTTTCACCCAACTTTCACCCACCCACAAGCTGAGGCTGGATGCGACAGCATGCACACCAAGGGGAGCCAAGCGGACCCCTAAAACCAAAAACCTCCTCCACTTTCATCACAAAGAGGGTAGTGGTGGGGAGGCAGTGAATTTAAGCAACACCCTGGTAGGGGCTAAGGGTGGCTCCCACTCACCACCGAGGCAATGGTGAACCAAAATCCTCCCAATGACTGGTAAATTGCACCACATGGCACTCCGCATGCTTCCCCGATAGCTTGCTTGATTCGCCTTTACACCTCAGCCTCATCCCACAACATCTTCCTCCAAGCACTTCATCTTGACATGGAGCTTCAAACTCGACTCAGTTTCTCCAAGCACGTTAAAAACAGCAAAATCGCACATCTCCCAAGGGAAGCGAGGCCTACCTACTTTCCTCTCCATATCACCATTCAATGAAGAGAACATGGCAGTATGTGGCAGACTTCCCTGCCACCTCAGCCTTTTTGCTGTGAGGTATGCTGACAACACGGTTACCTACCCCCACATAAACCCCCACATTTGTTTGCCGTGTCCGTAGTTGGATGTCTGCTTGGGTATTCCTCTTGCTTGGTGGTATGGATTCCATTGTTTTTGGACCCATCCGATGGTGTGTTTGGTCGTTTCGACCTAGCAGCCCTTTGCGGTTGCCGCACCTTAAATTTTTGTTTGTTTGTTTAAACCCTTAATATCCGCATTGATGTCAGGACACAAAGATGATCCTCACACCTGTCCACTTTGCTCAGATGTCTTATGCTAGCATAGCACTGGCCATTATTCGCACCTGATTGTCACTGAGTGACCTTCTGACCAGGCGCACAAGGCCTCCACTGCATCCTTTGTTGTTGTGCTCCAGCACTGCATGAGAGATTTACCACGTTCCCGCCCCCCAGCACTGGCTACATGCTTAAAATTTATGAACAAGTGTGGCTGTGGCTGCCGGCCCCACCGGCGAGCCACTGTGATGAAGCCATTTGGTAAAGCTGGTAATTCTTGCCATACAACATGCAGCAGGCTTATTACCTTCAACCATGCCAACAGTTCCCTGGAGAACAATTGCAATCCATGCTTCAAACAATTGACATGTGGAGACATGTGTCTGCCTTGCTGCAGGGCAGGCCATCCTGTTTTCAGTTCCTTGCATGCATCCATGTTACCACCATGCATGGATCAGCCTCGCTAAGATAGAGCCAGCCATAAAAACGCAAGATTATACCTATGGTGCTGCCAAAAACCCTAAGATGCTGCATGCAGCAGGGGATCTTGTAGTTATTTTGTGATATCCATATTCTGCCCTCCTATGGTCTGACAAGTGAACTTTACCACAAAGGAGGACTCGGCCAATGCTGACCACCATGTATACCGCCAAGTTACAGCACAAATACAAATCTTCAGCCCAGGCAACCTCCAACAGCCGGTCTTTGTACGACAAGGCAATACAAAGGGAAGATACGTTCTCCAAAAATAAAGACGAGCCTGCTGCCACCTCCACACATAAAAAACCACCCATGACTAAACTGAAACACCTAACCATCAGGCAGCCCATAACTGAATTGGAAAACAAATGACCTTTCCACCTCCCAACCGAAGGCAGCCAGTGTCAGCAAGAAGAAAGAGGCAGCCGCATAGAAAGAGTGTGAACATGGCTACCATCAGAGCAAGAGCATCCACTGACCCAAATAACCTACCCAGAGGTTAGGCCATGCCACTTTTGCCATGCCAAAAAGCATCAGTGAATCAAGAATCAAGAAGCCAACATCAAGATTTGAATGATATCAAAGAATCAATAGCTTTGATTTCCAGAAGATCAAGAAGTATGACAATCTACTACCCAGGGGCACATTCCCCTTGTGGAATATTGAGTTCCCATTGCACTGCGAGCATAAGCATTCTAGACCGCAGCAAGGCATACACACTTTTTGCCTTTTCCTGGGGTAAAGTACACTGTATAATAGCAGATCATAGCTGATTCCCCCAGCAAAACATATGAGGGTGCCCATGCAGTCCCGCTGCTCCCATGGCACTGTCTTGAGCTATCCCAATGGGCAGAAGCCAACCCACTGATCACATCTTTTGTTAGGCAGCTAATCCAATGTAAACCTTACACCAATGGGCCTTCCTCGTAATCCTACGCGGGAGGGCAACTCACGCCCCTCCTTGCGTGAGCCATCATGCCTGTGGTATCATGGTTTAACGCTTGCGTTCAAATCGTCCTTTTCATCCCAGTAGGAACTAGGGCTCATGGAGCTCTTGGTGAATAGCATCTCAAGCAGAAGTTCACCCTGAAGTGTTTAGATCACCATGGGTCAAGGCTTCTTCCAAGCACGATCCAGCACTCCCGCGGCCTCATCAAAATCATATAATTGACCTGCAGCTATCCCAGCCTTGAAGGTCTCGTAGACATAGACATTGTCTCGCTTAGTTCGGTTCTCCGACTCGGCTTTGGCATTCACCTGCATATGCATGGTTGGGGACAATGGAAATTAGCAAAGACATCAGTTGACGTGGTCCTTGGAGGTGGTACAGGAAAAAATGCAGGGGTGCTCGCGAGGCCACAAAGCCAGGGTTCATGACAGGCTGGCACGTCACATACAAAGCAAAAAGCATACTTAGACCACGTGGTCCCATGGCTCTGTATGCCCTGTATTTCTTTTAGCAGCATTACTGTACTTGGTAAGAAAGGCCACTGCCTGGCAAGTGCATCACTGTGCTTGGGAGATCACATTTCTAGCTTGCACCAGATTTTATGCAAGACATAATCCCCTTAGTATTGGGTTGTTCCATAGCTGGATTGGGTTTTGGGTATATGTGTGTTACAATCTTTCAGTGAAGTTAGGAACTCGCTGCCAGGCAGCTTTGCAGGATGCTTTTCAAGTTGCAGGCACACCCCTGTGGGTTAGGGTTAGGGTTTGGAGTTAGGGTTTAGGACTGCTTTTCCAGAAAGCAGGCACACTCCTGTGGGTTTAGGGTTAGGGTTAGGGTTTAGGACTGCTTTTCAGGACGCAGGCACACCCCTGTGGGTTTAGGGTTAGTGTTCAGGACTGCTTTTCAGGGCGCAGGCACAATATCCCTGTAGCAGAAACGAACGAAGAAATGCAAAGAAGAACAGAAGCAACAAAATACACAAATTCATGAAGCCAAACGATGCCAAGAGATGAATTACAAAACCGCTCCAAGCAGCACAAGACGACAAGGACAAAGTAACAGCAGACAGTAACTAGACAGTGAATACAAGCAAGCCTGAAAAAAGCAGTGAAAGAACCATGACGACACACATCAACTACTACGGCCCTAACTTCCTTGTCCCATGGGAAGGCATTGATATCATCAGGGACACTTTACGAGTGTAAAGCTTTGGGCCAGGTCACCATTGGTTAATGTGGCTGAATAGAGCCCCAGGACCCCAAACATCGAGGTACCAGGCGGCCCAATGTTGTATATTGAAAACTGCACTGTTCTCACTCTTAAAAAGACCCAAGGGACCCTCTTGGAACCAGAAAGTGGTTGGGCCTATGAGCCTTCATTGGCTCCCATGGGATGCCCTTCTGGGCTAGTTGGTAATCTGGTAATCAGGTTGAATCTGTTTGAATGGAGCCCCAGTGAGGACCCCAGGTAGCATTGGAGGCTCAAAGCCCTAAATTTGTGTGATTATGAGCAACACTGTTCTCAGTGCATGCAGTTTCCTGAACGGACTATATGGGTGGCAAAACTTGAGAATCATGCCAGGGTTTAGGCTTTAGGCCTACATGGTTAGGGTTGATGGTTTAGGTTTTAGGCCTACTGGGACCTGGCCTTATCTTAAAGGACTGGACATGCTGAACCCAGCACACTGGTTACGGTCTAGGGTTTGAGTTTTAGGCCTACATGGTTGGGGTTTAGGGTTTAGGTTTTAGGCAGACCTGGCCTCACCTTAAAGAGTTCATTTGAGAACCAGCTAGACACCTCGCCAGGCATGGACTCCAGCGTATCCCCCTGCTTAACACATGGTACACGATTGTCCAGGCAGGGGCAGGACCCAGGAGTCTGGAGGCAGTTGCTACTGTTGCTGCTGAAGTACCTATGCCAGACAGGTATGTAGGTGAAGTACGCTGAGAACTGTCTTGTCAGATCGCCGTTTGCGGGTGCGCTGGTGTAGAAGACCATGACATTGTCTATGACTAACATCCCAGCATCCGTTGTCAGGGGGGAGTAGGCCCCACCTTCATAAGACCTAGTAGAAGTAGGAGGAAGTCATTTAATTATATAAAAATTTCCAGATATGTCATATCACAAAATGCCATAGGCCCTGCACCTCAAGCCGCAGCGAGGTGGAACAGAAGTTGGGTTGTCTTCAGCATGCAATCAGAAGTGATGACAACAAACTTAGAGAAGGAAGTCATGAAGTTTCATCAGACCATTTACATCAATTAGCCCCCCTTTCTGATAATCAAAATGCTGGCATCAATCACAGTCACAAAAGAGTGGGCACCTCCCTTGTCTAGAGCTAGAGAGGACAGCAGTACAGACAGATCAAACTTTCAGGGCATAACATATGCGTGGCAGTTTATGGCATGAAACCCCAAACTCTGGCCTAGTAGGCATCCTTCTGCTGACGATGGCCACAGAGAGAATGCACAGGCAGCCCGCAGGAGGGATTAGTTGAGCCACCAAGATACTACAATAAGGCATTATTGCTTCGCTCTAGGCAAACACCGTTTGTCCGTGCCCTACAAATAAGGTTATGGGCCTACTGGTTGATGTGCAAGAGGTGGGTATACGGTGTACACCGCTTCTCATCATTACCAGATTCCAGACCTTATGGTTCAGGGTTTAAGCCAGCAGCAGCAGCCCGGACGGTTTAGGTGTTCAAATACTGTGTACGTTGCTCTTGATCTGTCCAAAATTGGAGACCTTCTTACTTACTTTTCGATCGAAGTGATAGGTGCCGTGTCGAATCCGCCATTGCCATTGGACACCGCCAGCAGCTCACCAACCTGTTAGATCAATGCAGCAGTAGCAGCGCTTAGAGTTTAGAGATTAGGCCAGCAGCAGCAGCCCCTAGGGTTTAGGCCAGCAGCAGTAGCCCCTAGGGCTTAATCCAGCAGCAGCAGCCCTCAGGGTGTAGGTCAGCAGCAACAGTGCTTAGGGTTTAGGCCAGTGGCAACAGCCCTTAGGGTTTCAGCCGAACACCAGCAGCCGGTAGGGTTTAGGCCAGCGGCAACAGTCCCTAGGATTTAGGCTAGCAGCAACAGTGCTTAGGGTTTAGGCCAGTGGCAACACCCCTTAGGGTTTAGGCCAGCAGCAACAGCCCTTAGGAGGTTTAGGCCAGCAGCTCACCAACCTGTTACACCAATGCACCCATGGAAAGGACATACAAATACTGCAAAGGAGATTCAGTGCCTAAAGGACACAACCTCTAAGCTACTCACAGCTTCAGGGTTCACGTTGGCAATGTGCATATACTAGATTCCTTATGCAACTGACTGGCGCAGCAAGTCTGCTCACCTGGACTTTACTCATGGGCTTGAAAGCACCAAGACCCGGCGCTGCCACAGGGCTGTTGGCTGGTATAGGGTCGGTTGGCAGGATGATCCCATGGTTTGGTGAGGCCCTGAATACCCCCTTGGAACCATCCTGCTTGATGTAGTGGAGCTTGATGTACGTATACATTGTTGATCTCTGCAAGACAAGCAATCAGTAGGCATCGTGTTTGCAATTCTCACAGAATGGACCTATACTAGTTAGGGCCTAAACAGGCAAGACTTGCCTTTGGCATGATGGTAACAATCTCATGACAGCTGGTTAGAAAAAGATGTTGGCATTGGTTAGAGAGCAAAGGGACATTAGTGGCAGGCCCAATGGCTCCTTTGCTAACTATGCTAGCAGAACATGCTGCGTGATTGGAATTGACAAATAACACTGTAGCCCAGTTAGTGACCCACTGTCAATTCTTGCACACTGTCCTCACATGAACTAAGTAGTTCATTCTTACACGTTAGCTGATGGTCTGTCAGGTAGGGGCTCCATGTAATATTTACATCAAGGCACCTTTACCACAATCCCACGCTGGAGACCAAAAAACAGATTCCTCTTGTAGCCCTCCCTGCCTGCCTGCCTGCCTGACTCCCTGCCTGCTGCCTGCCTCTGATGGCCCCACTTCCCTTCTGGTACTCCTCCTTGCAGAGCCTTGATTCTTATGTCTAGTAACCCCTCAATTGCATCCCTGCTATGTTGGCGCCTCCAAAACTAAGGTCATCGTACCTTTTTTGCATTGATGTAGTAATAGATATCACAGACTCCAGGCGCTAAGGCACTGAAAGAGCCGTTACCAGCATCAGTTGGCTTCAGACATTCCACACTATCTCCAATAGCAAGCTGCGCCACAGTTGTTGTCTCCCAGGCCCCAGTGCCCTTGTTAATCCGCCGCAGTTGTGCATCAGCAGGGAAACATATTTCCTCCACTGCACAGGGAATGAGCAGGATTGCCCTTGGTATAAGAGAAAGCATAAGAGAAAGCATCAGCGAATACAAAGCATCAACGACACCTTGCGCAGGCCTGGCTGGCTTCAAAAAGTAGACATGTCACAATGAACTAGCAAAGCTTATAAAAGCTGGCAACTACGCAGTAAGGGAGGCTGACTCTGCACCAGCAACCATAGGGTTTAGGGTCAGTGTTAGGATTAGAGCTAAATCCTAAACCCTACATAACGCTAACTCTGCCTGACCAGCAGCCGTAGTGAGCGCGTAAACGCCCACAGGCCTTCCCGCCCATAAAGCCTGTCACTGACCAGCTCGGCAGTACAGGAATGTGCATTAGTATTTGCAGAACCCTGTACTGGTCAGCACCGCTGCTATGTCCTCAAATGACTGGGGACAATTTGAGGACATAGCAGCGGTGCTGACCGCGTACGCCACAGCAAACCCTCAGCTGCCTGTAGTTCCAGCATTCGGTTACATGTATGCATACACCATTTCCGGCATGGAGTGAATGGAGGCTGCATGAACAAGGCTAAAAACGCTCCGCGTGCTGGCCACTAGCACGCTTCTCTCACAACTGCAAGCTTGTATTCAGATGGCTGCCTGTCACCTATAGGTGGTAGGGATATGCTAGCTACCCCACTCTGTGCATAGCTACTTACAGCCAACCTCGACAGTGCTCGGTGCCCAGGACGCCCCACTAGGAGACTGTTGAAGGCAGTTTGTAGGTGCCACAGGCCCATATGTAGCATCACATAAGATCCAGGCTGTAGTGAAAGGGGTAGCAATGAACCGCGGTATTGCCCTGAGCAAAGGCACATAAGGTACAATGAACAAAAACATATGGTGCTGAGGTTGGGTTAACATCTGGCAGGAAACAAGTAAAAAAGATGGCCCTTAGGGGATGTGACACATGATCTGACATGCACAGCTATAAGTATACATTCCTGCATTTCGAGACATGTGCGTTCCTTCTCGCTTAACGCCCTCCGTTGTCCACTTCCATGTGCTCAGCTGAGGTTCCATCCTCACGACTGGAACTGCAGGCATCTTGAATGAGATTCAAGACTCTGTTTATTTTATGGTTCTTCTAAGCTGGCTCATTGACATTTGGTAACGTCCTGGTGGCTGTAATGCTCTTGTCTGTGCTATTAAGTGCATAGCAGCCATACAAACACATAGTTACAAGTGTGTGTTCGCCCATGTTGCCGGCCTGAGGAGTGACGCTGCGCAATGTGTCAAATGCACCTCAGGTCCTTTGCAGGCAAACACACATGCGAGGGCTCCTGAGCGACATCTTTCACGACCTAGCCCCAGCTTGCACAGTTTCATGCATAGTGATAGTCTCTGATACCCCTGCACAAGCACCAATGCAGGAAGTTTTGCAGCAATGACATTTGCTGTTGCTGCTCACTGGCCTGGTGTAACAAGTCTGCACTGTTGAGCCTGACCCTGAGTCTTCCCCTCCCTAAGACTGGGACTGAGTACGGTGCATGTTCCCAACATAGGCCATGCGAGCACACTATCCTAAGGTGATCTCGAACTCCCAGCAGCGTAATCTACACAGGTGAGAGTACCATGAAGATGCCTTATCCTAAGGTTAAAAGCTAAGGTCCGGTCCTGTAAACCCTAACCCTAAAACCAAAAACCATTACCTGATGGTGATATTGAACTCTCCAGCTGCGAAATTTGCTGAGCTAAGGGTCACCTTCACAGTCTGCTGCCCCAGACAGCTGCTGTTCGTGCATGGTGGAGTTGACCGGGTGTTGAAGAAGTTTGACCAGCCTGTGACATGAACATGAGAAGTGCATGCCATGCTAGGATCAGCAGAAGCATTGAACCGCGCCAGCCCCTGGACATGATTTGCTGCTTTGTGTGACAAGCAACGACATCCACACCCTTCTTATCATTCTGCAATCATGAACTTTTTACTAGATAGCAAGATCGTAAAACATTCAGATCTGAACAATGTACGTGTTAGCAGAGGCTATGGTCCCTCGGTTGGTGTGTGTCTTCAAATCTGGTGGAGAATCCAACAGAACTTTCAGGTGCTAAAATCCTTGAGATTGAGACGAGATGGGACAATCAACAGCAGAGACCTTGGGCCTCTTTATGGTCCCTTTCATTGCAGGAGAGTGGTCTTAGTGGCCACCTATATGTGATTGGAGGTTGGTAGTTCAACAACTGTGACTTCACAGACTGAAACAAGGAACGATGCTGATCAGTGTAGACAAAGCCATTCGATTTGCAGGGAGCCCTACATGCAATCATAACATAGCCTGGGCAACTGTGAAGCTTGCTTGGACTATGATTTTCTGATACTTGTTGGCACTGCACACAAAGTGCTGGCGCCATGCTTCAACCCCATGTTTGAACCCCATGTGAAGGATCATGACTAGTTTGATTTGGCATGTAAGATCCTATACCCTGGCTCCTCAGACTTCAAGCAGACAAGCAGGACCACGACGAGTATGGTAGCGTCAGATCAATGTAACATCATTCAATGCATATGTATGAGCTTTCACCTATTCTTCCCACTGCTAGCTGGCCCTATGAGGACTCACTGGCATTCCAAGAGGTGGCTGTAGCTGGAGTTGTGGTGAGGCCACAGATGATGCTTTGGGCTGCCGGAGGCTTTGAAGAGCTGTTAAATTTGATGGTGAGCGTATTTGTGGTCTCATTGCCGCCAGCGCCTTCGTTTAAGCCGCTCATCTGGTCCACACCGGGACTACCCGTCGCAAAAACCAGCCCACCGCATTGCTCGCCTAGGGCTTGACGGACCCCAACCTCGACAGTGTTTGGCGCCCAGGACGCCCCTCCAGGAGACTGAGGAAGGCAGTTTGCGGGTGCCGCAGGGCCATATGCAGCACCACATAAGATCCAAGCTGTGCGGAAATCTGTAGCGAAGGAGGTGGTATTCCCCTGAGCAAGTGCAAGCAAGCAAACGAAACAAACATTGAAGTTATGGCAATTGCAAAAGGGCTACTAGGTCGAACCGACCAGACACACCATCGGTTGAATCCCAGGACAGTGGATTCCCTGCCGATGGCAGTATTGCTACGTACACTTGTTTCCAGCTAGATTACTTGCACCAAGCTGGAAGACCGATACAGAAAACGTACTGTGTTCAGGGTTGTGTTCTGGCAGGAAGTATGTTTTAAGGCGTGCCTGGCCATCAGATCCAGAAGTACGCCCAGTTTGCCGGTAACTGTACTCCTGCCATGAGAGGCATGCGCATAGTCTTAATGCCCCTCTGCCCTTTTGCAAAAGCTTATTAACAGCCTGGGACTCCATGCCAGGTGTCCTGAGGTGCAGCACCCAGAGAAAACACATGCTTTGACCAACCTAGCTCCAGCTTACACAGTCTCATGTGCACTGATTTAAGCACTGATAGGCTTCCTATAAGTAACCATCACAAGAGTTTTTGTTGTTCAAATGACATTTCCTGTTGCTGCCCATATGGTGCTCTACATGGTGTAACAAATCTGCCCTTTGGAGTCTGACTTCAAGTCTGCAATTCTGTTAGAGGGTAGCATGCATGTTCCCAGCGTAGCCCATTAGAGCACATTACCTGTTTTGCAGGTGTGGAGTACCATGAAGATGCCATATCCTAAGCCTTATACTGTCCTTGCCTGACTTTATTCCTAAACCCCAAAAAACCCTTACCAGATGGTTATATCAAACTGCCCAGCTGCGTAATTTGCAGAGGTGAGGGTGACTTCACAGTCTGCTCCCCCAGACAGCTGTCGTCCGTACATGGTTGTGTTGACTGGGTGTTGAAGAAGTTTGACCAGCCTGCAACATGGACATGAGAGGCCTCAGTGCACACCATATCAAGACCAGCACCACTGTCGCAGCAGCAGAGCCTGTGAAAGGTGCAGCACCTAAATATGAACTGTTGCTGTGTATCACATGAGACAATGCTTACCGAATTTGGACGGTCAGGACAGACCGATGTTAAGTCGATTGGAGCATGTATGAACATTCATCAATCCTGCCCATCTGCTGGCCCCTTGACTTACTGGCATTCCAAGAGGTGGCCGTAGCTGGAGTTGTGGTGAGGCCACAGATAACACTTTGAGCTGCCGGAGGCTTTGAAGAGCTCGAAAATTTGATGGTGAACGTGTTTGTGGGCTCACTGCCGCCAGTGCCTTCGTTTGCGCCCGTGAACTGTTCTACACCAGGGTTACCCTTAGCAAAAACCAGCCCACCGCATTGGACGCCAAGGGCTTGGCAGGCCCCCTTTACACATGAGGATCCTTGCTGGCATCTCCTGTTGCAACCCCCACAGTGGTTTGGGTCTGTCTGAGAGTTGTAGCAGGTCTTCGCGAAGGTCTTGCCGCCGATAGTTGTAGGACACTGGATGAAGCCGGGCCTGGCACCGCACTTTTTGGAGGCGCAGCGCCCAGCGAGGCATGTCTGAAATCTGAACGTCTCGCAGACCTTGCCACACCGACCGCAGCTTGTAGCGTCCCTCTGCAGGTTCTGGCACCTTGACCCGCACTGAGTGAAACCTGAACGGCACATGCATACGCCATTCTTAAAGATCTGACCCTTGGGGCATTTGGAGAACGAACCGGCCTCGGCCACCTCATCTTGATGACCCCATGAGAAGCACAACAAAGAGGCCAGTAGCACCAAAGACAATAGGCCGCGGTATAGTCCGGTGGCATTCGCCATCACCATTGTGTGTCAAGGTGCTTTTGGATGGAACTTGATCGAGCGCTTTCAACTTGTTTCGACTCTGCTGCTGATCGCCGACAAACCTATACGGTTTAGGCCACAGCACTGCAGTCGTATGGACCTCGATGGGCCTTAAATCTCTGCTTAGGTGACAAGGAGATGATGTGGCGAGGAAGGCTCGCTCTGCTAACCCTGAGACCACACGTGATAGGTGTCGAGTCACGGTTGAGTCTTGCGGTCACTAGCAAAGCCGAGTGCGTAAGCAGTTGCGCTGCCGTATGAAAGGCGTAAACCTCTCATATTTGGGAGTAAGCGACCACTCGCTTTGCCCTGACGGGAGTGGCATCGCAGGCATTGGCCTCGCAGGCCTGCAAGTTACTTGAGTGACGAATTTCGCAGTCTGTTTTGTGAACTCTTGCTCGGATATTCATAAATGCGAATGTCCTATATCTAGACCGCTGCCATACCGACCTGACAGGAAGGGTAACAGTACTCATGTTCCCATGGATCCGAGCTGGTCTGGAGGGCGCGCCGCTGGCAAGCCCGGGTGAGGGGTCCTAACCACCCCCACTGTAGTGTGTCGTCGGTACTAGTATTATCCTCTATAATTCACACATGGGGAGAATTCCATGCCGCTCGTTAAGCTCATCAGGTACAAGATGAGATACTCTGTACAAACAAGCTTGCACCAACATGTACCGTCACCTGCGGCACCTTGCAGCTCCAAGAGGCAGGAGAGTGCCTCCAAACCCACAGTCAACCACACTCACGCCACTGCACCCTGCTCCATGCATTCTATGGCAACTGAGCATCCCCTCCAGCTTTGGGGTTGTTCAAACACCAACTCCATGCTCAACTTGCAACCCAGCCAAACAGCCGGCTCCGATTCAGTCCTTATACGCATAGCCTGTGTTGTGACGGTGTGGGCAGTGGCCTGTGACAGAGAGTGGCATCTGCAGTTGAGCAACTCAGCTTCGCCAAAGCTCCCGACTTTGGGGGACAGACCATGATACGACAATCTTAATGAATGTAAAATCATCAAAGCCTACGCAAGGGAGTAGTACAACAATCAGCAACAGTATCATCATTAACCCCGGCCATGGGCCGATGCAGCACGGACCGGAAGGCAACCAGAGAGCACATACCCTATTGCCGGAAAGCAAGGGTTAAAACAAAACAAACAAACAAGAATTTAAGGTGCGGCAACCGCAAAGGGCTGCTAAGTCGAAACGACCAAACGCACCATCGGATGGGTCCAAAAACAATGGAATCCATACCACCAAGCAAGAGGAATACCCAAGCAGACATCCAACTACGGACACGGCAAAGAGGAGCACCAGCAAACAAAGCACCAGCAGGAGACTGATGGGTGTGTCCAAATCAAACAAAACAAAAAACAAACCAATTTTAACGTCCGGGTCCAAGACCGGAAGTCAGACTGACTCATCGGACGGCCTTGCGGCGACGGTGTTGCCCAGTTGATCAGACCGTTAGCCCATTGAACAGACGAATCCATTGTCTAGGCAACGCGGATAACAAACAAACAAAAATTTAAGGTGCGGCAACCGCAAAGGGCTGCTAGGTCGAAACGACCAAACACACCATCGGATGGGTCCAAAAACAATGGAATCCATACCACCAAGCAAGAGGAATACCCAAGCAGACATCCAACTACGGACACGGCAAACAAATCACCAGCAGGAGACTGATGGGTGTATCCAAATCAAACACAATCCAGAGCACCAACCAAGCAGGATGTCCAGTAAGTCCACCGCATATGTACCACCCAAGACGGCCAGCACACCAACCAAGGCGAATACCCAAACATGTAGCTATCTAGACTTCAACCAGTTCCTCATCAGACGAATCACTAGGAACATCTGTCTCCGACTCCGAATCAAACAGATCCAAATATTGACCTGCCGGGAGCAAGATATCCGGTAAGTCCACCACATCAGTACCACCTGTCTGATGGCAGTACCAACAGACACGAACACACACGGCCACATACTTGACCAAGGCCGAGAGAGGGACACAGCCAGTGGCTGACAGTGCCCAGAAATCAGCATACCTGAGCGAGGACAACGCGGCCACGGGGGGAACCACAGCTGCCAGAAACAAATCTCTAGCCTCAACAATTGTGGGGTGTTCACACATGAACAAACAATGCGCCTCATCATCAACTACTGTGGAGCTACACCGCAAACATGTGCGTTGAGAATGCGGAAGGAGGGGCGGAAGCCAACGCCCAGTATGGATACGCAAATGATGGCAACCAAGACGAAAACGCAAGAAACGTACCAACACACCATGAGACAGTCGACATGAGTAAAAAGAAGGGACAACGCCCAAAACATGTGTACCAACAACCCTGAAATACAGACCAGTACGGGACCCAGGACCATTGACAACCTGGGACAGACGCTGAATGTGCTCAGTGTACCGAGTATGCAATGCCTCATCAATGCCATCAATATCCAAAGGCAGGCAAGCTCGCAAGGTGCGAGTAAGACCACCTTCACGGGGCAAAAGGATCCGTAGCACCTGAAAAAGAGCCCCCACAAAGTTATGGGCACGGGAGCGAGTGGAGAGAGCATCATCAATGTTCTGTTGCAGAGCACTTCGATACACTGAAGCAGCATCCAACTCAACAAGGCAGTTATAAAAACGAACAGCACGCCGAACATAGCAATGCACAAGAGGTTCAGATCCAAGCTCATGTAACAAAGGCAAAAGAGGCACAGACTGAGGGAGCTGCAACCACTGACGGACCAGACGGCACCGCTTAACCTCCAAAGGATCTTTAAGGCTATAGAATTTAGCTAGGGTCCAACCAGACGACCACAAACCCGGAATAGATAGAAGGCCCCAGAGTTCACACCCATACAAACCAGCTGGCTCCATAACAGTGTGCAACAATTTCAAGAAGGCTGGGAGTGCACAGGGAAAGTCTGGTGCCGCACGCATCTGAGCAGTAGCAGCATGAAAAGAAGAGGAAAAACAGGAGGCCCTGTGAGCTGCCATAGTGCCCGCAGAGGCTGCTGTGTCATAAATTAGGCCAAGATAGCGTGTCCCCTCAGTAGGTGAAGCTGATGCAAGGGGCGCGGAACCAAGACTCAAAGAACATTCACCAACTGGAGCTCCCGCCTGCAAACCCAAAACGAGTCCGATACACTTAGGCACTGACAGCTTAAGATTGCGAGCAGCGAGCACGACATTAGTATGGGTCAGCAAAGCCTGCAAGTCGGGGAGGTACTCTGCCATGAGAGCAGCATCATCAGCATAATGATAGTCCGGATGGCACCCAGGAAGACCAGGGAAGCATGGCCCCTTATCAAGTGCACTTAATGCTCCACTTAGTGGCTGGACATACAAATTGTATAACATGGGGCTCAGGGGGCATCCTTGCTTGACCCCAATACCAACATGGAAAGGCTCTGCAACAACTCCATTGGTAACCACCTGATAGCGCAAACCCTGGTACATGCCTGCAATCCCTCGCACAAGATGTTCGGGAAACTCCAACTGGAGGAGAGTTTCCACCAATTTGCCATGATCAGTAGTATCATATGCGGCCGAGACATCCAAGAATACCACATACATGAGACGATTGGTAGTGAGCGCATGATGAGCCAAATGCTGCACAACAAACATATTATGAAGGGTACTCCGATCAGGCAAGAACCCTGCTTGCCGGGGGAACATGTCACCATGCTGGTGACTGTACTGAGTGTGGGCCACATACACCCCAGAACCCAAGCAATTTGCATATAACTTGTGGAGTAGTGAGGACACCACTATAGGGCGGTAGTTAACCTCCTGAGAATGGTCCCCACGCTTATATATAGGATTCAACAAGGCAAGACTCATCTCAGCGGGCTCCTTGCCAGCTAAGTGCACAGCTCGTAGAATGGATTGTATCAAATATCGAACAGGGTAGGCAGCCAGAGCAGGCACTGGGAGGCCTGTTTTACCAGGAGAGGCCCGGCGTTTAAGTCGCTTGAAGGCACTTTGAAGTTCATCATCCCCAAACAAGTCATCTAAGTCTTCTGTTGTAGGAGGTGCCAAGGATGGCAAGGGGGGCCTCACAGGCGGCCCACTGAAGACGCTGGAAAAGTGCTGGGCAAATTCATCAGTTGTAGGCACAACAGGGCTGGATTGGGCAATGCCACGGCGTAGGGCCTTCCAGAAGTATGTGGGCTGAGACCGACACAGCTGCTCAAACCTGGAGTATTGCTGTCCTGCATGCTGACGCTTCTTGCGCTGATAGAGACTGCGAAGCTGCTTGGTCTGCTCAGCTGTGACAGCCACACCACGAAGGGCCCGCACGGCGGCCTTGCACTCATCATCAAACCATGGCTGATGGACCTTTTTACGCCGACAAGAGCTAGACACCGCACGAATTTTCATCCCAACCACCTTGGCTGCCTGGAAAAGGGCCTGCCCAAGCAACTGGACAGACTGATCCAGTGTCTCAGAAGATAGAGTAGCTGTTTGGGCATCTGCAAGCAGAGCAATCACTGCTGGGTCTGTCTCAAGTGCAGAATAAAAGTCCATACGCTTTGCCTCATCCCACACTAATCGCACCATGGGTTCTGTTTGCCCAAAAGCAGAAGGAGACCCCACACTCTCCAAAGATGACATAGCAAGCCCCATAGACATGGGCAGGTGGTCACTACCATGGACATGACTAAGTACAACAGGGTTCAGAACCCTAGGCAGCAGACCGGCTGATACCAAACAATGATCTGGGCGGGTCTGTGCTCCACGAGCAGTAAAAGACGGTACAATCGGCACAGCCACACCCCCACCAGCGCCCCGTCCTGTACAGAGGAGGGTACCAGTGGTCAAACATAAGTTTATCAAACATTGCCCAGAGCTATTCATCGCATGAGAGTCAGGACCACGGCGGCATGCCAGTCCAATCGGTCGACCAGAAGGATCTAAACCCCTATCATCCAAATCCCCAACATGTGCATTGAAGTCACCTATGCAGAGCACCTGTGCTCCAGATGCCTGAAAGGCACCTATTTCAGACAATAATGTGTCATACACCTCGTGCATTGCTGTGCTGTTCTGCGGAACATACACCGTACCGAGAATGAGCCTACCAACAGCGGTGGAGAATTGGAGCCAGATCACATATGGAGATAACTTTCGTAACTTAACCTGATACCGGACATGAATGTCGTTCTGAACGTATACGGCCAAACCATGGCCAGCCGTCCCTTGTGAAGAAGGACCACAACACACATATGGACGATGTGACTGTGATAGAAACCCATGCAGGGGATCAGCAAGAATAGATCTGGTCTCCTGCAATGCAACCACCGAATGCTGCCGAAACAAATGATGCCAATGCAAAAAAGCCTGGATCTTGGTGGGTGACGTACCATTGACATTATACGATAGCAATGTCAGGGAAGTCACTGTGGGCTGCCCACCCCTTCAAGCCAGCTTTGACTTCGGCGCAGCGGCCTGAGGAGGGACAGCTCCAGGGGGAGGAGGGGGGAAGGGGCCGTTGCTACCAGAAGCTCCTGCTGCTGTGGGTGCTGCTGGTCCAGCTCCTGCTGTACCTGCTGCTGCTGTTGCTGCTGATGGCCCTGCAGCTGCTGATGATCCTGGTACTGCTGCTGGGCTTTCTCCTGCCCGTGCAGGGGAGGAATTGCGTACCCGAGTGGGGCCTGTAGGTCTTGGGCCTGCTGCTGTGGGTGCTGCTGCTGCGCCAGGGGCTGTTGCTGCTGGGTTGGCCCTTGGGCGAGGGGGCACACACTGGGCTGGGTTCCACTGCGTGGCCGGTCGTACACCAGCCTGCACCCGCACGAAGATCTCGCTTCCATGCCACCGTGGGAAAGCGCCTGCTGTCTTGAGCTCCAGGAAACGTGGCTTCAGAGTGGACCGTTCATCCTGTTGCTGCTTGGTAAGGGCTTGGTCGAGACCCCACCCGCTCAGCTGTTTGAAGGCGTACCAGCGCTGGAGCGCCGTGAGGGTGAAGGTCCTGCTGATTAGCTTGACGAACCATACCGAACCTGCCTTGAAGGCTTCCGCAACAGCATAGTCAGGCAGGCCAGCTGCTGCACGCAACTTAGCGGAGACCTCCGTGCTAGTGGTTTGGGCACCCCGAGTGAAGACAATCACCTTGCAGTCATTGGCAGCCCGCATAAGCCGCTCCACTCGGTCAGACTCGGGGACGGGTGCAGCAGATTGAGCAGGCACAGGGCGTTGACGCCGAGCTTCCGTCACTTTGGCATCAAGTTCTGCCTTCTCCTTTTGCAGCTGCGTAATGACCTCCTTGGCAACGACAAGTTCCGCTTTCGCACGTTCAAGTTGCTCGGTGAATGACTCGGTGAGCACACGCACCTGCTCCTGCAGGGTTTCCATCTGCGCCTTAAGGGTCGCATTGCTAATGAGGAGGTCGTCATAAGCATCTTTGCTAATACTAGCAGCCTGCTGGGAGCCCCCACTACTGCTGGTTGGCTTCTGCCGTTTTGACATGGCTAGCGTGGACCAACTAACGCGACTTCATAATCTACTAGAAGTAACCAACCAGATGCACCAACACCTATTGACAAACAATCGTGTGACAGATCCAGACCTACTGCCATTACCAGATTACCAGATTACCAACTAGCCCAGAAGGGCATCCCATTGGAGCCAATGAAGGCTCATAGGGCCAAAAACACCAACATATAACCATAAATCCGAATATATCTCATGATCTCGCAGCACTTCACCTCAAGTAACTTTCTCGTCCCTTTCCTTCATTCACCATTCATGTTAGATATATCAAACATTGGTGCAGTCTGCAACCAAGTTATTACCAGATTACCAGATTACCAACTAGCCCAGAAGGGCATCCCATTGGAGCCAATGAAGGCTCATAGGGCCAAAAACACCAACATGTAACCATAAATCCGAATAACAAACAAACAAAAATTTAAGGTGCGGCAACCGCAAAGGGCTGCTAAGTCGAAACGACCAAACGCACCAGCGGATGGGTCCAAAAACAATGGAATCCATACCACCAAGCAAGAGGAATACCCAAGCAGACATCCAACTACGGACACGGCAAATAGTAGCACCAGCAAACAAAGCACCAGCAGGAGACTGATGGGTGTGTCCAAATCAAACACAATCCAGAGCACCAACCAAGCAGGAGGTCCAGTAAGTCCACCGCAATATATCTCATGATCTCGCAGCACTTCACCTCAAGTAACTTTCTCGTCCCTTTCCTTCATTCACCATTCATGTTAGATATATCAAACATGATATAGTGATCTTTCTCATATCTACTGAAACTGTTCCAGCCAAAAATCAAACCATGACAAACTATACAATGGGCACTTATGGTTCTACCCTGAACATAGAGGAAATATGTACCATGGTAAACATGTAGAACATGTAAAACATGTACAGCTCAACCATCACCATCAGAGGAAAAGAGGTCAACATGGTAGTCTTCAAAATGCCTCCGGAGATCAGGCTTTGTCTCCCGTAACTGCATGCACTCAGACACAAATCTTGCCACATGACGGGGGCTTTGATTCATAAACTTGGACATGCCTGCGTCGCCTGCACGCTTTGCTCTATGTATGCCACCAACGCAATCAAACAACTTGCACTGGGTATGCATAGCTACTCGCAGAGATTCATACGCAGAGCACCGGAACATGACATGATACTCGTCCTCCACCTCATTAGCAGTGCACTTTTGACAGATGCGTTCTTCCCTAGGACAGTTGTGCCACCTTCCTGTTGCTATAGCCAAGCTATGTGACCCACACCTAAAGCGCATGAAGTCTATCAGATTGCAAGGAGACACCAAATGTGTACTTGCAACATACTCTGGCATCCCCGGTCTGTACCATGTAGGGTCATTCTTGGGGAGTCCAGTGACCTCGTCAAAAACTGGGGATGCAGCCATCCAGTGCTTGTATGTAGCAAGTGTGATCCCATCAGCACATTGCCGTGGGGGTGGTGGTGGCTACAGCCTCCCAGTCCTTCTCCCATACCTGTCCCCATGCAGCCTCAACTGTGTCCCACTTAAAGACAGGTAAACGTAAGTCTGTGTCTCCATTGTCTATAGCTGCTTTCACATCATGCACCACCTGGTCAGCCAGCATCCCTAAGCCAAGCTGCCGCAACATTCGAAACACCATAGCAGCCCACCCCACATTGTGATTACAGCCCATGCGCACATTGTCATGGAAGGCTACCCTCATCAGGCCTGTAGAGGCCTTCGCCATCTGATTCCAATAGCACACTACCATCTTGCACCAGTGGGCTGAGAGGGGTGCCCAGCAAAGCTCCTTCAGCACGACCTGCCTGTTTATGCGTTTCCTAAACTTGCCTAGCTGCCGCATGAACAATGTTTGAACCTCCTGTAAGGAGTTATCTAACATACCACTAGCAGTGTCAATATGCTGAAGGGCATCCGGCCCCCACACTTCACACCCATAGGACAGCACTGGCTTGACAAGAGTATCAAACATGTGAGTTTTGATGTAAAGGTCGCGCAACTCCATGTGCTTAAACTTCCCAAGCATGGCCCACATAGCCCTTTGTCCAGCTGCTTTCAGGGCATCCCTAGCAACAGACAAACCTTTGGTCGAATGCAACCAAACCCCTAGGTAACGGAATGACTCCGAAACTTGCACCTGCTTTCCATCGTAAAGCCACTGCAGACCATTTGACAGCTTGCTATTAGCCTTTCGGTACACCACAATTTCAGTTTTCTCCAGGTTCACCTGGAGACCTTTGCTTGTGCAGAATTCATGCAGCAGGTCCAATTGCTTCTGCAGATCAATAGGGCATGTTGCCATGAGCACCATGTCATCTGCATACAGCAGCATGCGTATAAGCTTGCCTCCACATTCAACCCCAGTACCTGGCAAGCGAGCCTCGAGCCATTCTTCAAACTCATCAATGAACAATCCAAACAAGAGGGGTGACAGGGGATCTCCCTGCTTCACCCCAGTAGTGCTTAGGAAAGGTGTACCCAACTCATGCTGTACCTTTGTTTGTAGACTAACATGCCAATACATATTACCCAGCGCCTGGATCATTTCCCCGTGAATCCCAAGAGCAGCGAGGCGCTCCATAAGCAGACCTCTTAAGACCCGGTCAAATGCCTTTTGAAAGTCAACATAGCAAAGGTAGAGCCTTGCAGCTCCAGTTTTGCATACCAAAGTCTACTGCATCTTGTAATTATCAATCCAAAAATCCCAGACTATCTACGTGCCGACTAACCCCTCATCGGAAGGGAGACCAATAGTTCATAAGATAAAGGGTTTCGCCCCAAGATGGCTGGCCCCGGTTATGGTGTCGGTTTTGTGCAGCAAGCCCCCTTTGTGGGGCCACTTTGTAATCTGTAATCTGTATTGTCTATAGCCTTTACATGCAGTGCAAGGGTGCAGGTCTGAAGGGGGTAACATCGGAGGAAGGCAATCGATGGGCACCACCTGCATGCAACTGCTGCTGCACTTGCCGCTGGGCTACAGTTGTGTAAGGGCTACATAGCGTGCTGCGTCCACTTTACACACTTGTATAGCATTAGCAAGCCAGATTGCGAAGGAGAAGCAGTGCTGATGTAGAATGAATTGAACAAGGCAAAGCAGTACAAGTAACCATACAGGTTCCTGGGAATGTTGCAGTAAACGGCGTTTGGTAAAGCTTCACAGGTGAGCTCTTACTGTGTAAGCCTGTTTTATCATTATAATGCTAAAAGGATGCTCTGCAAAAACCAGAACCGGGTGGGCTGGGCAAGGTCCTAGAGTAATCCAAGAGTTCTCATGTGATGGGAGAACTTAAGTGCGTGAAGCGTGGTGCATGCAGGAATGAGATGCAGTTCACCATGCAAGCCCCCGACATGCAGCAATAATGAGGCTTACTGATGGAGTATCCTTCCTCTGCTGCCGGGACACCCCACGACGCTGCTTGGGCCTGCTCGCTACCGCAGCATCGAAGCTCTCCAGACCCGGCACGGTGCAGTGAGCATGGACTTCTGCCAAGCACAACGCTGGTACGTCCGACCATTGCTACAGCACCTGTCATGTTCCCCAGCCAAATGTGTGCAGAGTTTGCAGCAAGCCGGAACCTTCACAAACGGAGGTCGCAGCTTGCTTGTAGGATCTTCCAACGGGGCAAGCAGGCACACCTCTACAGTTTAACGTATATTGTGAGCTAGTATTGTGGCAATGCACGGTAAGGTTGTGGCTGTTCAGCTCGTTGGGAGGGACCAAGCGTCCGACAGCCATTGCTGCTCATGGAAAAGTTACGAACTTCGCTGAGACAAGAAAGGAGAGCCCAGCTGTGCCTGCAGAGAGGTGCTTGGTCATACAAGGGCAAGGCAGAGGCGCTGGAGCTCGCTAAATTTTGTGCGAATAAAAAACAAAAAAAAACAAATAAACACGTTAATCTGACTAATCCAGGTCATTCGCCGCTTGGTATTCCGCTCCAAGCGCGTATGCGACGCTATAGCTTGCCCCTACCGGGGCCAGCCAATAAGATCATAGCCCTGTTAGTACTAACGCTACCCCTTGCAGAGTTCACTATGAGCACCCAGTTACAACAGTAAGGAACAAACAAAAGTCCCAGCGTAAGCACTACAGTACCACCACAAGTGGAAGTTTACAAACAAAACAAACAAACATTTAAGGTGCGGCAACCGCAAAGGGCTGCTAGGTCGAAACGACCAAACACACCATGTACCCAGTTACAACAGTGAAGCTACACGCCCTGCTACCTCATCAGCAAGCAACATCTGTGTGATCAACGCACAGCAGTCAATACAGTCAAACTAAACCCAGTGAGCATAATAGATTTGCTACTTACAGCGGTGAATCTGGGCCCACCCACCGCATAACCTTCCGCTGCCTTGCTATCGATCCTTGGGCCCTCTGTTCTGTTGTCCAGCCACTGCACAGACCCCTGGCAGCTGACCGTGAACAGCTCTAGAGTTGTGCAGTCACCTCTGGGCGCAGGCACCGCGACCGGTGTCACAGTGTCGAAGTCCTTGCCCTTCACCACATTATCACCATATTACCAAATGGCCCCATCAAGGTGGGGCGCAGATGGCGGTAGCGCCACCCACAAGGAGCCACTCTCAGGCTCCAACGGCATACTCAAAATTCCTGTCCAAGAGTCTCACACTGGCTTCCACCAGTCCTCCCATGATCCCTTGCTAGCCCAATCAATGTATGTCAGGCCTTCACCCTATCAACGGGTCGCAGCATGCAGGTAGCCGCAATGGATGGGAGAATCACAGGCCATACATCCAGATATTTGTGCCCCACATCATGCCGATGATGGCTTTGCAAGGGAGCAACTGGCAGATCACAAACAGCTCCCAAAACACCACTCAGCAGCTCTACCACCAAGCTGACCTGCCCAAAGCAACAGCACCAGTCCCCTCCTAGCGATCCAGTTATAGAAAACTGTCCCTTGTTGACCTTGCAACCAGACAGAATGTCTGGTTGCAAGGTCAATAAGGTACAGTTTTATACCCCTCCTCGCAGACAGCGGGGATCCCGGGCTTTTTGTATTAGGCAGCTGCCATAGGAACTGCTATCAACCTCAACCCTAGACCCAAAGACAGAACCCTCCAACACCCTCTAATAAGCAAGCTCTTTGCTCCTGAGCCAAACTTCCAACAATGCGCAACCAGGCAAAATGCCCTTCATCTTGGCACCAGCACACCTGGGTTTTAAGCAAGAGGCTGCACCCTGCGTGTGTACCGAACCTTGCAGGGCTTAGGGCCAATCACCATGGAGTCGTAGTCAGCCTCTGGCACAGGGTCAATCATCTCAAAGTCAAAGTTCCTGAGAAGTACGCTCCAGATGGACTTGATCTGTGAAGCAGTACAAGGAAGTACAAAAACTATGTAAGCTCTCAAGTCTTGCCCCGTCATTAGTATCATGAGCACCCTACCCATAGCGCTCACAGCATACCATATTCGCCCTACCAACATGCATGAGCGAGCAGTAAGGCTACATAAAAAAGGGATACATATTCCACCAGGTTTCACAAGCTACAACCATGCTAATGAAGTCCTTGGATTTGATGAAAAAATTCCAACTAAGTGCACCTAAGCCCTACAAGTTGCACCTAAGCCCTAGCTAGGGTTTAGGCGACCTGCAACTCAAGCTGGCAAGCAAACCTAGATCTAATCATGTTTACCCTGCAATGTGATGGTCAAGGGTTTGTAACTGTTTTCACAACAGACATGCAAGATCGACACTCGCAAATGCCCACTTGCAGATACCGCTCCACCTCAATACAATTACCAGCACACAAAAAGCACAAGCATTAATCATCCGGCCTGTCATTACGGTTTCATCAAGCGTTAGAAAAGATCAGTAAGCACAGGCATGAACACCCAACACAGCGGAAGACTGTGTGTTGTCGGGATCGCCAACCAATGCTTCCCTCTCTGTGCAATGCGCAGGGGCACCCACCTGTAGGTATGCAAAGTTCTGCAGGCACCGCCCCACCCCCAAAGCCGATGAAGCTGAAGGGATTGTCACTGTTTCTACAGCAGCCATGCATGGTCGGTACTCCTAAAAGCACACTTGCAGATACGGCTACACCTCAATACGATCAACAGCGCACAGAGCACAACCATGAACACCCACACGCCAGACGTCTTTGCATAAGAAACAGATCTACACCTCTCTCTTTCTCTCTCTCTCTGCAATGACCAGGTGCACCCACCTGTAGGTAGGCAAAGTTCTGCCCGATGCAGGCATGGCGGCCACCTCCGAAGCCGATGAAGCTGAAAGGCTTGCGCTTGTCCTCCTCGCGTGGCGGGGCAAAGCGGTCGGGCTCATAGCTCTCCGGCCGGTCAAACACGGTTGGCAGCATGTGGGAGAAGTTGGGAGAAGCTGCCACAATGTCCCCCTACGAGCAACAAGAAAGTGATGATCTCAGTTTTGCCAGCTTACGGGATTACAACAAGAACGTTTGTAAGTAAATGGAAAAGAATGGTACTACCCTAGCAGCAACATTTGCGTGAGCAGACGTCAGTGCCAAGATCAAATTACGAACTACAGGACTTGCAACGTTTGACAGAACAGACATGTGTGGTCATTATGTGCTCAGACGTTCTGCAAGATCTAATGAGTAATTCCTTGTTTAGAGCGATGCGGGCTTTTAAATCATAGTGTAATGCATGCCTCTGAAGCTCATTGCCCTGACTTGCTCCACCATGCCCGCGCAGGGAGTTGTCTATAATTGTCAGGTCAATTTGCACACCCAAGCCTGGATTTGTAATTTCAAGTGACGGTACTCTGGACCCTACTGGCATCAGCCATTCTGCAGCAAATGTTTAGCCTACCTGTGGCACTGTGTACGTCTGCCCCTTGCTGGTGGTGACAGTGAAGGCCTGCTTGGGTTCAAGTGATGGTATCCTAACCCTACTAGACTAGCCATCCGACAGCAAATGTTCCTTATGAGCCTACCTGTGGCACTGTATATGTCTGCCCCTTGCTGGTGGTAACAGGGTCATAGCCACCGCCCAGAGGCAGCCGACATCCCTTTGGGCAGTAATCTTTCCACGCCGGCACCATCTCTGGTAAGAAATCCCTGAAACCCACAACATACCTGTGGCACTGTGTATGTCTGCCCCTTGCTGGTGGTCACGCTGACGGGCTGCTTGGCTTTCAAGTGATGGTATCCTAACCCCTACTGGCCTAGAAATCCTGCAGCACATTATAATCCTTATGAGCCTACCTGTGGCACTGTGTACGTCTGCCCCTTGCTGGTGGTGACAGTGAAGGGCTGCTTAGCATAGCGCATGACTAGGATGAGCGGGGGGTGCATGCGCAAGGCCTCAGTGATGTTCCTGTGAAGCACCTCCATGTCTCCTAGGGCATCCATGCTTAGCTCCTTGCCATACTTGCTCATGATGGCCTTCTGCTCCTCTACAGCAGGAGCCATGGCAGTGTCCTGCACATAGGAAAACAGGGCGGAGATAAGGAGACAGATCATTGAAGTATGGCTTTAAGGCAGCTTACAGGAGTGGTTGGGCAGCAGAATTAACCATGGCAGTGCTCTCCATGTCTCCTAGGGCATACATGCTGAGCCCCTGCCATACTTGCTGATGATGGCCTTTTGCTCATCAACAGCTGGAGCCATGGCAGTGTCCTGCAGATAGCAAAACAGTGGCAGAGATGAGCATACAGATTGTAGAAGTACGGGTTGAAGCAGCTTACAGGAGTGCATGGGCAAGCCACTCGGGGAAGGCTAAAAAGTAACCATGGCAGTGCTCTCCATGTCCTTTGGGACATGCATGCTCAGCTCCTTGTCAAACTTGCTGATGATGGCTTCTGCTCCTCTACAGCTGGAGCCATGGCAGTGTCCTACATATTACAATATAAGGGAAATTGTGAGCAAATGAATTTAGAAGCACGGGTCAAAACAGCTAAGATGAGTGGTCAAGGAGCAAAACAACCATGGTGATGTCCTCCATGTCCTTTGAGATGCGCAGTTTATGTTGCTTGTCATACTTGCTGATGTTTGCCATGTGCTTTGGGCCACAGCAGTGCTTTGCTGGCAGTAGTGGGGCTTTCCAACCATTTGGCAGCGCGTGCAGACCCCATAGGGCACACAACGGGCTAAGGGGGAAGGAGCAATAGCAGTCTCTGGCAACTCAGAGAGACAGTCGGCAGGACGGGTGCAACACACTCAATGCACCTGTAGAAAGCAACAGAGGTGAGCTACATTGCTCAATAACTCCATTTGGGGTCTACAAGTAAGTAGGGGGAGGGTAAGGGGCAATGGGGGGGCGATAGTAGGTGTGGTTGCCGCATTCTTCCACCAACACACTCTCTTTTACCAAATCATGCACCCTGAAAGCCTGACTTCTGTGAACCCCTACCTTGGAGTCGATCATGAAGTAGCCGGTCCAGCTGCTGGTGATGCTGCTAGTGTGCTGCCCCGCAAACAGCACCGCAATGAGCAGCCCTGTGATCTCCTCCTCAGTGAGCTGCCTTCCACCCAGGACGTTCTGGTAGCGTGCATCACAGAACTGCTGTAGCACATCCTCCTCCTTGACTGTGCTGCTACGGCGACTTTGGATGACCTTGGCAAAGATTTGGCCCATCTTGACTCGTGCTGCGTGGATAGGAAGGTGCAGCAGATAGGAGGAAGAAATCACTAGTTGCACGCAGGCAAGGCATGTCAAGACATGCCCCTGGAACTGAGTATGAGTGATGCAAAACTCTGAGAGTTTGCCCAAGCTTAGGAAGGCAAGGACAAGCCTTGCTACTAAAAGTACAGGGCTGGGGCTTTGGATCTTGCCAAAGATTTGGCCCATCTCGACTCGTGCTAAGCACATTCTGGATAAGCAGGGGCAGCAAAAAGGAGGAGGCGATCAAGTAGATGCACACGACCAAGGCATGCAAGGACATGCCTTGCTGTAAGCAGAAGACGGGGGCTTTTGACCATGCGTTTGACCATGCAGTTGAGAAGAGATGCAAGACAGCCCAAGTAGTGATTTCCTAATTGACATGTGATTGCATCACGCATCAGGAGGTTTGCTATATGGTCCATTGCCATGCAATCTGTACAATTACTTACAAATGCATACGACTGGCTGCTTTAGCCGCGTCCAAGCATGGTTAAGAACGAATTAGATCGCACTGCACGCAAGCTCAGCTCACTACAGCACCGCAGATAACAAACCGCAGAACAAGAGCAAGCTTAGCGCTGCGGCAGCAGTCTCCATTGATCTGGGGCTGGTGCAATGTCCAGGGGTTATGGCTGGAGGTAAGCCCAAGGACATTCAGAGGCATGTTGACCATTTGAGGTATTACTACATTCTGTGATATCCCATAGCATCGTGTGTCATAGGCCCCGCACCTCAAGCTGTTACAAGAAAGCGAGGTCTAACAGAAAGCGAGGTGGAACAGATACGGGGTATTCTCGGCATGCAACCAAAAAAATGAACCTATGCCTAGACATGAGGTTCAGCAGCTAGGTTTGAGGTACACGTTCAACTCACCCTGGTCACGCTTTTTGTGGTATGCTGTAGGGAGGTAGGGGAAGAACACACTGATAGGTCGCATGCCGTCATCTAAGTCGTGTAGGAGGTCAGACACCTGCAGTACCATACAACCAAGCTTAGCAAAGCACTACACGAATGATTTCCAAGCATGGCCAGAAAAGTGTGGATTGCAAGATGTACACAGAATAAGAAGTGCTTATGCTGCTTCTCATGGGGGTTGCAAAGCACCTTGTGCACGAAGCAACCCTTATCCAGGCTACGGCAGCCTACTATATTTTAATATTCAATGATATGCCATACATGCTAAGATGGCAAGTACAACAGGAATCATATGTCATATCAAGGTCTGCCTTAAGGCCCGCACCTCAAGCTGACACAAAAAACAATGAGGTGAAACTAGAAGCCGCTCATAGCAGGCAACATTTCACAGAATCAGACTCTGCTATGCCATCATTATTCTGCTGGTTGCAGGCTCTCCCTGCCTTGCCTTCCTGCCTCCCCACCTGGTCAAACAGCTGCTCCCTGATCTCCCTTCCAAGCAGAGTCCTGGCAGCAGTTAGAGCAATGAGCTTGCTGAACTCCTCCTTCAGATCCACAACACCCTCTTGGCCCCATTTGCTGAAGTATTGCTGCAGTACATCAGACAGGGAAGTCAGGGAGAATTTGCTTCAGCCTTCGTTTGCTGAATTTCCACCTGCTAAGCTTTGGATCCAAGTGAGCACAATAAACACTCTGCATGCTATGCAGCGTGGCAACGAATGTGACCCTTTCCCTGTGTATTGCTACAGTGGCAAGTCTACAACGCAACAGGACCAGGACGCCAGGGGACTAATGACATGGAAACTTTCCTTGGGTTTGCAATGCATGACGGAGTTATGCAAGAACCACCGCCCTAGAAGTGACTTAGACTGCTGCATACAGCTTGGAGAGCATCACTATATGACAAGAGGGCAGGAGTGGATCTTAACAAGCAGAGTCAAAGTCCCTGATTGCCAACATCTAGGGAATCTGGGGCAGCAGCCTGCTTACCTCTGCCTCTGCTGCAAACATGGGCACGTACTTCTTCAAGCGGTCCCTCTTCAAGGCTTCTGTGAAGAACCTGAACTGCTCAGTGCGAACTTTCTGGTCCACGTCGTAGACGACGCCCTTGCCGAAGGTTGGGACGTTGAAGTTGTACACCTATACGCACGTACGGTTGTCACAGCATGTCAGCCTATTGCCAACAATTCCTGATTCATACTGTCAAGATCGCAAGGCCCTGAGGTGTTTATCTTACCTCTGTTTGGCTCAGCTCGTCGTCTGTAGCCTTGAAAAAGTGTGGGGCCACATCGGGGCCGATCAAGAACGTGACACGTTTGTGAGCTACTGGAACCGTGAAGGCCTCTCCCAAAGTAGAGTACCCTTGTTCCATAAGTCTCCATGGCCCCTGCATTGCAGTCGGTGTCAAATGCAGGTAGCTGGCATGATCATTACGTGCGCGGGCTTCTGTGCCATGACTTACCCCAGCGAACTTAAGCAGGCCACCAATGAACGGAACACCCTCAAGAATGGGTGGAGACTTTCCTGGGATCTTATTGACCAGCACGCGCCCGACAAACAGAGAGACTAAGGCCACAGCTGCCAGCAATACGGAAAGCTGAATAGGGCTAACGCCGCTGGCGAGCGCCAGCAACTGCTCTTGTGCCATAAATCTGCCTTCTTGTCACCAGCAAGAGTGCTGATATATGACCTTCGGGCGTCCTTGCAATAATTGTGCACTTAGACAGCAACCAGGTGCCTGAAACTCACTGCCAGAGCAGACAACGGATCCCGCATCCGCCTTAAAAACCGCCTACACTACTTCAGGAAAGTTTTACGAACGGTGCAAAGAGAAGGCTTTAGGATGAGTATTCTATTGGTTACTTGTCTGCCAGCATGTCCAATTGGCTACAGGGCGGTAGAGACGTGTACAGCTGCTAGTGACAAAGTGCCACTAGCACAGGGGGGTTGAATTACCCCTAGCTCATGTTTCCTGTTTGCGTATGATTTGCGTTGCGTGCTCCTTCACGTACACCATAGTTGCCTTTAAATGGCTTCATGACAAAGTTTCAAGTCATACTGTTGCATCAAGCCGGAGCAACTGCGTGAAGAGTGTCTTGTTGGAACCTAGCAGTCTATTGATCGAGCATCAGCGCTATGGATCCTCGCATGATGGACCCTCGCATGATGCAAATGGCCATGGAGCAGATGGTATGCGTGGTTCATTCCAAGAGCAGACATGGCCCATCGAAGACGTCGAAGTCATACTGACTCAATTTCGCCCTGCTCTGCATGATTTTCCACTTGTTTCAGAAAAACATGTCCCCAGAACAGGTGAGGGAAACCATCCCGGAGAATCCTAGGCAACAATAGAACCAACTGCCAGCGCACCCGTCAGCCCTACGGCAAGGCAGCCTCACAAGTTGCAGTAGCTGTCAGCAAGAATACAATGCTTCTCCTTCACCATGTGAACATCACAGACGCTGGGCCGAAGGGAAGCTGTGGCTTGATCCGCATTCAGCACGATTTCGTGTCAGTTGCAGAAGTCCAAGCCTCAACTGCTGACAAGCAGACCATTGGTTGCATGCCAAGGGCATGCATGCTACATGCAGAGACTTTTCCCCTAAAGCAAATGCTCTATCTACTGACCCGCAGATGCAAGCGATGATGCGCATGGGCGCCAACATGAACCCACAGATGATGCAGCAAGCACAGCAGATGGGCAACATGTCAGCCCAGGACTGGGAGCGAGCCAAGCGGCAAATGGATGGCATGGATCCCTCGCAGATGGCGCAGCAAATGAAGCAAGCTACAGATCGCATGGCAGCTCAAGAAGATTTCGTCTTCCGGGTAAGCACACACATTAGGACACTGGACAGGCAAAGATCTGGATCCTGGAGGTGCCCTTTATTTTTTGCATATTGCTCCATAGGCATTGGCAAGACGCCAACCGTGTACCTGAAGTGCTCTGTTTGCATATTTCGTCTGCAAAATTATGCCGTTGTATCTGCAGTGCAAGGGGATTGCTGCAGACACATGGAACTTGTTGAAGCTTGGTTGTACAGTGCTTGCAAAGTGTGCCTGGGGTTGTCATGGTGTGCTTGCTGCCTGGAAAGCAGGTCACATTATATGAGATAGATCACTGCACAGCCCTAGGACCGTGCAGCACACCCGCCACATGACAAGTTTGTTGGTGCATCGGTTAAATTGACCGCTACTGAGAGCTAAGACGACGGCAGCGGAGACTCATGGGACATCAAGAGCAGGTCACACTGTGGGGGCTCACCTGTATTCACAGCTAGCCTGTGCACATCACCTTTTTGACTGTGCTGCAGTTGTCTGCAGTACTGGCGTTGACTGTCACCTGGGCCAGCACTTAGCTCAATTGGCTGCACACTGCTGCCTTGCACAGAGGCTCAGCTTGGTACCATAGCAGCACAAGGTACATGCATATTTCATGTCGGGTCTGTGTTTTCTTTTCAAGCAAATAGCGGTGCATGGTGCATGCATCTTTCTGATTGACAGAATGAGCCTGTATGTATTTACTTGAAACACCATCGCTCTGCGCCATATCCCTGCATGGTGTTTCTGAAATGTGTCTTTGTGCTTTCCGGCTCCTTCTGCAGGCAAGCACCCAGCTTAAGGCTGAAGGCAACAAGCTGCATGGCTCTGGAAAGTATCAAGCAGCCATTGAGAAGTATGAGCGTGCCAAGACCAACATGGATGGCAAGGACAAGCCAGAGCACAAGGAGCTGCACAAGGCCTGTACCCTGAACCTGAGCATGTGCTACCTGCAGTTGGGCCGCTATGAGGACTGCATTGCAGAATGTAACTCAGTATTGGCAGGTGAGGCCACTGAGATTGTTACTTGGTGATATGATGGGGGGGAAGGGGGAGCATCAGGACAAGGGGAAGGCTTTTGGCCTGGTGTCGATGGGCTCGGGCAGCTGCACTAGGGGTGGGGCTGTGGGATAGTTCACATGCAGATGCACGAGGCTTGCACCCTGAACCTCGTCGTGTCCTACCCTTGTGTGGACGCTATGAGGACTGCATTGCAGAATGCAACTGATGTCGGATAACATCCCCTGATTGCCACGGCTATCCACCATGGGGTGTGGTCGCAGGTGAGGCCATGACCAGTTGTGATTTGGAGATGGTTTGGGAGGAAGTATCAGCAAATGGGGTATGTGGTGCCCTGGTGTGGATGGCTGGGGCAGTTCCACAAAGGGTGCGGCATGTGGGGTCCTGTTTCAAGCGAGTCGCAGCACGGGCGAGACCTTAGGCGAGCTGCCAAGTCTCTTAGCAGGTGTATGGTGCACTGCTCAGCAAAGCGGGGCTTGAAGTGAGGCGACAGCTTGTATTATCCAATGATGCATGGGATAAGGTTGCAGCTCCCTTACGTGGTTGCTTGGGTGCTGTATGTACACAGTGTGGCCGTTGATATGCTAATCTGGATCTGTTGAAGAGTGTTAGAGTCCATTGCTATGTTGGCATACGCTTTTAGGCAGTATCTGGCGTTGATCCCGCTTGCTGATACCTGATATTCGTCCTCGCCTGTGCTTAGGTGATTCTCAGAACCTGAAGGCCCTTTACAGGCGTGGCCAAGCCTTTGCAGCCTTGAACAAGAACTCAGAAGCAGTAGCAGATCTTCAGCAGTCGTTGCAGCTTTCAGCGCATGACCCGCAGCAACAGGAGCTCATCAGAGAGAAGCTTGCAACGGCAAAGCAGAAGCTAGCAGCAGCAGGCCCAGCAGAAGCTAGCAGTAACACCAGCAACAACAGCAGCAGGACAGCTGGTAGAGATGAGGATGGGGTCGTTGAAGATGTGGAGGAAAGTCAGCAATGGAATCAGCAAAGCAGCAGCAGCAGTGGGCTGGTGAATGGTGTGATCATAGAGGAGATCACGGATGATGAACCTGGACCAGCACCAGCAGTAGCAGGGCGGCCTTCATCTTCACCCTCACGCCCAGCAGCAGCCGCAGCAGGATCATGGCCCAGCGCTGGTAGCAGTAGCAGCAATGACAGCACCAGCAGTCAAATGAGGATGGCAGCAGAGATGATGAAGAACAACCCAGACATGATCAAGCAGGTGAGGAGATCCCCCTGGGTCCCGGAAAGGGAGAAATAAAAGCATTGAATTGGGACCTCGACCATAACCATACCCTTGGTTGATGGCAGGAGGGAGAGGGGTGGAAGCTGAGGTAGGTAGGGTTGTTTGTTCAGTTATATGGGAGCCCTGAGCTCCTTGTGAATGTCTCGGAGCTGCCCAGGATGTGGATTTCACACTTCTTTGAACTTGGTGCCTTGAAGCCTGGCCTTGGACATGTGCAGGCTGATTTCTGCGGCTTGTAGGGCAGGGCTTTCTTGCTCGGATGAATGTTGGATCCAGATGAATCGAGATGCAATGGCGTGCATTCCAAAAGGGCTTTCTACAGTGTGGCTCTACACTGATAGACCCCATGTGATAGTGCAGTACGCAATCTGGTAGTCTCTTTGGCTGTACACGGTCTGTTGGGGCCCATACATCTTAATGCTATACAAAGTTCCCTGCACAGCAGCAGGTCAAAGCACTGGCCTGCGCAGAAAATGCAACAACGTTTTGCCCTCAATTTGTCTAGTAATTTTTTGTTTGGTTGCTTCTTCACAGGCCATGTCTATGATGAACAGCATGCCAGAGGAGCAGCTAGCTGCCATGATGGGAGCTGCAGGCGTGCCAGGAGCAGATGCAGCCTCCATAAAAATGATGAAGCAGCAAGCAGCAACCATGACACCAGAGCAGCTAGAAATGGCAGCCAAGTTTGCAGCTAGCACTGCAGGTGCCACCAGCAGTAGCAGCGGTAGCAGTAGTGGGACAAGTACTGCTGCTGCAGGCAGTACGAGCACAAGCAGCAGCAGTAGCAGTGGCGTTGGGCAGAGGCTGCCTGGGGGTATGGACCCACAGCAGCTGCAGAAAGCAGCAGAAGTGATGAAGAGCAACCCACAGATGATGCAGCAGGTGGGTACTGCCTTTGAATGCCCTGATGTAATAGATATGCATCGTAGGTCAGGGTGGGTTTTAAGCCTTTTCATTCAATTGGGTGTCAATGTGAAGCATTGCGGTACACCAGTGACGTGGCCAGCCAGTAACGGGGCGCTGGTGCTGTAGTTGCTGTCCATGGCAGCAGACGCGTCTGGCAAGGAGCGAGCTCACCAGTGACTGGCCTTTGACTGCTTGCTGCTTGCTGATGTGGATCTATAAGGACTCAGATGCCTCATGGCCAACAGTATGTTACACAACCAACGAGCAAGCATTCTGCAAAATATACAAGCCTGCCAAGCAGGTACCCCAGTGACAGATTGACGTACACGTTGATCCTGATTTGGTGCTTGACATGCCACGCACTGCAGCTCCCCTCAGCCCTTCAGGCAATGCTCTTGATACACAGCATGTCCATGGCATGATTAGCAGCCATGACTATGTTTGATCGCGATCTAAGCTGCGAGCAGATGTTAATATTAATTCTTTGCGAAAACCCAGCCGGCCATCCTCCTGCTGTTGGTCCTCCTGTCCACAGGCAATGTCCATGATGAACAGTATGCCACAGGAGCAGTTAGCGGCCATGTTTGCAGCACAAGGCATGCCCGCACCATCTGCTGAGGACCTGCGGACCATGAAGGAACAAGCAGCAAACATCAAGCCAGAGCAATTGGAGATGATGGCTAAGATTTCGGCCATGGGACCTGCAGCTATGAACACACCAGAGGCCATGCAGCAGGCAGCACAGGTATGGGACTTGGGGCTTAGTACAGGGTAGGAGAAGTGCAGTATATGTGGGTGGTTGGGTGGATGAGGGATTGAAGGGCTGTCAGAAGATAATAATAATGGCTTTGAACAGCTGTGGAGGTCATGGCTACAAATATGCATGTCCTTACCAGTTAAGAACACCCTGGAGGCTATGCAGCAGGCAGCACAGGTAGGGGAGGGGGTTTAGCATTTTCAGACTTAGTGGATGGGTGGAAGGGGGATTGAAGGGCTGTCCCATGTATTCTGGCCTTGCAAAAGTTGGGAAGAACAGTCCTGTCGAAGGGGTAGGTCATGAACCTCTCAGCAGACAATGCAGCAGGCAGTGCAGTAGGGCAAGCAATAGTGAGTGTGCACAACCCTTAGAAGAGCTCCTGTTGGGTGGTGTTTGTGCCAGGAGAGGTTCATGACAAATTGTCCTCAACTAGGTCAGGCAAGCAGCAGGCCTGATGGCAGCCTTACCTCTGCTGCTGCGCTGTGCCAGCCTTACATATATTTACGGAGTGAAGCTTGTGTGCCATGCTTTAAGCCATGTGTGGCTGCAAGTAGCAGGACACAAAAGTGTGGAACCTTGTGGATCTGGGGATTAGGGCTTTCAGTGGTGTACGGTGCCAGCTGCAGCTAACCTGAAGTCCACCATCGGTTGTGCAGCTTCATGATTGTGATCAGGAGCTATGTGTTCATATCCTGGGCTTGTTTAGTCATTGGCATAGCTGATCTTGCGTTTTTGTTGGTTGATCAATTGCAGTGGTACATATCTTGGCCACATATCAAGGTTCTGATACATCCAGTTTTATGTGTTCCTTCTGCAGCTGATGCAGCAGAACCCGGATATGCTGAAAGCAGCAGCAGAGGCCATGAAGGCCATGCCGCCAGAGGAGTTCCAGCGCATGATGCAGAAGGCAGGAGGGGCCCCTGCTGGTATGCCAGACATCACACCTGAAATGGCAAAGATGGCAGCAGAGTCTATCCAAAAGATGAGCCCACAGGTGGGTGGACCAACAGAGCAGAAGGGTGCTTATACACAGCAAGTCCTTTGCCGTTGACGTTATGACATGTTCTGATATGCCATTGGGCCCGCACCTCGAGCTGTTGGCGTCGTTCTTGGTTGGTGAAGTGATCATGTGTCCTTCTGGTAGCTTGTTTGCACACGCCTATGCAGACTTTGTTTGGTAGCTGTCTTTTATGGCTTCGTGTGAGTTACAATCACTGGGGGGTCCTTAAGCCTGGAACAGTGGACATGGCCAAGATGGCAGCGGAACTCATGCAACAGGTGAGCCATCAGGTGGGTAGAACCACAATGCAGTAGGGTTTAGCAACTAGAACCCAACTTGACCCAAAGCCCTATACACACTGCCTCGCCGTCTTTCCTGCGGCTCTATTTCAAACGTGTAAGTTCCTGTTTGAGTTTGGGTGGGCGAGTGGGCTTTGCGCAATGATAGCCAGCAGAACCAGTCTTAGTAGACATGAACCTCCCCTTTCTCAGCCCACCTCTGCCCTTTGTTCCTAACCCCTGTAGGAGCTAGAAGAGATGGCCCGGATGGCGCAGCAAGCAGGGATGATGCCTGGTGCCACTGCCGGTCAAATTAGCAGCAGCAGCAGCACTGGTGTTACAAGCACCAGTGGGAGAGATGGAGCAGTAGCAGCAGCGCCAGGAGGAGGGGGTCTTAGCAGTGACAGCAACAGCTTAGCAGCGGCCATGGCAGCAGCAGCAGGGGGCGGCAGTGGGATGCCTCAGATGCCGGGAGGAATGCCTGCCATGAGCCCGGAAATGATGCAAGCAGCGATGCAGATGATGGGCAGCATGAAGCCGGAGGATATGGCAAATATGATGCAGATGATGCAGGGGGGTGGGAACCCTGCTGATGCTGCGGGGATGATGGCAAAGGTGTCACCTTCTATGATGCGGAGCATGCTGTCGTCATTCCAGAACATGGATCAGGAGGCGTTGTCACAGGTAGGTGCGGGAGGCTTCCGTTGCGGGTGTCTGATGGCAGGGCAGCGGGGTGTTGGGGGTATGCGGGGGTGAGAGGAGTTGCTCTTCGGCATAGGTGTCACCTTCTATGATGCGGAGCAGTCTGTCGTCATTCCAGAACATGGATCTGGAGGCATTGTCACAGGTGGGGGGGGGGGCTTCCATTGTGGACTTGGAACAGGTTTCTGGGGGCAGTTGGGCAGGGTTTCTGGGGGTAAGCTGGGGTTAGGGGAGGTGCTCTGCGCATGGGTGTCACCTTCCATGATGCAGAGCATGCTGTCGTCATTCCAGAGCATGGACCAGGTGGCATTGTCACGTGCAGGTTGGAGGACGAGACTGTACTGTATGGGCTTGAGAGGGGGCTTCTGTATAGTTTGGACTGTATGATTTTGATGCCATGTGGCGGGGCTGCTTTGTGGAATTGCGTGATATCAGACCCTGGGGGAGACTGGGGGGCAATGGTACGGTTTTGAGGGTTAGAGCTAGAGTGTCAATAGCAGTCCATGCAGAAGTTGCTGCCATATACCTGGTAGCAGACACTGTTGAAGGTAGGTAGTAGATGTATCATCATGACAGTGCCGTGAGTGATATGAATGCCGGATTGTGTTGGCAACCCACTGTCGTGTGCTTACGATATTTCTGCTCCTCCTCGTCATCCGGCTGGCTGCTGGTGGTTTTCCTCCCAGTACATCAAGAGATGAAAGTTCCAAGTACAGTGTTATACCTTAGGTCCCTGGATGATTGTTTGGTCTCACCTCAGTAGCAGTCTCTATTTTACTGGTAAAAAAGCAGGGGAGAGTTATGATATCTGGGTTTGCGACTCCACTGCAACATGGTCAATATAATGTTAGGATATAATGTTAAATCGGTTCTTGGTCCCACCTCTATAGCAGCTTCAGCTCTTTGTCTCTGTGTTGCAATTGCATTGCAGCAAAATGTCAAGATCATGTCTGCGGGGCTGCACTTTGCTGCACAGCTCCTATGATCTACCTCTTACAGTAATTTGCCCATGGCTGCTGCTGTTGCTTCGCAGATGATGCTAGGTAGTGGTATGTGCGGCAATAAGGACCAGGCAGAAATGATGGCAACCAAGTTCAAGGAGATGAACCCCAGTCACATGGAGTTTCTGGTCAAGCTGGCCTCTGTTGCTCAGGCAATGTATCAGAAGTGGCTGCAGTTCAAGGAGCAGCCGCTGTTGGTGCTGGGGGCGGTGCTGCTGCTGGTGGCGCTGCTGCTGCGGTGGTTCGGCATCTTGTAGGCCGTGTGGAGGAGGTCCCTCCGCTGCAAGGCTGCAATCTAGGGAACGCGCAACTGCCCTGTGGGTGCTGGAATTGATGTTGCTGGTGGGAAACAGTGCTGCTGCGGTGCTTGGCATCTTGCAGGCTGTCCATGAGAGGCCCTACGGTTGGCTTATTCCATTCAGATAGACATGCCTGTGAGGGGAGCAGTGCTGAACTGCTGATACATGGTGATGCAAGATCGCGTTGGCGTCGTCCCATCAGCGTCCTCAATGTTCTGTGAGAAACAGATAGGGGTGGATATGGCCTGGCAACCGCAGTCCTCTCTCTTTTGGGGTCCTGTTGTTTGCTGTACACCAACCATCAGTAGGCGTCTGGGTTTGTGCGCCTGTGGAGTTGTACCCTAGTGAGCTCCTCTAAATGCCTTGGAAGGACACGGCTCGTTGGACACTCTCGCAGGAAGACTCTTTCAGATCAGAACTTAGGATGTATTGTCCCCTACTAGGATGTATTGTAATGTATTGTAGGACTTGCCGGGCGTGCATAACGGTACAGTGTGCATGTTTACAAGGTTGGAAACGAATTTCCACCTCTCCTCATGTGCGCTTCAAGCCATGCAGATATTTCCCCATTGGCTGCGCGAATCACCTCCCATTTCCTTGAACTCCGAGTGCTGAGAGTTCGCAAGGCGGCACAGCGAAATTCGACACCAGAACGATGGTTACCAAAAACTATCAAATACTCAGAACTGTACCACGCCTGGATGCCGCGTCCGTCACGTAGATAGCAACTGGTTTTTTACGACCTCTGATGTTTAGGGCCTTCTGTACGGCCGCGGAACTGCCTGCACACCCCGCGTTGCTAGTGACTGCAGGTGAAGTGTGTCTGAAGGCAGAGGTAGTATAAAGTAAAGCCGAAGGTGATAAATAATATATATAATTCTTCTCCACTCCGTTCTGACCTGTTGTCGACCATGCTCTACTTGTGAGCAAAGGAGCCAGCTTCCTCTGCCTAATCGTCCTTATTGTCACTTAATACAGTGAATGGGGAAGGCCCACTGAAAACCCTGATGTCTATATGACTGCTCGGTCGTGCTGTACGCCAGAGATATAGCGCTATCAACATCGTAAACGGCCAAAAGCAGATCTTACATAGTTTGAAAGCGCTCGATCAAGTTCCATCTAGAAGCCAGCGTAAAACAGTGAGCATGGCCACTGCGAGCGGGCTAGCCCACTGTCTATTGCCCTTGGCACTTCTCGCTTGTCTGTTGTGCCTCGCCACTGGAGAAGATGAGGCTGCAGAGGCCCGTTTGGTGTCCAGATGCCCCAAGGGTCTGATCTTCAGAAATGGCCTCTGCATGTGCAGTCCAGGATTCACCCAGTGTGGGACAAAATGCAAGAACCTGCAGAAGGACGCTACAAGCTGCGGTCGGTGTGACAAGGTCTGCGAAAGGCTCCAGACGTGCCTCGCTGGGCGCTGCACCTCCAAGAAGTGCGGTGCCAGGCCCGGCTTCATCCAGTGTCCCACAGCTATCGGGGGCAAAACCTTCGCGAAGACCTGCTACAATTCTCGAGCAGACCCAAACCACTGCGGGGGTTGCAACAGGAAATGTCAGCAAGGATTTTCATGTATAAATGGGGCCTGCGCCGTCCAATGCGGTGGACTGGTTTTTGCGGAGGGTAGTCCTGGTGTGGAACAGAACCAGTTTGATACACCCGGCAAAAACATCCTCACCATCCAGTTTGATACCTCTACAGTGCCTCCTGCAGCCCAAGGGGTCGTTTGTGGCCTCACCACAACTCCAGCTACAGCCACCGCCTGGAATGCCAGTAAGTCAAGAGGCCAGCAATGGCTAGATGGGAAAGATTTGCCATATCTGCATTGATCGTTTTTACAGTGATCTTTCCTGATCACTTTTGCCTTGGTGCTGCTGTTTGCTCGAGACCTGCGGGGCCTGGGTATAGCATCTCTTACCATGGCATGCACTGAGACCTCTTGTGTTCAAATTGTTTGCTTGGTTGAAGCCTGACCGGCCTGGGTATAGCATCTCTTAGCATGGCATGCACTGAGACCTCTCATGTTCACGTTGCAGGCTGGACAAACTTCTTCAACACCCAGTCAGCACAACCATGTAGTAACAGCACCTGCCTGGGAAAACAGACCGTGATGGTCCGTCTCACCTCTGATGATTTCGCAGCTGGGGAATTTAGCATCACCATCCAGTAAGGGATTTAAGGGTTGGGTTGGGATTTGATGTTCATGTGGGTGCTGGCTCTGATGACCCTGGGCATGGGAGCAATTTGTTGTATGGGTTCCATGCATGTGTAGCACAGACAATGACTTACAGCCTTCAGGACACTGCATGCAGGCAGTTGTCAAAACCCGGCACATATGTAATTCCATGCATGTGTAGCACAGACAATGACTTACAGCCTTCAGGACACTGCATGCAGGCAGTTGTCAAAACCCGGCACATATGTAATTCTTTGGTCCAACCATATGGATAGAGTTAAGGCGCTCCAGTATTGATCGCTGAGGATGAAGCCTCAGACTGTTAATGGCATGGTGGCAAGCAAAGGGGCACATGGACTTCTACGGCACCATGCACACTCCTCTCACTGGAGGGGTATATACCCAAACTGGGCATTTCTAAGCAGCCTGGCCCCTCTAATACATATTCCATGCCAGATCCCCACATGGCCCCCGTGCTCTTTTGATAGACTCTTGCGGTTGAAGTCTCCTATCTGACTACATGTTCGGTTTTGACATTGGCTTGTGGTCTGGAAGCCATTGTCTTTGGGTCCATCCAGTGGTGTCTTTGGTTGGTTTCAAAGAACCTAGTCTCAGTTCTCTTGTGGTTGTCCCAACTAAAGTCATTGCTTGCTTTGTTTCCTCGTCCCTGCTCAGAGCAATACCCGCCTCCTTTACTACCCCTTTCGATCTTGCCTGGATCTTATGTGGTGCAACATATGGCCCTGGGACAGGTCCAAACTGCCTCCGTCAGTCCCCTAGTGGAGCGTCCTGGGCGCCAAATACCGTAGCGGTTGGATGTAAGTGCTAGACACAAAGGTACCTGACATATCTCATACCTCAGGCTATCTCTCTCGCACTTACTCACCCCGTTCCACTCAGAAACTGATTGGAGTATTGCTTGGGTCCTGCATGGCCCACAAGGCTGTGCAGTGGTCTCTCTCAACATACCCCAGACTACAAGTGACAGGCAGCTTTTGTAGTGACAAGCTTGCAGCAGGAGTTGTGGATTAAGCCCGCTAGGGGCAAGCCCTGAATCCTCAACCCCCTGTAGGTAGGGGCTAGCCAAAATAGAGGCTAAGGGTGTGTTGTGAGGCTTGTCCACAGGGCAGAGAATCCTTTTACTCAACACATGGCTATTTTCTTGAAGCCAAGTGTTCTCGTATCATGGGTCCCTTATTCTGTGGGAGCAGTCGCTGAGGCTTGACCCGTGGATGGTGAAAAGGTGTGCCTAGAGTGCTTTGCATGTCTATGTATGTTCTTTAGCCAGCCATTTCTGGCCACTCTTCCGTGGCTTGTCCATCTTGTCGGGAAACAGAAGGCATTGCTTCTTGGATTTGATTCCTGTGCAGTGGAGGAGCTCTGTTTCCCTGCTGATGCCACAATCCGGCGGATCAACAAGGCCATAGGTGGCTGGGAGAGGGTTACTGTGGCACAGCTTGCAATTGGAGATAGTGTGGAATGCCTGAAGGGCACTGATTCTGGAAATGGATCTTTCAGCGCCTTAACACCTGGAGTGTGTGACATCTATTACTACATCGAGGCAAGAAAGGTATGTATGTATGATGTACAGCCTGAGGATAATCTGCCCGCGAGGGCATAACGTATTCTTTTAAGGATTGAACATTTGCCACCAAAAAGTGCATTTCTTGGCACATTTGCCACAAGGGGGAGGAATAAGTGCAATTTGCCCAAGGTAGTAAGGTTGCAGAAAGAATCAGGCTTTGCCATCAAAGAACATAGTAATGCCTTAACATATGCCCTTAGGGCGTATCTGCTCAAGGATAACTGGTAGGGTAAGGGCTCCACGTAATCTTAACACCAAGGAACCCTTCCAACAATCCCACGCTGGAGAACAATGTACAGTCTCCCTGAGTAGATCTCTCTCTTTCTCTATGGGCACTGGTATTTCATTACATCATTGAGCAAGTGCGCCTGGTTTCATCTTGGCCTGTGCATAGGGACGAGTTTAAGACACGCCTCCATGCTTCAATACATCAACATGCATTGCCCCTTTTAGTACTAGCTTATCGTTCAGTAGCATCACTCCTCTCGTGGGTCCTACTCTAGCTAGAAAGGGGTTGTTCCGTGGGGTCTATCTGCGTGTAACATCCTTGCTTGTCGATTATTTTGTCAATTCCTTGTTTTGCAGAGCACAACATTGTATAAGTACATCAACCTCCACTACACCAAACAGAATGGTACCAAGGGGGTCTTTAGGGCCGCTCCAACCCATGGTATCATCTTGCCAACGCAGCCTATATCAGCCAGCAGCCCCTTGGCAGCGCCGGGTGTTGGTCCTCTGAAGCGAATGGAGAACGTCCAGGTAAGCAGACTTGATTGAAGTTACCAGTACCTGCAGTATCAAGATACATGTCTGGAGGCCATGCCTCTTCCTTACTTACTCATCCGGCCCGCCACTGTCAGCATAACAAACAAACAAACAAAAATTAGGGGATCGAAGAGTGAGTTCGTAACAGCGCACGGTACCGAGCGACCGACATTGGGGCATAACCACATCTAATAGTAACAGGCAGCATATGTGTGTCGTATTGTTTGTGTACACTACAGGCAGCACTTCCCACTAGGAGGTTAGGGTTTAGGGTCTAGCGGCTAGGGTATCAAGTAATCAGGCAGCAGGAGGGAATGTGGATGAGAAAAGACGGGTTTCTGCCCTGCAGTCAGTGCTGGGACGGGGCTCTGCCATGCAGAGCTAGGACGAAGAGAAGCCGGATGCAGCAAGCAAAGCAGCTCTCACTGCTTGTTAATGATTGGGAAACATTCCAGCTGGACACTCATTAACGCTGCAATGTATGTTTGAATGTCCTTTACATGACTGCATTGTTGTACCAGGTTGGTGAGCTGCTGGCAGTGTCCAATGGCAATGGAGGATTCTACACAGTGCCTATCACTTCAATTAAAACGTAAGTAAGCAGCTAGTCTACAACCTTGGACTCTTGAGAAGCTTGTACACAGAGTATATGCACCCGCTGCACTTCTCGTTGCTGGTCACTCAGTTGGCCGATGACCTTAGTATAAGTACGCCACACATGATATGTGCCTCGATGTAAGCTGTAGTTCTGGTGTTTTAGTGCTTTTATGGGAGCATTCCGACCAGCCTATGGGCTGCTTCTGCATATCCAATGTGACCTCAGCAGGCAGAAGGAGGCCTAGGCCAGAATCAGAAATGCCTAGGCCGATACACTGCCAGACGACTTTTGGCGGGGTTAGAAAGCTTAGATCTGCATTCCTGCTCTCTTTAGCCCTATTGGAGGAAGTGCCTACTTTCCACTAACAATAACTCTGTAACAGAGCAGCAAAAAACGTGCTTGCACTTGGGGAATGTACTTGGCACATTGGCTTGTAACAGGTCTTCCCCCTCTGTCAGGTCGTGCATCCATCCTGCGCGCACCCTGATTTGAACTTGCGACCTCTTATCTGTGAGCACACGCCAGCATGTTGATTAGTTCAAGGCTGAATTACTGTCGTAGATGGTGATCAAAAACTCATGCTCCTCCCTGCTGCTCACTCACTCATCCAGGTCTTACGAGGGCGGGGCCTACGCTCCCCTGTCAACTGGTGCTGGCATGTATGTCATAGATAATGTCATGGTCTTCTACACTGGTGCACCCGCTAATGGCGACTCAAGAAGGGGGTTTGCATCGTACTTCAGCTATACACCTGTCTGGCAGAGGTACTTCAGCGGCAACAGCAGCAACTGCCTCCAGACTCCTGGGTCCTGCCCATGCCTGGACAGGCGTGAGCCCTGTGTTAAGCAAGGGGATACGCTGGAGTCCATGCCTCAAATTACCAGCTGGTACTCAAATGAACTCTTCAAGGTAGGGCCACTTCCTGTGCAGCGGGTAACCGTGTACGTTCTACAGAAATGGCCCCCTCCCTCAACCACACGCAGGAGGTGCACAATTGTTCATTTGCCTATCTATCTCTTGCTGCCTCTCTCAGGCCAGGTCAAAGTACGCCCTTCTCACGCATGGTCTTCAGCTTTTGGCGACTTAACAATTAATCCCGTGGTTCTGGTTGAGTGAAAGCATAGAGTGAGTGAGAACAGTGTGTCTCAACACAAAGATTGGGGATTTGGGCCTCCAAACAATGTGTGTGGTCCTGGATGGGCGGGGTTGGTGTATATTCAGTCAAAGAGAGAGAGAGAGAGAAAGAAAGAGCTATGCGAGGAGTCTGTGCATTGGTCTCCAGCGTGGCTTGTGGGAAGGGTTCCTTGGTGTAAAGATTACACAACGCCCTTACCTTTCCGCTATGTTCAATCATGTTCGACCAACGGTCGGTAGTAACCTAAGCCCAAGCTTTGCTCGCAAACTGGGTTTGTAAATAGCAATGCCAATTCTTTGCGCTAAGGACGGTCAGGCTGACTTCAATGCTGACGTTCTGAAAGTAGAGTCATGCCTCTGCTTTTAGGCCTGGCTGTTTCCACTGCCTATATCCTAGGCCTACGCTTTCTGTTTGGCTCCATCCTTGCTGTGCGTTTGATGTCGCATTTCTTTGCATTTCTCCTTGCTTGCTTTTTGGTGCTGGCATGGCTGTTACTTTGTCCTTGTGACCTAATTGTTAGTTGGTGGTCTGCTCTCTTCCTCATACGGCCTTCCTTGCTGTTGCTTTCGTTTGATTTCCACTCTTTCATTTGTGCTACAAGGGTCTGCCTTCATCCTGATTAGGCACCTTGCAAAGCTTAGAACTGGCTCAATAATGATGCTTCAAGCGGACATGGTCATGAACCACTCTAAACACATGTCTTCCCTTCTCATTTCGAAATTCGAATGTGCAGGTGACAGCCAAAGCCGAGTTTGACGGACGCACCAGGCGTAACAATGGTTGTATCTACTCAACATTCAAGGCTGGGATAGATGCAGGGAAATCTTACAGTTTTGAGGAGGGGTTGGCTGTGGTGGATGGCTGTTGGGAGAAGCCTCAGTGACCAGTAGATGGGAAAACAACCCCTTCAAGGTGGACTGGTGCTCGAGACGGTACTAGCACCCGCAAGCACTCCAAGAGCCCTGTTTATTTCCTATTGGGACGGCAGTCAAGACAATGCCAGGCGAGCAGCATGAGGCTACATGGCCACCTCGTTTTGCTTTGAAGCAACTAACAATCAGCATTAGCATGTGTCTCTGCTATTACACATACAGCGTACTTTGCACCATGAGAATGCAGATAGCAAGCAAGCCTTGCTCCAATCAAGAATGTTGTGTGCTCTCACAAAAGGAATGCGCCTTGGGTAGTGTGACCGCATGGAAATCACATTCAAATCACCCTAGGGACTGCCTTTCTCTTGTTGCTTGTCAGGCTTTTTGCAGCCTTCTTCAAAGTGGCTGCTTGAAGGTGCTTGCGTTTCTTACTGCAGTGGAGTCCTTTCAGCAGTAGGGTGTGGGGCACCTGGCTAAGGGATGGCAGGGAGATACACATTGGAGAGAGGAGTATCTAAGTCTTGGGTTGCCAGCCTCTCCTTCATTGATTACGTTTTTGTTGGCTGGGTGTACAGTTGTGGTTAATAAGCCCATCCCAGGGGCCTAATCAGCTCACCGTACCTTATGTTTCTGCTGCGGAAACATGTTTGGCCTTGTGAGCACGCGTTTGTGCAAAAGCTCAGCAGTTCTAATGGCCGGAATGACTACTAGCTCTGACAGAGTTTGGGCAGGACCAAACTTGTACCTAGCAGCCTTTTGCCTGCAAACTTATGTTGATGGAGAATGGCTGGGGCTAGTTGGCCCTTGCTGCACCTGGATAAAGGACGGTTGGTACCGTTTTCCCAGAGAAGGGAAAGGGCTTCTCTACCGTTCTGTGCTGACAGTGGCTAGGCCATAGGATGACAAAATAAGTGATGATCGTAAGTTGACGGTGTGGGCAAAGGAGCATGAGATCATGCTGCAAATGGCAGCACCCTGGGGGTTCTGGCGCGTGCCATACATAATGTTTTGGTTTTGATTGACTGGGTCCATTTGACGGTTTTATCATCCATGGCTAGTGTTGCACAAAAACGTGAACACATGCCAGTGAAGTAAGCAGGATACTGCTGCATGCCCTGCACTGCAGGAAGGCCCCCACATGTCGGTTGCTTGAAGCATGCGGTTTAGCGGTCTTGATTCTTCTTTATGGAGAACTACAATTAGCACGGGTTTAAGACTTTTGAGTTTTGATTGAGCCTCTTACAGGTGGCGAGCAGTGCTGAGACTGCGGAGATTGGCATCTGAGGGGCTGCGTGTGGGGGGGCTATGAGTCGCATGATCGCAGTCAGAGGAGCTTAGAATCCAACGTCAGATCTGCATTCGCCATTTATGCTGAATGTAGCAAGCATGATTGCAATCAGATAACAATCAGACAAGCCTGTTGGAGATGAGCGGCAACTGCTGGTTTGTGGTGATGCATGTTGATAGCTCAGTGCAGCTTTGTTTCTGCTTCAGGGATCTGAGGGCCCTATCAGCACGTGTTGCTAGATCCTGCAAAAAGCTCATCAAATTAAATGGGAATGACCACTAGCTCCAGCTTGTGGTCAGGTTCAAACGTGTACCTAGCAGCCTATTGTCTGCACACTTAATGTTGAATGACAATGGTTGGGGCTAGTTGGCCCTGGCTGCAACTGGATTGATAAAGGACTATTGATGCTCCTTTTTTACCAGAGGAGGGGAAGGGCTTGTCTATTTTGTGCTGACATTGGCTATAGGAGGACAAATTGAAATGATAATTGCAGGAGGAAGCTACGAGATCATGCTGCAGCTTGCAGCATCCTAGGGATTGTGGTGCGTGCCATAGTCTTTTGGGTTGACCTTGGTGATTAGCTGGTTGTATCATAGCTCGTCGCATTCGATGCTATTTGTGTGATGACATGCAATTCAAGGAGGGTGCCATATGGCCTGCAAAGCAAGACATGCCCCAATGTGAATTGTTTGAGCATGCCGTTAGAGTCATCTTTCTGAAGAACTACTATTAGCAAGCGTTTAGGGATTACGAGCCTCTGCCATCTTGTTTTACTTCACATGTACCTCAAAGCAGGGCAGGCAGTGTTCTATGTCGGTTGTGCATGTGGTGGAGCATGACAATGCAGGATGATGTATTGGAGGCCTGTTGTGTTTGGTGACTTGGTGAGATGGTTTATAGCTGGCCTGACATACATTGGCTAGCAAGAGATCTGGGGTGGGCTCGTGGCAGCCATTGTGTCAGTTTTGGACAGGAACTTGAGTATGCCGTTGGAGCCTAACTTGTCCTTGTGGGCGGCGCTGCCCCGACCGGCGCGCGCCCCACTTTGGGGGCCATTTGGTAATTGGTAAAGCTGGTTGGACACTATCACTATTTCTGCCCATGGAGCTCCGTACGGGCGCCCCCTTTGAGGGGCCATGATGTAATCGTAATCGTAATCCGATCAGTGCTGGGTGACAGAGTGCCAGTGATATGCATTTACATTGTTCGACCACCTGATTACATTGCGGTTGCCACACGTTCAAGGTTTGTCTGTTTGTCATTGCCAAAGTGCTAGTGGGGGCAAAGGCTGGGTATGTACTGGGTTCCACTCACTTGGTGTAGCGACTGATCCCACATGGACGATCTGGCACGCAAGAGGTTCATTTGCTGCAATAATGTTAAGGAGTGGGGAAGTTATTATGTGGGGCCATTGGTAGTCTGCAATCTGAAGCCCGGTTGGTTGCGGCAGATAGATGGCACGCAGCACGCTTCTTTATGCTGGACCCCCTGGCCGGTCCTGCCCCTCCATTCATACTGTATTTCTGCTTATGATTTAGATAAACACATTCTTATAACGCCAGTGTCGCAAACCTGCGGCCTGTACTGGGCTGTAATGGTGTCGGGCGGTCCCTGACATGCGTAGGTCCCGACTGCACTAATGAGCCGCAAGCTCAGGCTTCTCCTGTAAATTTTGTTCTATAGAAGCACGAAAGGTGCCGTATGTTGCTCGGTTGTAGCCATGGGTGCTGTAAGAAACTGCTAGTCACCCGAGACGGTCACCCACGACTTGGTCCGTGACATGGGCACTTGGCACTGAGCCAACAGAATCTTGCATGGGGCACTCTGAGCCAGGAAACACCCCGTAGGCCTGCTATGTAAACTGCGAGAGGAGCGGGCCATTGCATCTAATCGATACACTGCTCAGCAATAGGGCCAGATCCTTCAACTACGGAACACACGCAGGTCGTTACAAGGCAACGGGTTGCGTCTATTCGACGCAATCCCACAAGGGGCCCTGTTTCTTGTCGATCCCGTTCAGCCCCAACTTGCCTCATGGCTTCCGGGAGCCAGGGTGTCCAGCCTGCCCCCTTGCTTCCCCACCCTTCCTACAACTTCGCCCTCCCTGACTCAATCCAGCTACCCAGCTCCCTTGACAAGGCATCAGTAGACGCCTTCGTTAAGAACTTAGCTGAGCCGCTGCTGCAAGCATCCGCTGGACGACTCCAAGGTATGCAGACCCCGGCAAACCTGCTGACTCCTTCTCAACTATAAACCCCCTAGGCAAAATCGAAACCCCGGCCAGCAGCTCTATTGTTGGCTGATCAGGACTGAAAACTTACACCGAATTTTGCCCCCTTGTCGTACCTTCCCAGGCCTAAACCCCCGCGAGGCAGACCCAGGTTACACCCCACCCACCCCACAAAGGGTCCTCACAGAGAATGCTGGCACCACCTTTGATACCTCAGCTTCTGCCTGTGTGGACGCCTTCTTCAAAATAGTGCAAGACACACCAGACGATACTGTAGAAGAGCTCCTGTCTGAGGTAAGCTGCAGGAAAGGGGTAACATTGCAAGGGCAACGGCATTAGATAGCGGGAGGGGGTCATGTACTCATCTCGGGAAGCTTTTTATGTCTTCCATCCAGCACGGGTGCTTATACTAATCCCTCTCACCGGTTGTTTAGGGTTAGGGTTTTACTGTTTAGGGTTCTCGGGTCCAGCATAAGGCTAGATCCTGCGACCAACTAGGTTCAACGGCGTGCCTATAACAGCAAGCCGCCAAATACAGTACACTGCGGTTTAAGGGCATGACAGGACGAGGGACATGACAGGACGAGGGAGAATGGATGCCTGCAGATAGAAGTAGATTTCTCTTGAGCTTAACTGCAAGAAAGATGCCCAGGGGTAAAAACCGTTCACAGAATTTACAGTACTGGCCTGCGGGATCCATCTTGCTTCATTTGCGTACATCTTTGCAAGTGCATGGGCAGTAAGTTATACACTACTGCATGTCATGAGTACCATAATATATGCCATTTGTGGCATTATGTGGCATTCTGTGAGGTAACGTACAGACCAGGATGATCACAACCAATAAGCACCATGCATTTGTATACGAATGCTGGAATCATTGTGGAGTGAGCGTAGATGTACTAAACTGTAAACTGCTGGAATCACACTTTTCCCTACCTTTGCAGGCATGGCAGGAGAATCCAGGAGACGCTCTAAAGCTCATCGCCCAGCTCCGGGACATCCGCCACGGCAAGTCAGAACGGGAGCGGACCTATGCCGCCCTCCACTGGCTGAAGCAGCAGCACCCATTAACACTAGTAAATAACCTAAAGCAGCTGGTGGGTGTGGGCTACTGGAAGGATTTGCTGCAGTTGGTGGCCCGGGCAGCAATGGGGGAGGAGGAGTGGGAGCGGCGGGAGCAGCAGCGGAAAGCATGGGAGGAGAGGAAGAAGGGCGACAGGAAGGGGGAGAGGAGGAAGTATTGGAAGAAGAGGAACGCTGCAAGAGATGCTTTTGCTGAGGAGATTGGGGTGGATGAGAGTGAAGAGGGGAAGGCAAAGCTCAAGGTGGCGCGCACCAAGGCCCACGAGGGTGAGTTCATATGAGCTTCATACATAAGGTGCTGCATGGGGTCTTGTGTGCTGCATGGGGTCTTGTGTGCTGCATGGGGTTTAGAGGGCTGGAGATGAAGCTTCCGTGCGTGCGTAGCGATTACATCACCCTTAGGCAGACAACAGGGCAGTCAAAACTATACCAGCATCAAGGCTCGTGAGGGTGAGGTCACTTACATAAGGCTCTGCACTTCACCTAAATTTACATTTCCAGTCTCATGTCTTCATTTATCCTTCATGTTGGATAAATTAAACATAAGGCTCTGCGTGGTGTATAAGATTTGAAAGGGCTTGAAAGGAGAGATCGAATTGTACAGAACATGGCACTCTATTCAAAGAGAGCTATGCACAAGAAGGGTTGCATATAGCCGTTTGAAAATAAACATATGGCAGGCTTACTAAGCACACTGCTCTGCACCGTGTTATCTTTGTGGCTGGTAATTTCCCTATCTCTCTGCTCCTTTCTTTTGTTTTCTTGCTTGTCCTGGCCCCTCTTCTGCTGTTGGGTATCTAATCCCCATGTTCTTTTCCCTCACCTGCCCACAGAGCGCAACCAGGCAGTGTCTTGTAATAGTTCTGGTTCCTCTCATTGCTGGGATCATCCCAATATCTCTGCTCAATTGTTCTGTTTCCTTGCTTGTCCCGGCCCCTTTTCTGCAGCTAGTCATCTCATCACATGTATTAACTGCCCTCCATGTGCCCACAGAGCGCAACAAGGCCGTGGCAGCAGCAGCCCAGGCGGCCCGGAGGGAGCTCAGGGTAGCTCGGGTGCAGAAGGTGCGGCAGCTGCTGGAGAGTGACCCGCTGTACCGCCTGCTGCATTGCACTGTGGCAGTACTGTTTGCACAGCAGCTGCAGAAGGACGTGGAGGATGCTAAGGCAGGGAAGAGGTTTGGGTCGCTGGCGGCAAAGTGGGCACCAACTCCACATCGTAAGTTGAAATGAGGGTGGACTGGACTAGTGTGTAGGAACTGGCTTAGGGTTTGGGGTTAAGGGTTAGGAGCCAGGTGAACTGGACTCGGCTTATTGCGATTCAACTTGCCATGCAGAAGGGCAGCACTGGCTGATTAACAAGTTGCAGTGGAGATTTTGACATGGCTTTAGTGAGATAAGAGAACTTTGTTAATCAATTTTTTTGTCCTGGCCAACATAAGCCATTATTATTCAGCATTGCATTGTAACCCAATACACTGTAATCTGTGCTAAGCATCAATAGAGCTAATATGAGTGGAGAGGCAGGGATGTGCAAAACCTACTGTTAGGATTAAACCCAAGCCTCCAGCCTTGAACCCTAAACCCAGTGAGCTGTGATGCTGAAGGGCACCCCCTAAACCCCCTAAACCCAGTGAGCTGTGATGCTGAAGGGCACCCCCTAAACCCCCTAAACCCCCTAAACCCAGTGAGCTGTGATGCTGAAGGGCACCAGCAATGTGTAGTACTTGTCACACTTGAGATTCACATGCTGGTCACTTAGTCACTTGGGGCACACATTCTATGTTGTGACTACTCAAGAGCAAGCTCCATAACCAACTCCTTCAAGAACCTGTGAAGACAGAGGTTCAAACCAGATGCTCAAGTAGCTTGAAGCATTGCCCGCCCGCCCCGCCCCGCCCCGCCCGCATGTTATATGCTCAAGTAGCTTGAAGCATTGCCCGCCCTGCCCTGGCCCGCCTGCCCGCATGTTAGATGCTCAAGTAGCTTGAAGCATTGCCCGCCCTGCCCTGGCCCGCCTGCCCGCATGTTAGATGCTCAAGTAGCTTGAAGCATTGCTAAACATGCTTGCCCTGCTGTTGTTGCTGCTGCTGCTGCTGTTGTTGTTGTTGTTTGCAGTGAGTCATGACAAAGACAGTTGCATATCCAGCACCATTGCCCAGCTGCTGTTCCCCCATCAGAGCCACAGGAGGCCTGACATGAGCTATGAGGATTATGTGGAGGTGGCAAGGAGGAAGTACCAGAAGGAGGTGCTCACACCCCTGAGGGCGGCTGCGGGATTGCCTGAGGTAACTAGGGTTTAGGGTTTATAGGTTAATGTTTTATTTTTTGGAAGGCGCGAGGTAAGGAGGGCACATGGTGATTTTCTTATTCGTAGAGCATGCACCTCGAATTAATTTAGGCTCTTACAAGGGCTTTGGAGACGTTTATAGGGTTCAAGTAAAAGGCCTCCCAGGCACATAGTAATGCCGCTTCCGCGCCAATGATTCAGCGTTGGGGCTGTAATGCGTTGCTTACAAGTGGTGTGAAAAGGTGGCACATGTATGAAAACCCTATACCCTAGGACCCTTTGAAGGTCCTTATGAGTGCCAAGAGGGGTTTAGGGTGCTGGCCTCTCTGTGGGTTTAGGGTTTAGGCTTGCCCTATGCCTTACACCCTAAACCCTATGCCCTACACCCTCTGCAGGTCCTGATGAGTGCCCGGAGGTGGGATGCCATCAACTATGAGCATGTTGCCAGTGTGAGCATGAAGAACAACAGCAAGCACTTCCTGCAGCATGATGGTCCAAGGTTTGAGGCCTACCTGGCTGATGTGGCAGATGGGAAGGCTAAGATTGCAGCTGGAGCACTGAAACCACATCAGATGGTGAAACAAGCTATGGCAGCAGCAGGGTAGGTGGGGTGCATAGGGTTTAGGGTTTAATTCAGGTAGGGCTTAGGGTCTGGGGCTTAGGGCTGGGTTAGGGAGGGTAACAAGCTATGGCAGCAGCAGGGTAAGCGGAGCAGACAGGGTTTAGGGTTTGGTTTAGGTGGCGCTTAGGGTCTGGGGCTTAGATTTCGGGCTTAGGTTTGGGGTTGGTTCAGCAGCATAGAGGGTTTGTGCTATACCTCAACCCTAGTGCAACGTGTTGGGACAAAAGTTGGGCAACTGAATTCATGAGAGCATTTGACATAGCCTTGTCATGTGTTGATTGAGCAAATTTGTCTACCTTGTTTCTGTGTTTGCTGCCCTCTATGCGTCTATCAGAAGCGCCCAACAAGCTACCTTTTGGAAGCACCTTGACAAGCATGGTTACATGGTTACATCTACGCACACACCATTTGTGGCGTCCAATTAAGGAAGGAGGCCTACTTAGTGAGGGGCACTACTCGTACTTTGCAGAACTACAAAACCTCCAAAACCTTAACAAGCATGCACGACTGAGAGAAACCGATACTCGAATACTGCAGAACTACAAATAGTGTTTCTGGAAAGTGCTTTTCACTGCCTTCTTGGCTGTTTATCATGGTCTCTGAAAGAATCATCAAAGTTACTGCGCTGGTTTTATAACTTCAAGGTCCAAGCCCTCTGGTCCAAACCCTAAACCTCCGTTCTTGAAATCTCTGCTGGCAGGGCTTCATGGTCCAAGGCATCTGGTCATGGTCTGAACCCTAGACCCTAGACCCAAACCTCTAGACCCTAAACCCTAAACTCTACACCCTAAACCTCTGCTCTTCTGCACTGGCAGGGCTTCATGGTCCAAGGCAGAAGCCCCCAAGAAAGTGGCGCTGGCTACAGCTGAGATGCAATGGAAGGCATATGTTGCCAAGCTGCAAAAGTCCGGCAACCTCGCCAGTGCTATTGCTGTGTGCGACGTCTCTGGCTCTATGAATGGACAGCCCATGGAGGTTGCCATTGCTCTGTCCATGTTGGTATCGGAGCTGGCTGCGGAGCCTTATAAGGGGCTGCTGATTACTTTCAGTGAGAAGCCGCTGTTACATCAGATTAAAGGGAACAGCCTGGTGGAGAGGGTGAAGGATATTGAGGATATGGAGTGGGGATATAACACCAATTTGCAGGTAAGCCAGCGGGGACTGGTTTCTGGGGCTGGGTCGTGCAAATGTCAATTGGCCCGGTAAGTGAAGGAAATATATATTCAAAGAGTGTAGTATGACAGCCTTTCTTGTGATTGTCCATCCAGATTTGGTAAAATTGCTCTGACGTGTGAGAGGTTTTGTGACACTAATATGCAAGCATAAAAGTCGCACCCTGATCATTTCTCTCTTAGATGCTTTAAAGCATTGCTGCTGTTGGAAGCGAATGGGCATCAGGGGTGCTTTCATAAGTAGCAAGCTGTCAGGATGGTCATAAAACAGGGGCTGCACAACTAGTGGGCAAAGCTGTAATGGGGTCAAATGTCAGGCTAAAAGCATCATTGGGGTCAGCATTCATGCAAAACCGGAAACTGATGCCACTAGTGCCGGCAGAGCGGCATGTGCGTCGGAAATTTTGGGGGGTATTAGTAAACACCGTTGAAAAAGCTACCTGTTGCCGTCAATGCGTTGACCGGTTGCATCAATGGTGGGTTGACAAAACACCGTTGATACAATCAGTCAACCGATTCATACGATACCCGTTGCTGTGTATAGGGGTTGACGGCATCGGGAGGTGACGTAATGTTTGTTGAAAAAGTGAGTGTTTACAGCAACAGGGGCATGATTCAACGCGTTCCCAGAAGTTCCCATTGCTGTAAACAGGGGTTCGGGTTGACAGGAGTACTCTCCTTACACAAACACAGTTTCTTCAGTCCCCTACTTACAGCAAACCTGTTACTGAACCTGTGCTGAATAAACCCTGACCACTTCTGATAACAGAGATTGGCGTAACATGTGTTGAAGAAGTGAGTGTTTACGGCAATAGGGGCATGCTTCAACACGTTTCCAGAAGCTACCTTTGCTGTAAACAGGGGTTCTGGTTGACAGCAATACTCTCTTTACAGAAACCCATTTCTTCAGAGCTGTACTTACAACAAAACTGTTACTCAACCAGCGCTGAATAAATCCCAACCCCCTCTGGTAACATAGGGATTGTGGCAGCCCCGTACTAACGGCACCCCACTTCAGAAAACCACTCTACGGTATATGCCTTAACAACAGCTTCTGTAATAACCGTCAATGCTGTCAGCCATCAGAGGATGCCAGTATAGCGTTAAACGTGCGTGACTGTTGGAGCAGGGTAGGGTTGGCCGATGGTATGCAACCGAATGGCCAAAATGTATCACACGCCAGACCTCACAACTCAGCTAAATATAATGGATGAAACATTGGCAGTGCTATTTGGTTAAGCTAAATCCCCTTGTCGCTGTCTGTTCGTGGGGCCTGTCTAGGCTGTCTTCACAATGCTCGGTTCCACCACATGTAACATCTGAGGGAAGCGCTAAGGTACTTTGCTTCATACCCTTGTGGACGATGGGACATACGGTGAAGCCAGGTCCATGACCATATAGCTTACACTTGCGCTTGACGAGTTGTGGCTTCCGAAGGCACCTATAGTATGTCACTGGTACCGGCACTGGTACTGCCTCCAGGCAAGCCACCGATTGCCTTGTTGGGCTCCCACCTCAAAGAAAGCTACCATTACTTGATGTCAAACAATAGGAAGGAAGTAGCGGAACGGGCCCCTACTATGCTTTGTGCCTTACGATGTATCAATGTAAGCTTGGAAAGGTTCGTTGTGATCCGCCGCCTGTGGCCCAACGCTGCCGAACAGGCTGCCCTTGCTATCCAGTGTTAGCCACTTTCAAAGCAGCCGAAGCAGCAACTGATGCGGTGCTCTACCAAGCTCGGGCGTGCTCTACGCGTTTCTGAGCTACTTTTCTCCGGCGATCATCTGACAAGTTGGCGCACCCTTCGACCAACCAGCTAAGTAGCCAGGATGGGCGAGCAACGCTCCCGCATGTTCAAATCTCAACACAAAGTAGGCATTATGCTTGGGTGCTGCTGCATACGAAATTGGCTTTAAGACTCGAACCAAGGTGAAGCCTCCTGAGAGAAGTACTGTCGAGACATCCTATTAGTGCTGTGCAAGAGGAAGCACGATGCATATTGTTGCTTAACGAGTAACAAGGCACAACAAGTCGTAGTGCTCCTTGGCCATGGCTGCAAGAACACTGTGCAGCTGGATAAGCACTGGCCTACTTTGGTTGAAGTAAACTACATAGATAGATGCTGCCGCTCTACAAGTATGCTGTGCCATGTCTTGCTGAGTCCTGGATCTTGAAAAGAGTTCCAGACTGCTATTGCCACAGAGGACTGTTGATGTGCAGAGCTGTTCAGCAGCAGCTACAGCACTGGTCAGCAATAGCATCTGATAGGGCAGCTTGAATTACCTCCAAGTGGTGCAGGGGCTGAGCATGATGTGCACTAGGTCTGCCGACAGTCTGCAGGAGCAGCAGCAGTGCAGGAGCCAGTCAAGCGCTTGCAGTAGCTGTTGGTTCCCATCATCCCTTAGAATCCAAGGTAGAACAGAGAGTGTGTTACAATCATGCTGCAGTGTTTTGCAGTAGTGGTTGAATGCATTGAAGGTTTCTTTTAACCCTCACTTACCATGTTGACGGAATCATGGGTATGCTGGCAACACCACTGACTGGTTATCATCAACGCTGGGATTCTGTCAGGCCTCCTGTTGCCTTCAACTTAAGGAAAAATGCATATCCTGGAAGTAGTGTTTCATGGCTTTACAGAAGTGCCCTGTTCCAGAATCACCGGGTATGCTGGAAACACCATTGCTCGGTTGCCGTGAACGCCGGGATTCTGTAAGGCCTCCTGTTGCCATCAACTTAGAGAAAAACACCTATTCTAGAAGCAGTGTTTCATGGCTTTACAGAAGCGGTGGTGCTGGTAATCCACCAGTACTGTCACCAGGGTTTCCGTGGTTGACATGAACGGGGTTGCTGTGCACAGGGGGCCTTCCATACACGGAGTTTTCGTCAATTACCTTTGACGTAAACGCGCTCAATCAATCGGTTGACATCACACCCACCTTCTGCCAATACAGCTTACAGAAAGAGGGAGTTTCTCTCTAAGTTGATTCAACGGGTGTTTCCATCAACCGATCAACCGGTTTACTAATACCCCCCAAAATTTCCGACGTGTCCTCATTGACAGGCTTCGAATTGAAATAATTTCTTTATGCCATTGCTGTTTGACCTTGGCAGGCTGTGTTTGACCGGGTGCTGGAGGTGGCGGTTGGGGCCCAAGTGCCCCCAGAGGCCATGGTCAAAACCCTGTTCATATTCAGTGACATGGAGTTTGACCAGGCGGTTGGGGGTTCTGCAGATGGCAGTGACATGGAGGTTGATGGTGCACCCAACCGCCAGTCAACTACATCGACTGACTTTGAGGCTGCAAAGGAGAAGTTCAGGAGGGCTGGGTATGAGCTGCCCAACCTAGTATTTTGGAACCTGCGGGGGTCAGGGCGGTTGAATAGGGGAGGTTCTACCCCAGTGACCGTGCATGAGACTGGAGCGGCTCTGATGTCAGGGTTTAGTGGCCATCTGCTGAAGCTGTTCATGGATGGGAAGTTCTTTGAAGCGGAGGCAGCGGGGCAGAAGCAGCAGATCACGCCGTACCAGATCATGCGGTCCGCGTTGGAGCGGTATGACAAATGGAAGGTGGTGGATTGAGGGAAGTGGTGGTGGAAAGGGGCTGGTTACCGCTCCAGATGTTGATGAAGTTGCTTCTCGTTTAGGGACTTGAGATTGACTCATCAACGGCTTCCAAATTACTCCTTAAGGTGAATGCCCTCCGCCGGAGAGGGGTTCCAGCAGTCCGTCCCAATTTCTCTCGTAGCAGCAATTTAGCATTCCATAACCCCCTGAATTTTCCCCACACAATATACGCTACTTAAACGTCGATAGCCATGAGACACAGCAACAAACTGCAAGTACATGCAACATCCTGCAGAGTACTTTCACACATACTTCGGATGAGTTTGCTAGCCTCGCTCCGTCATTTTTGGGGTTCACTGCGTGAGAAGTGACGCAGATGTGGCGCCGGTCGCGGTGGTCTGCAGCCCGGGGTTACCTGCACAATTCTAACTGCTAGCTAGGGGCTGTGCAGTAGCTGAGCAACAGAGCCAGAGGGCCCAAGGATCGATAGCTAAGCAGCGGAAGCCTATGCGGTGGGTGGGCCCAGGTTCACCGCTGTGAGTAGCAGGTCTATGCTGCTCACTGTGTCTAGTTTGACTGTATTGACTGCTAGGCGCTGGTCACACGGCTGTTGCTTGCTAATGAAGCGGCAGGGCTTGTAGCGTTACTGCTGTAATTTGTGGCCTGCTGGAATGATTGTACGTGGCTGTTTGTATGCTTTGGTTGTCCTCAAGAAGTGCACTGATAGGGTCTGCTGAATTGCTTTTACGGTAATGCTTGACTTGCTGTAACTTGCTGTGGCTGGGAGCTTCGTGTAAGCCAAACGGTATGCCTCTGCTGCTGGGTACTCTTCTGTTCCTTTTGATCAGTTGCCCGGGGCTTGCACTGCCCACCTAATTCTGTAGGTATGATAACAATTTGCGGCTGATGACAACTTGCTGCTGATAGTAACTTGGCTCCTTGTGGGTGGCGCTGCCCCCACCGGCGCCCTGCTTTGACAGGGCCATCTGGTAATTGGTAATTGGTAACTTCTTAGCCAACTGCTGCTTTTGAGCCTGACTCTGGACTGCTTGACCTCTTAACTTGCCCTTTCCGTATGGGACCTGGTTGCACACTGCTCAGATTTCACCTGGCCTGGGTAGTTGGTACCTGCAGGGCTTGGTTAGCACTAAAGGGAGCTGCTCCCGAATTCTGGCTGACTGTCACTGCTTGTTTCCTTATCGCTTATCGTAGCGGCACGTATATGGCCCAGGGATTTTCAACTGATATTTACAAGATGCACTAGACTCTTTGCTTTAATCGGTATATGGCTCAATGCAACACTGCTCCTCTGGCAGTTTATAACTTTAGTACGCAGTTGGTTGTTTCTGGCCCTAGCTCTCTGGCAATAGGGTAACTTTGGTACTGGCTCACTTGCCTTATGCACTTAGATATGCTCTGCTGGTTTCACTGCTTTATACGTATCGCTTACTGATAGCCACTCCCAGTATAGGAGTTTGTGGGGACGCCCAGTATAGGAGTCTGTTCCACAATAATTGTATGCCACGCTAAGTCAACTTACTTGCAACTCCCAATATAGGAGCTTGTGGTGACTCCCAGTATAGGAGTTTGTTCCACAATAAGAGTAGGCCACGTTGAGTAAACTTTACTTGTCACTCCCAATATAGGAGTGTGTGGTTGCTCCCAGTATAGGAGACGGTTGGTTCCACAATAGTAGTTGCCACGTTGAGCCAATGGACTCTTGAGTAGTAGACCTCTGGGCTTGATTGCTTGTCGATGCTTGTTGCTTCAAACTGGTTGCTCTAGATACTCTTGATTGCTTGATTGTTCTGATCCTTAGATAATAGGTAGCCTGAGATAATTGATCCTTAGATAATTGATTGCTCCTGAGATAGTTCATACTTACTTGCTCAAATACCTAGCTTATGTATTGTTTTTGGTTTAGCAGCAACAGCTGCATAACAGGCTGGTGTGCAACGCCACGTCAGCCCCCGTAAAGCCTTAGAGCTACTAGAGTCTTTGCCTATACACCTTGCTTGTTCCAGATGCTTCTGGAAACGTCCCATATGATTACTCGAGTCATTAGGATCAATTGTTGATTGAGCCACTCAAAAATATGCGTTACGCCGTCCTATACGGCGTACAGTATCTAGACATAACAATATACTTAGGACGCCTGCTTACATTGACCTCTTGCAGGTTGGTCAAGCTCTGTGCCCAACAGCCATCCCTAGCAGGGTCAACTTTACTGTGAGTCCGGTGCATTCTCCAATGCGCGTAATTCTATATGGTCTACTTAACACAACTACATATTGATGCGCCGTTCTAAATGGCCTGACATGGGTTTGTCTTACTTCTGTTTGTGCGGTGACGCATGTCACTCGCTCGGCACTTGCGCTTTGCCGTTCTATCGAACAGCTCGCACTCACATGTCGTTACTGATGTCCTTTTGCAATTGCTGCCTGTCTGTAGGCGCTGCTTCCTGTTTGTCCTATTCCTTTGGCCCGCTTTCGTCTTCGCATGCTGACCTTCGGTCCTCCTTAGCGTCAGCAGCTGCGGCTTGCTCCAGCACCTTCTGTTATAACTTTAAGGCTTCCAATTGTATTTAAGGCCGCTTGTGGCATCATGCATTCAACGTTCATAGACATTGGGTCGCTTAGCGACCAGGGTCACATCCAGCCTCAGGGTACGTCCCACACCGTCACACAGAAACAACCTTCTTCTTCTCACACTTAATATTTGAGTCACATGACAAAATAGCAATAACCTTTGTTTTGTCCCTCATCACCAATTGAAATGAACCAGTGACAAGTGCATGAGCTATCATTCCAAATGCACTGCTTGCATCCATTACACGTCTTGTTTTGGATCCATCCGATGGTGTGTTTGGTCGGTTCGACCTAGCAGCCCTTGGCGGTTGCCACACCTTAAATGTTTGTTGTTGTTGTTGTCTTACATATTTATCTACGCTGTCTGGCCTCTTGTCGACGGCATGCATCACATGTCGGTTCACATCTCCGTTTCCAATGGAGACAACAACCTCCACGACTTGCTTTTGGCCTTCACCGTCCGCACGTGTACGTCCATACCCTCCCTCCAAAGACACATGCATGTATGCAAATCCCCACGTTCCTGCTGATATGCATCAACTTACATGCATCACAAATAGCGTCCATGAGACCAACACATCAAAAGGCAACGTGATCATTCAGATCAATTAAAGATAAACATGCTCACACAAAATTCTGCTTTTAACATTGAAACACCTCACGGTATATGCCTACTGCTGCACATAAGGTTACCCATTAATTCGTCTCAAGGGTCCACTCCCTGAACATATGCAAGAAGGGATTCCCCCCATCTCTGCGTAGTTCTCTCTCTCTCTCTCACGTCTCAACTTCATCATGACAAACATCTGGCTAAGGCCTCACCAATGAGCCCAGCCAATGCACCTAGACATCACTTCTTGACACAACTAATGCTTCCTTGAAAGGCATACACTATACACAAGACACACAGGCAGACACGATTACAACACTGCATGGCAGAAGTTTCTCCTGCTTTGATTTTCTGCATGCAACCACCAGGCACAATACTCGTACCCGCAGTGCACCATAGCGAAATACCAAGGACCCGTGTATTAGTCCTGCATTTGCCAACTGCAAATTCCTCACTGCCTTGAATTTCACAGCTTGTGTTCTGTAAAATGACACCTCGCAAGCTTTGAACCATTGCACCGCAAACGGAAAAAGTCTTCGGGGAATGTCACGCATCAGTGAACATGACCC
>OY744503.1:1173770-1199311 GCA_963556185.1 Pseudopediastrum boryanum | reverse complement strand
AAACCCTAAGACCAATCAAAGACCTTCTCTTCACCTGCCTTGAGGGGCTTTGAGCTGCTGGCCTAAGACTGAAGTCCCTCTCTTCAGCCCTTTGAGGGGCTGGCAATACTCCTGCCCTCTGGCAGTACTTGAAAAAATGTTTCAAACTGACTTGAGTAACCCATTCGCAACTGGAGTCCATCATCCTTTGGTTTGCTGCCACTGCTTATTTGCTGATAAAAAAGTCCCTTGCCACATCCTGCACATCAGAACAGCATGTGATTAAGTAAGTCCACATTTAACGTCAAAGCTGTAGATTGCTCTGAATCACAGAATGGCAGATCATAAGTCCCACTTAACGGCACACGACGTTATTCAAATGTAGCATGTCATATAGCACTGTCACCACAACCTACAGCAGTCTGCAGGCCTAAATTTGGCCTTTAGATTATACAAACCAAATGCTGACGCCACAAGAGCACTAACAGTCAGGTTTTGACCAGTCTGCAACCAATCAGGATTTAACCAGGCCTTCCACATGCATGACATTGTGGAATTGACTCAAGATCACTGAACCACAGGGAGAGCACCTTAAAGCACAGCATGTGTACATCATCGGTGGGACCGGTACAGTGTGTAAGCTTTGATACAAGCAGGCACATATTCTATCGTGTTATGTTTAATTATAATACATCATATCACAAATGCAGTGTAAATGAATCTCTGTCCCAAGCATGCGCAGCTGCAGGGCCCGCACATTCACGTAGATAGAATGCAGTGCAAGGGAAACCTTTTGGAAGGACCTAACCATCATCAGCTTTACTAGTCCCTAGCTCAGCAGGGGTAAGTAAGAGATGCTGGTATCGGCATCCTCAAATTCCTCATGTTACCGGCATAACACTTCATAGACTTTTAGCATCATTTGCAAAGCCCCCTTGACTCTGGCGTTTGCACATTCTCAACCCTAACCCTAACCTCCAAAAACCCTGAACCCTTCTCTCTTAAACAGACATGTAGTAATTGCATGCAATCACTCATCACCAGAAACTCCCCCTGGACTGTGGCCTCTGAACATTCTGAACCCTAACCCTACAACTCTAAAGACCCTAAACCCCTCTCTGCAACCCTAAACCCTTACTCTGCAGCTTACCCTGGACTGTGGCCTCTGAACAGTCTCAACGTAGTTGAGCAGCTGGAGGTTAGTCACCCCTTTGTAGCCCAAGTAGATGGTAAGCGCTAGCCCAATCCAGGACAGCCAGTGAATCTCCCCGTCTTGGAAGCTGCTAAAAACGCCTGGGAGGCTAATGGCAGCTCCTACCCCCACCACACCAACCAGCAGCTTTACATAGAGAGACACGTACTCCTCATAGGAGCCGACGAAGTTGACAGGCTCTGGGGGTCCAATGCCATCCGGGGTCTCCTTCCATGCCTGCATATGGGAGTAAAGGAATGAGGAGGTTTAGCCAATTGTATGCAGTCTAATCATATGAGGCCACGAAGTTGACAGGCTGGGGCTCTCCGATGCCGTCCTTGGTATCCTTCCCTGCCTGTGTGGTTGAAACAGAAAGGGGAAAACATTTTGTGGATAATGGATCGCCATTGGATCAGAACCTACTAACCCACCACTCTTGCCAGCAGCAAAATGTGAAGCGTTGACACGTACTAATCAATCAGCAATTAGAAAGGTAATAGTTGATACAGCACTGGCATTCACTCCCAACCAGCAGCTTCTTGTAAAGTGACACGCACATACGAATCATCTGAGGCAATCCAAATGACTGTCCAGAAGCTTTGTGTTTGCAATGGTATGTGCTTACGGGTCAATCCAACCTAGCAACCCTCTTGCATACGCATACAGCTGAGATGATCTTGTATTTGATTGCAGTCAGTCCTGCACTGTAAGGGGAGCCCCACAATCCTATAGGGGTGGGGGGGGGGGGACGGCGGAGCCTAACTCAAAGGGAGGAGGGGGTTCTGGAGGGCCTTTTGGGCCTGTGTCGCTAGTGACAAACCCCTGAAACTGGGGGGGGGGGCCCGGGGGGGGCCGCCAAACCCCGCGCCTCGCCCCCCCCCCCTAGGATTGTGGGGCTCCCCTAACCCTGCACTCACCGTTATGCCTTGCCTTTGGATCCATCCGATGGTGTTTCTCGTCAATTCAAGCTAGCAACCCCCTTGCGGTTGCCACAACTGAAATGCTTGCTTGTTTCATTGAATTCAATCCTGCACTGTAACCTATTCAGCAACCTCCTTGCGGTTGTCACACTTTCTCATATTTATGAGATAGATCACTGCACAGCTTTTGGGCCGTGCAGCACCCGCCACATGACTCTCTCATATTTCTAGGTCGTTTGTTTCAGTCCTGCACTTTTGAATTTCTAAACAGTCGGGCTCCTTCGGCATCCCATTTCTCCACAGGCTGCTTCTTAGCCTTCCCAGGCCTTAAACCCTAACCGCCATCCCTGCCACCCCCACAGTCAGCAGCTATAAGACATAACAGGAGGCATGTTCCAATTGGGACATGCCAAGTAAGTTGGACAGGTCAGGCTTGCTGATGCTGTGCGGTTTCAACAGATTTGCGGAAGGTTATTTTGATTGGATTCAGGAATTAATTGAATTCTACACTCACCCTCATCAGTCGAGCTCCTTCTGCATCCCACTTCTCCACAGGCTGCTTCTTAGCCTTCGCAACAGCAGCGTTGAACAGCAGCAAGTCCGCCAGATCTCCCGGCCCATCCTTCCTGGAACCAACCACCCCCATATCGTCCCCATCAACAGCACTAGCTCCCACGCTTCTCGCTGCTGCTGCAGGAGGTGCTGGTTCGCTTGGCTCTTCTTCTTTCTTAAAGAGGCGGTAGAGAGGAATGCCAACTGCGGCAAGGGCTAGGAGGATAGCGTCCAGCCATGGCAGGATGTCTGAGGCGACTTCTGCGTCGCCTAGCACGACTTGGTCTTCAAAACCCACGTGGGTCCCTTGGGGAAACTCTTTGATGTTCTTGGCCTGCAACAATGGGGGTCAGCAGTGAGTGAGTGACTACATGGGTAACCCAAAGAGTGACTAGTGACTGAGTGAGTGGGTGCATTGACGAAAAACTGTGATGTTCTTGGTCTGGAATAATGGGGTCAGCAGTGGATGAGTGACTGAGTGAGTGAGCAAGCTGAGCAAACCGGAGGTAAAGACTGAATGAATCTTGAAAGCCCATGTGGATGCCTTGGGGAAACAATTTTGATGTTCTTGACCTGGAATATGGGGTCAGCGCTGACTTGAGTGACTCCATGGGTGGCCCCATGGGCGACTAGTGATAAGTGACAAGTGAGTGAGTGAGTAAATAAGCAAGCTGTGCAAAACGAGTAGAAGGTTCCAGGAATTAGGGTGACGTGATCATGCGATACGGGAATTTGGCACAACTTGAGCATGATAGCAGTTGAAGGCTCCTAACAGCACATCAAGAAACAGCACCCAATACAGAGCGACGAACATCAGCTGTGTTTACCTTTTTAGACCTAGCTGCCTTGGTGCAGCCACACTGTTTGCCTTTAGGGTTTAGGGTTTACCTTGATCTCCAGGCCGGCTGCCTTCAGCTCCTTTATGAGTTCCTTAGACAGATCAGGCGGTGCCAGTTCATCAGCTTCACCATACTGCAGGGCAAACTCGGTGGCACCCTTCAAGTTGGCAGGCCACTTGGCAATGCCGGCCTCCGGCAGGTACTTCTTGACCACCTGCAATATCACAAAACAATGTCTGAAGTGCCACGTAGAATGACCTATTTGAACGGTGGCTTACTACCAGTAACCAAAGAAGGAAAACAGGCCGAACCACCCAAAGACCTATCATGGGAATTGCTCCCCAAACCCACATTTGCTTGTACCTCCTCATCACCTGCTGGACCAAGAAGCAGCACAAGTAGCAACATTTTTTAGTTGCATTCAGGTACAATGGATTCTGCCGTGCTAGCACCTGTGGTGTTGAAGTTTACTTCTCAGACGGCACAATCGTAACCAATCAAAGCATCCAGCTCTCAGTGTCTTGCTTGGGAGTGCTTGCATCTGAGTGTCAAAGCCTTGTCACATGAGACCAGGGCAACTTCGGCAAGGACTGCTGCAAGATGGGGAGTTGCTCCCCAACCCCACATTGACTGAGACAACCCCGCCTAATGCTAGCTCCCTTACTGACATGTGTATGTGGCACCATTAACCCTAAACCCTAAACCTAAACCATACTGACATGTGTCTGTGACACCAGTAGCTTAGGGTCAAACCCTAAACCCTAAGCCCTAAGCCCTACTGACCTGTGTCTGTGGCGCCATGTACATGACCTTCTTGAAGGGTTGCTTGCTCTCAGCTGCCACCCCCGCCACATAAGTTGACAATCCAGCTCCCACAGAGTGCCCTAGCAACATTATGTTCTGGCCAACATTCTTGTTCTTCAGCTCTAGACCAGTTAGGGTGTTGGAGTGTATCTTGGATCGGAAATGCTCTGCAAACTCCACCATGTCACTCTGCAGGAATGAAAAGCATCACATAATGGATCAGGAACCATTTGAGGGGATGGAATCAAGTGGTGGGTGCTGCATGGCCCAAAGGCTGTGCAGTGGCCTATCGCATATATGATGGATTAGGGCATTTGGGTACATGCAAACTTAGCAGACTTCCTCCTCTAGAGAAACAGACTACTGAAGCATGTTCCCCTTGGTGTGCACACCCTTAGCCTGAGCATGTGTGTCAGGAGTTACAAAACTCATAATAAAGCCTAAGCATTTGCGTAATGTGGCTGCCCCCACCTGCTGCTTTCCCCTTGTGGAAGCAAAGGGTGGTTCTGCAGCCACCACCACTAGGAACCCCTGATCTCGCACAAACACAAAAACATAAAAAGCAGGGGCTGCAGCAACGAAGAACAGAGCAGCAACAGCTGACAGAGGTATTGAGCTACACCACTGTGTTTTAGGGTGTAGGGCTTCCCGGGTTGCTCTTTCCAACGGACTCACACCTAAGCATTTGCAGAATCTGGTTGCACGCACCTGCTGCTTCCCTCTTGTGGGGGCAAAGGGTGGTTCCGGAGCCACCACCAGGAACCCCTGATCTGCTATCTCCTTGAGCATTTTGTAGTAGGCATTAGGACCCTGGGCAAAGCCATGCATGAACAGAACCACACCCTCGGCCTTCTTTGAATCACCCTGCATCAGCAGAACAAGCAGCAGCATGACATATCAGTATGATGTTCCATTTTGTGATATGCCATAGCAATAGTGCCATAAGCGTTAAACCTCAGGTTTGTTGATAGCCAGCCAGCCAGTAGAACCATACCGTATCAGCTTTTGAACTTGCCTCCTTCTGGGTGGTGCTGCCCCCATCTGTGGGCCGGTTTCACAAGAAACTCATGTAGGAATCTGAAAGTTATCGTAATTTTATCCCACATGTTGACCAGTTTTACATTTAGGGTCATGTGTGAAAATTCTCGTTGTCTTACCTTTGGCGCCAGCCAGTTGGCTTTCTTATCTGACGATATGACAGTTCCAAGCTCTTCAACCAGATCCCCCTTGATTGCGGTCTCGCCACTAAGGGTGGTGGCGCCACTTTGGTGACGCAGACCAAGCTTTGGAGCAATGGGACTGGCAGATCGGTGGCGCAGGTTGGGCTTCGGAACAGTAACACATGCCCCGAAACGCTGCTGATGCACCTGCTTCGGGCAGACGTTTAGGCAGTGGAGGGAGAGAAGGGGTGCATACCATCTAATCTTCAGTTGTATGCATGACTTCTAATCTAACTAAATGATATTTGTGGATATTACTAGTCCCACTGCTAAGCTCAGGTGGCATGAAACAGGCACATGCAAGTCTCCAGATCCCCACAGTTTCCTTTAGTTCACCAGCGGCATGCATGCAATGGCAAGTGGAGAGCGCTCTGAAGCTGCGGGGTGGCTGATTAGGTCTGGTACGATGTCTAACAACTCAGAGGTAAACACTTCATGGCAAGGCTGTATTTTACTTATGCCCTGGGGCGCATTTGCACTGCATTAAATCTGAACATGTCCACGAGGGTACATCATGAAAGTAAATTGGAGCCTTAGGGCTGGAGTGGAGTGGAGGGTTGGGGCTGGAATGGACTCTTAGGGCTGTACTGTCAGCGTCAATGGACTTTAAGGTGCAGACTCACCTTGGTGTCCTTCAGGCCCATTGCACTGCTGCTCTGGCAAGCTTTTGACAGCATCATGGCGTTGACACCTGGTGTTACGCAGACTTCAGTTGTTCAACGTCTCTGCAAAATGACGATTGTCAGAGGCTCTCATGCTTATGTAGATTGTCCATGCTGTGCAGATTCGATTCCGAACAAGATGTGCCCAACCACCACCGGATGCAGTCGCTCTGCAAGTTAAGGCAGACTAAGCCATGATGACGGTGCCGAGAGCATACAAACCATGATGGCCAATGTGGCGTCGACGTGAGCGCAACTTCAAGGAAAGGGCGCACAGGGACGGTTCAAGCTGCAGCTTCTTTCCGACACTCACTGCTGGGATCAGGCTGGGTACTGGGAGCTGGGTTGAAGAGATCAAGCTGCTCTTCGATGCGATTGCTGGTAGCTTGCACCCTAAGCGCTTATTAGGTGCGATTTATGCATGATAGACGGCCCTGAAGATGTCAGATCTCACTCCAGTGACAACCGGTCACTGCAGAAGTCACCAAGTCTGGAGAGCCAAGCGGAAGGTGGAGACGATGGCCAAAGTGCAGGGCAAGGTGCCGTGCAGATGGACTGTACCTGCGAAGCTGCTGTAGCTGGCTGTGTAATGGCCAGATGGGACTACTGGGAAGACCTACTGCCTCTTGACCGTTGCGCCGATGCCCGCCGAGCCCCTGGCGTCGCTGAGGGGCCTCTGGTCGACCAAGATGGTGGCCGTAAGCCCAACTGGATCTTTGAGTTGCCTTATGGGCGCCTTCTATGTGCTTCTGGCAATTTGCAGTCAGCAAATTCAATATCGTCTGTCTATCACGTACGGCGATGCGCAGTGCCCTGCAGCCCTGTTTGGAGGAGCCCACACCCCAAAAGAGGCAGGTCAGGACCTGTACTGCCACTAACTGAAAGACGCATCTCTCCCTGACGTGATCCTGCCGTGATCTTAGCAATGACGCGCAGGGCTCAAAAGCAACGCCACAGGATGTAGCTCAGAGTGTACAGCAGCAGCAACCAACCAGTGTTTGCAAATGTTGTAAACATATCTCTCAAAGGACTACCCTACACAATGCTGCATCTAAAATCCAACAGTGCCCCACTGCAAGGGGTGGCTATGACCCTGCCTATTTAAACCCACTTTTTTCTATACTGCCAGGTGAACGCCGCTAACTAACTGCAGACCCCTAGAGTGTCCTGTAAAGCACAGGCACTCAGGCATACAGATATGTGTTTCAAGACATTTGTGCAGACAAGCGGCAAGCTGGCACAGGGGGTTTGAAGCACAACCCCTAAAGCAGTCCCAGACAGGGGGACCCTCCATTGCCGTCTCCATAAGTCACTGAACCCTTGAATGCAGGTTGTAGTCTTGTCCAAGACTGACAGTTCCCAAGCAGGTGCCCGTCACACCCACTCACCCTTGGCCTCCATACCATGCGGCTGCCCTTCAGCCTTGCATTTTACCAAAGAAGTGACATCCAATGCCCACCCTCCACATTGATCTGGTCTTGCACCAATCAAGGGGTGCACAACAAATGACCCCGCTGAGACAGTTGTGGACTAATCATGACCAGCATCTCTGTCCATAACATTGCACTATGAACACATGACAGGTATCAAGAAGAGGCCTGCAGCCGCTGCCCCTGACTAGCCCTTTTGGCCCTATGACCCCTCAGTGGCTCCAAGGGACCCTTCCTGGGCTAGTCAAAACTATGGTTCAATCCTGCAGCAGATCCAAACAACCTGCCTGTAGCCACCGAGCGGAGTGTAGGCCAGCCATGTCTTGATGTCCTATAGACTGCTCTACAACCAGATTGTCACGCAGAAACAAACAGTACCAAGAGACAAAACCTTGCAGGAAAACACACCACTACACCTAATGCCACATCAAGAGCCAAAAAGAAAGTTGACAACCATACCAGAGAAACTCCAAAGATTGCCCTCTGGCTTTTTATAGACCTTGAGATGCATGCACTTGTGGCTTCATTCACTTAGCCGAATGCTATCCCATGCTATCCCATGGTAGCAGGAGCTGCATGGATCATGGTGTGTGTTACTCCTGCAAAACCCCAAAGCAACCAATGCACTGCGGCCATGTTGCTTGCAAGACCTCGCCTATGCGCTGCCTGTCTTTGTCGCATCACTCTCCCCTGCTTTTCTTACCCGTACCCAACCTCCCACCCATGCATGATAAGGCGCCTAGCATGCAATAAGACTGAAAGGCGCTATGCTGTCACAAACAATCACTCCAAATACCTGAACCAGTCAACAGATCTCTCATGCCACACGATCAGCTCACAACAACATACCAAACGCCAAATGTAGCCACAATACTTCCCATCCCTCAAGCCAGAGGCCTGGAAGACAATGCGACGGCATTGGCACTTGTCCCTTTGCTGCCTTGTATGTGCAAGAGCGGTAACCAGTCTTCTACCCTAATAAGCCAGCCCCAAGGCTCTGCACCCGGCAGAACACCGTACAGTCTTAGCCACAACGACCTGGATGTAGTGCACCACCCTCTTCTCCTTCTTTTGCATCCAGCAAAATCACCTCCCAATTCTCCTTGGAATTAAGAAACGCTGCTGCACCCGCTGGGCCTCAATGGATTCAGCTGTCCCCTCCTAGGCATGATGACAACAGTGGCATAAACAGTGGCATGGGACCATGGGCTTTGGAGGATAGGCGCCCCTAGGAAAATGTGTGCTTTGGGTGGGCAACATTTAGCCAAACCTCACACACATTACTTGACAATCTCATTGCAGCTCTGTGCCATGTGGAGGCTCCATCATACCAGAGTCAAAGATGGCATGCTGCCCCCAACTCTGCAGTACTTTCACAAAGGCACCACATCCATGCTTATGAGCACCATCTGATTGCCTTTTATAGGCGAACCACTAGCACAGCTTAATAGTGCCCCATGCCTCAAGTCTACCGCTACCAAAACTGGGCACCGGTTGGGGCAGCGCCACCTAGGCTGCAACGGCATATTCCAGTTCCTTTAGATAACTTCCACCAGCCCATCCTTGATCAACACCAAGTGGGACCCCCACCATATCCCTTCATCACACAGTGTGCTTGCTTGGGCACGCGAAAACTTCAAAGTAAGGACTTGGTACACCCTGCCTAGCCAGGGGCATTTCACATGTGCAGCCTCGCCAGGTGGCAAAATGCGGCACACACGTTCTTCCCTTGCTTGCCCACATTTGAAGCAGCACAGCATTGAATGCCACCACCTCCACATGATCCATACTGCTAGCTCGCATAGACTACCAGATTACCAACCAGCCCAGAAGAGCATCCCTTGGGAGCCAATGAAGGCTCATGGTGCCAGCTTGCCAAATATTGACCTACAGCCCCACCCTCCGTCCATTGATAGCAACGTCATGCAGGCGCCAAACATGACCCAGGCGTACAAGCAGCAGCAGTCTACAACTTATGCTACCATGTTCTACATGAGTCAAACAGGAGCCACCTCACATCTTCCATGCTCTGCAACAATGGGTAGATGTGGATGCAGCCCTCTAATTACAACTACAAGACCACATCCAGATCTACCATTTTCTGCCGAGCATGGAACATGTATCACCTGCCCCATATGGTTGCTCTGCTGATCGTATTTGCACCCAGCATAAGAAGCAACTGGCTCTGGTTGTAAGTCCGTCTCATTTGTAGCCAATGGACACAGCAGTTCCACCAGCAACGCAAGAAAACGGCAATGCTTGCTTGCCCCCTCTGTACTTCCGCACTCACGCAAGCACACTGGTGTTCAAGCAAGCAGCACCGTTTCTCAAAGCAATCTTTAGAAACTCTGGTGAACAGCACAAGAGCCTTCTGCAGAGAGATGGGCATAACGGGACGTTCAGACACACAGCTGTCAATTCACAGTCTGAGAACCCGGCAGCCTCTCTTCCTTGCACCCAAGGCAATGACCCTCCAGACACCATTCAAACAGTGTTCCCACTTCCAACGTGTTCTTGACATTTAAAGCCCTACGGTATGGTGAAGTGGCTTGCAAACAGCGAGGGTTCCCTAAACATGGCATCTTCACTTATACTACTCTGCACTGTAGATGTCCGCAAGGCATCTCCTGCCTCCCCTTGTACAACCTTGTCCTCTCAAGAAACGTCCAAATACCCAAGGGAAGCACCCTATACAGATGTATGCAGAGACTATCCTAGCATCACTCCTTGCATCTGACAAATTGCAAGAGCCATCATTCTTCTCAGCACTATGAGGAACAAGAAAGCAAAAGGTTTGTCTGAGGCTGATGGTCCACCATGACCTCCTGTCCTCGGTCCACCACACTTGCTTGGACCATATCCACCACAGCAATTAAGTGACTACAGTACCTGACCCCAAAGGGAAGTAAAACAAGCACCTTGACTAAGCTAGTACCAAAGAAAGCTGGCTCCAGAAAGGACCTTACAACAGCTTACCCAGCCCACGCGCCTTTCCGACCAACCCCACAACATGCATGTGACCGCTCAATGGCCCCCATCGAAGCCACAGATGGCTCCTCCTAAACACCTTTCCAGGAAATGCCACCTTCCCACCACCACCCCTGTTAGCTGCCACTACATGTGCCCAATTGTCATCCCATTACTCATCACAATCAACCAGCACCAAAGCTAGTAACCTGAGCTGCATCCAAAAGACAGGGCCAGAACTAGACCTATTGCTTGGCTACCTGTCCTCCCTGGAGAGACATGCCGCCACATCCTTACCCCAGGTTATGCCTTGCAAGCAACCACCGTCAACACTGACGAGCTGAGCTGCAGCCAAAAGGCAGGGCTATAGCTAGAGCCACTGCTTGACTACCTGTCCTCTGTAGAGAGGCATGCAATGATGCTGTCATCCACAGACCCCATCAGCTGTGTGAAAAGGGAAAGCCTTGGCTAGGGTTTCACCCTTCAGCATCAGCTGATGAAGGCAGCGCATGACACACACCACCCTCCATCCACCCACCACTGCAGCCACTCCTCAGCTCGCATGCTGTCAGCTAAGCAGCTCTTTAAAACCACAAAACACTATCAGCTATATCAGATAAATCAATCCACAGCCCTCGGACCGTGCAGCAGCCGCCACATGACTCCAACCGGTTTGTCAGTGTGTGCTGAGAAAGAGCACGATAACACTACCATCTATATCAGATAGAACACTGCACAGCCCTGGGATCGTGCAGCACCCGCCACATGACTCCAACACTATCATCTATGCAGTCTTGCCATCTGCCCTGCCACCATCACTGCCACCACGTCCCCTGCCATCGCCCCTAGGCCCTGGTCGGCCGCCTCGGTCATTACGACCGGTGCCCCCCCTGCTGCTTCTGCCGCCCATGTCTCTGCTGCCCTGGTAGCCTCCACGCCCGCCTTCCCGACCATCACGCCCACGACCACCACGCCCCTCGGAACCACCTGCCACAAACGATCAAAAACAATCCGAGTTAGTAGCAAATTGAGCATCCAGCAGAGATAACTAGGCGCATTCATGTTGTGAACAAGCTTTGCTCAGCATTCATTGATTGCTGGCCACTCCTTCGCAGCACAATGACTAAGGCATGTCAAAACCAGCAAATGAAAGAGGATTGACTCAGGAAGAAAATGCAGACAGCAGCAGTATCATGGCTAACATCGAAGGTGCGGTGCCAGATTCAAAGCCTGCGTGCATGGAGTGGGTGTCCTAATATCCTGGTCAGATAACTTTGAAGACTGTTTGACTGTTGGAGTCATCAGTGGGTCAGTAGGGGAATCAGTGATCATCAACCCAGGAGGTATGACAATAGCTTCGTGATTTAAGAAATGCAGCACTCTTCTTGACTGCGGTGTCATTTCTGCCTCAGATCCTTGTCAGTACATGCACAGTTCCCGGATGGGGGGTCAACCATGCCTCATAGCCTTGTCATTACATGCAAGATATGCAAGGGAACTCTACTCATATAGGACACTACCCCACAGAAGGGCAAGATGCGAGAAGACAGGCCTGCAGCATAAGGCACGCCTTGGTATACCATAACCTGAGACTAGCAAATGGTGCAAAAGAAAAGCTGGTGTAACCTCTTACGATTAAGAGTGCCCCTGTAACAAAGCACTTTGTCTAACCGCCAACACATTGGACATGCTTCACCCCAAGTTCCGCCCCTAGTGTCAATGAATGCTCTGAAGGAACCACCATCTTAGTTCCAAGCAGCGTTGCGATGCTGCTACACTGCAGCGAGCTACCGCTGCAATTTAGACCGCAGCCTACCCTCGCAACACCATCTTCCTCCCAAGCTGGGCTCACCTGCGCCTCCCCGCCTGAAGTCGCCACCACCACGGGAATACAGCATGCCGCCCTGCGGTCTGCGCCCTGGCGGCAACTTCTCCAGCACAGGCACCTGCATGTTCCGGATTGTCAGCCTGCACGCCGTGACCGACCCCTCCTTCTCCCCCATCTCTGCCCCATAAAGGCGCAGAGCTTCTAGCGTCACCTCACGTGTTTCAAAGTCCACGTACGCTGTGTTGGTCTCATGCGTCTTGCTTTGCACAATGTTAATGCGATTGATGGGCCCGCATCTGCTGAAGATGTCCCGTAACTCAGCCTCAGTGGTTTCCACTGGGATGCCCCGCAAAAACACCCCCCTGGCCTCCTCCTCTGGCCCAGCCCTGCCTGACCCGCCAGCTGCTGCTTGCTGTCCGCTGCTGCTGGGGCCACCATCTGCTGCTGCTGCTGCGCTGCCAGGGCCCAAAGCAACGTCTGAACCAGCAGAAGACGCGCCCACAGCTGCTTTGCTGGTGCTGGAGACTGGTGCTGCTGCGGCTGCGGAGGAGGTGCTGGTAGCAGCTGGGGCAGTTGCTGGGGCAGGAGTAGGGGTGGTGATGCTAGGGGTAGGGGTGGCCCGGCCACCTGCTGCTGCAGCCGCTGCGTTACGCTGCATAGCCAGCTTGGCACGCTCGGCATACGTTAGAGGGACAGTAGGGGTTGGCTCAACAGGGGGAGCAGGGAGAGCGGGAGATGCTGGTTTCGGAGGCGTAACCTCTGCTGCTACTGCTGGTGCTGCTGTGCTTGCTGGCGCTGGCTCTTCTACTGTTGCGGGAGCAGCTGCTGCTGCTGCTGGTGCTGCTGCGGCCTGTTTGGTAGGTGACACTGCGCTGGTTCCGGAGGGAGTGGTGGGGGCAGCAGGAGAAGGAGAGGGGCCAGCTGCAGGGGGGACTGCAACAGCAGCAGGAGGTGCTGGAAGGTTCCCCTCTACTGCTGCCTGCTGTTGCTGTTGTTGCTGCACTAGGATCTGCTGCATGGGCTGCTGTAATTGCTGGTGCTGCTGCTGCTGTGGCTCTGGCACTTGATGCACGGGCAAAGCTGGTGCAACTGCTGCTGCTGCTGCTGGCTGGGGTGGGACAGAAACAGGGGTCATTGCAGGAGCCCCTGTAGGTAGTGGAAGCTGACCATGCATGGCTGCTGGGATGGGAAGAGGTGCTGGAACTGGCTGCTGCTGGTGGTGCTGCGCTACTGATTGTGGAGGAAGCTGGTGGTGGGCAGGTATGGGGTAACCTCCAGGTGCTTGTACTGCTGCTGCTGGTACTACTGCAGGTGCTGCTTGTACTGCAGCTGCTGCTGGTACTGCTGCCAAGCCATTGGCAGCTGCATGGAGGGGTTTGCTGGGGGGGTGTATGCACATGAGGTCGTTGAGGAGGAAGAATCCAGAAGGGCGTTGTGGTGCAAGGAAGAAGGCTTGGGTATATGGGCGCTCGCCCTGCAGGGAGAAGCGAAGGGGTCAATTTGCATGCAAAGGCAAAAGCTGCTTGCCTTGAGTTTTGCGAGGGGGGTGGTTAGGGAGGGGGTTGTTCGGAAGAGCACTTACGTAGGCTGCGGTGGTGATGTGTCCATAGACTTGCAGGAGCACACCTTCCTGCAGGGTGTACTGAGCAGCATAGTGCTCTATGGTGGCCTTGGCTCCAGTGATATGGCCATTCACCAACGTTTGAATTTTCTGCAGAAGTCCCGCGACTGGTCGTTAGGCATTGTAAGGGCGTCAGGGGCCAAAGCTGTCGTGCGGGGAGAGGCTCACCTCCAGGCCGGTAGCTTGGTACCTCTGCTCAGCTTTTCCAGCCTCAAGTATCGTTAAATCAAACTGGCTCTCGTCCTTATAAAAGCGATGGATGTATTTCGGATGCTTATGCAGCACTTCATAATACTTCTTACTAAACTCGTCAGCGACCTGTAGTGCCAACAACAAACGCGGTGATCAAGGATGCCGGCGAACTGCTGTTCGACGTTGTAGCGGTCCAAAGCTGCCATACAGCGATCGCAGGGAGACGTGGTAGTTAAGCGATACTCACATATTGGGCGGAAGGCATAGTAGGCTGCTGCACAGCATTTTCTTGAGCCATAGCTGCCAACTATTGAGAGTGCGATCGTCACAAAAGAAAGCTACGTGCTGTCTGCTTCAGGCTCAACTCCAAGTAAAATCTAACAGGGATATGGGATGATAGCTGCCTTGAAATGAACGGGCACGGGAAGACCAAACAGCGCGGCAACTGCAAAAGGGCCTTGTAGAGATGAGCCTCGGCCAGTATGCAGGAGCCCAAGCGCCTCAACGTCAGGAGAAGACACGATTTGACATGCATGTTTTGAGCAAAGCACTGTGCGAGAGCCGTTGCTGCTATGCGGTTAACCCAGTGCTTATAACTTACAACCGCAGTCTTACAACCTGACTCTTCAATTTCCCGCAGTTTCAATTCAGCCAACTGAAGCGGTGGGAGTTCCGTAAGACCTCACAGCATGGCCCTTGAAAGCCTTGGTCGGGCCTCAGGTTGTTGCATGGAACGTCGCTGCTGCATGGTTTTGTGGCCTTGAGACAGGATAGCACAGAGTTGCACATGTGGTTGCCTTGCTCCCTCTTGTAGAGGAGCGAGTGGACGATGAGCATGCGCAGGCATGCGAACCCTGTCTCGTCGCACCAAACTGAGCCATGAGGAGGCCGGAGGATAGTTCCAAAGCTGACCAGCACTACCAGCAAGCTGAAGCATTGCGCTATGACAGTTGTGCTCAGACGCTTGCGGTGCAGCATAGACTCACCCACCGTGCCTTGGATATCCTTTCTAGACTGCTTGGAAGCAATGATCACACCAGAGCATGTTTCCTAAACCTTGGTTGCGGCAGTGGTCACTGTGCACAAATTCTTGCAGCACGCGGTTTTCATTGGCTAGGACTCGACATCAGCACAAGCATGATCGAACTGACACGCAAGAAGCTTGCAACTGGCATGCTGACTGCAGGGGATGTTTGCCTCGCTGACTTCTCAGTGCCCCTGCCTCTGAGGGCCAACTGCTTTCGCGCAGTGGTCAGCATATCAGCAGTGCAGTGGCTCTGCAAGGCCCAGGAGCATGTGATGCTGGGATTTTTTTGCTCTCTTCACAAATGCCTTGCTTCAGGAGGTGTAGCCGTACTCCAGGTGTATTTGGGAGATGCACAGGATGCTGCACAACTGCGCTCAGCAGCTGAGTCCTCAGGATTTGCAGCAAGCTTAGTTGTGGACTTCCCTCATCAAACAGCAGCACGTATATACTACCTGCTGCTTCAGAAGGCTGGGAAAGATGACCCTCTTGAAGGTAAGGCATGCAGAAGTCTGAATCACAAGTAGCCAGGTCGCAGCAGGGTGGGCAGTAGTCTTAATGTGGTTGTTCATTCCTAGCTGCCTTGTGTGCAGCCACACCTTTACTTCTGTTTCTATTTGTTGTTAGGTGGACCCCCTTTGAAACACCCAATGGTCAGCATGCAAGCACAAGGGCTCGTGGTGTGTTTTAAGGTGCAAAGTCTAGCGCAACAAAAACGTCGTATGTAACGGGCCTCTTGCTCATGGCTTGAACAAATGCCATACCCATCATTCTGGATTGACCATGTTTTGGGTATTGATTATCCCTTTGGGTGTTGACATTCTAAGGGAATTTGCTTCTGTGTGGACTGCGTGCTCAATCATGCAGGCTCAGGACCATTGCTTGGGCCAGCGGGTCCAACACCAGTGCCTGTATGTCCGCTAAGCTTCTACATACCAGCCGCTTGCATCCCCGGCTGTCGACTCACAGCTAGTCAGATTAGCAGCGGCACCTTTAATGATAGCAGCAAAGACAGCTTGCACCAGCAGCTGTACCAGGCTGACAACCATGCAGCTCCTCCGCAGCTCTGCAAAGCAAGCAGCAGGAAGGATCCCAGCAATGTGGGCGGCAGCAGCAGCAGGAGTGGCAAAGACAGTGGGTGTGTTGATGCTTTTGTTGCTGCACAGCACTCCAGGCACTTGAAGAAGTTGCTCAGGGTGGCCTTAGGTGCAGCAGCAAACCAGAGACTACTGCCGGCACCATTGCAGCAGGTGCAACCACCACCATCAGAAGCAGCAGCAGCAGCCGAAGGAGCTCTTGGTGCGGCACCTGGTACTGTTGCTGCTGCTGCTGCTTGTGGGACTGCTGGGAAGCTGGGGCTAGCTAGGAAGCAGCATGACGGTACTGCTGCTGCTGCTTGTGGGAGTGCTGGGAAGTTGGGGCTAGCTAGGAAGCAGCATAAAGGTGCTGCTGCTGCTGCTGCTTGTGGGATCGCTGGGAAGCTGGGGCCATGTAGGAAGCAGCATGATACTGCGCAGCTGCAGCAGCATGCACACGTACAGACACAGCAACAATGCTTGGGTCTGCAGGAGGGGGAGCGGCAGGGGGCAGGTGATCTGTGCCATCCCTGGTTGCAGCTGCAGGCAGAAGTCAGGGGGTTAGGTTGGAACTGCTGTGGCTATGTCCTGCTGCAGCTGCTGTGGGAGCTGCCGGAGGATCGTAGTCACTTGGGGCACTCGGGTGACACCAGTGACAGGGGGCCAGTGGCTAGGGGGCTCTTGAAAATACACACAGGCATGCATGCAGACGGGGCTGAGAAGGGGGGTCTGCGGGAGCTTGAGCTTGCTAGGGCGGTTCTGCAAGATCTGCTTCTCAGTAAGAGTGATATTGGCTCAGGTGCTGAGAAGCCGAAAAGCTGCTCTGAGAAGTGGCAGTTGGGTCAAACAGGTGGGAATGATCCAGGCAGTCCGTGTTCAGAGTCGGTAGGGACGGCAGCAGGGCAGAAGGAAGCGCAGTTGCCGCAGCGGCAGGAGCAGCAGCAGGAGGACGCAAAGCTGCAGCAGCTGTTGCAGCAGCATGGTCAGCAGCAGCAGCTTCATGGTAATGTGTCATTGGTAACTGCCTGCATAGAGAAGAGTGGCTACACTGTCTCAGATGTGAAGGTCCTTCCTTTAGGGCAGCTCCAGCAGCAGCTCCAGCAACGTTGTCAGCACACTCAGCGGGTTACCACCAGGCAAGGCGCATCTGCCAAGGGGTGTGAAGGATACAAGGGTGGTCGCTTGGTGCGAATTGGAGATGGTGAGGAAGATGGTGCTGGTTGTGCTGCTGCTGGTGCTGTGGTAGCTAGCGACACCCCTGGACATGAGACACTTTCCATTGCTGGGGAATGTATGGGGGGCATCTCTTCACATGCGGCTCTGGCTATGGCAGGAGGGGGCGGGAGGTCATCTAGCGCAGCAGAATGCTTACAAGATGTAACTGTTACACATGCTGCTCTAGCTTTGGGAGCAGGGGTTGATGCTGAATCATGTGGGGAGCTACATAGAGTCAAATGCTATGAGATGAGGGTACCTGGGATAGCATGCCACCCTGTGATTGAAGTTGCAGCTGTGGCTACAGCAGAAGTGGGGAGGGCTGGTGGAGATTATGGAGATTTGCTTAGTCTTAGGGAGCTGCTGTTTGTGGGGTTGGCTGCTGCTGAAGAGAAGGGGTGGTGTGTGTGTAGTGTGGTGCTGGCGGGGGGCAAGGAGCATGGTTGGGGGCTTTATGTGTGCTACCCGGCAACAGCTGCTTGTGCGGCTGCAGTTGCGGCGAGGTCAAAGAGCTTGCTGTCACTAGGTGGGGTTGTGAGCTGAAAGCTAGATGGTGTTGCTGAAGCCGCTGGCAAGTCTAGGAGGGTTTCCAATCTCCCACCATGTGTTGTATCGAATTTAGTGAGCATTTATCCCTGTAGGGTCGTGTGGGCAGTATGGCCTGTGGTGGAGATGCATGTTAGCTGGAGTTAAGGTGTGGAGGTGAGACTTTGCAGCATAGTATGGAACTGTGCCAGACGGATCCGAAGACCTCAGAAAGGGAAGGGGTGAATGATGGTACCATGCTTGTGATGGTCCACCATTCACTCGGGTCCTTCGCAGGCAAACACACACACACACTCGGTTACGACTCAATATCGGTCGGGTCCTTCGGGTGCCCTTTCGTCATTCAGCAGTCCTCGCAGTCGGTCCAGCTGCTCGCAACTTCATATTGATACCACTACCGCTTGCAAATAGATTCAAAGCAGGGAGATTAGTCAACTAGCCTGGGCATTGCAGCAATTGTTTTGGGATCTTCCTGTCACCATGGCTAATGAAATCACCGGGAAAACCGTGATCATAGTTGGAGGGAGCCGTGGCATTGGCTTGCAGGTAGACTAGATTGAGACAGAAACTAGATGTTCCGGCTGGCATGATGTTCCCCTTAGTGATTAGGGTGCTGCCGATAGTGAGATAAGATTGCAAGACGCCAAGGGCAGAGTGTGCCATCACCCCACTGCGCTGGAGACTGTCATGACGGGCTTGACGAGATCGCGGGTGTGTGCTGCAGTGGGGGAAGACCTTACTCGCACAAGGCAACAGCGTGGTGGCGACTGCTAGGGCACCTGAATCTTCCAATGGGTTGCTTGCCCTCAGTGAGACTTATGGGGATAAGCTTGTGCCGACGGCTCTTGACACGGCATCGCCTGAGAGCATAAGCACCTGGGCTGCTGGTCTCAAGGCCAAGATCGACCATGCTGACGTAGGTGCAAAGCTGACAGCTGGCATGGACACTAATGATAGGTGTTGAACATCTCCCTCCTATTGCAAGAGGCCTTTTGCACACTAATAGTGCTAGACATATCCGATGGCAACAAGGGTTCATGTAACAACATACTTACGATGGGGCTCAACACTGCGGCCGCTGGCTTCCATCCCAACAGGGCTTGCTGCCATGTGCATGCATGCACCACCACTAGTTGCACCCCTGAGTGATTGCGTATACCAGCTTTATATCTGCTGTATTTTCAAGAGAAGTAGCCTACAGAGGGTACAATTTGTCCACACTTCCACTCCTGTCTGCAAGTCCCCCGTCATTTAAACCCTCAACTACAATGCCACATGTAGAGCTCAATCTATCCATATCAATCCATGTCTGCTGTCTGTCATACATGCAGTGGGTGTTTGTCAACGCTGGAGTGGCTACGGAGTCCTTTGAGATGGGCATGGCAGATGTCACACCGGAACTTCTCACCAGCACCTTCACCGTGAACTCCATCGGTGCCTTCCTAGTGACTCAGCAGCTACTGAAAGAAGGACTGATCGGCGGCAGCACCCCTTCTACTGTCGTCTATACCAGCAGCACACTTGGCTCAATCGGCAGCGGTGCTCCATATACTGCAGTAAAGATGTATGCTTATAGGTGGGTCAGTAAGTGTTGTAATCTTTGATTACCGGTGTACAGTTTTATAGGTATAAATGGGTCGGTAAGCACTCAGATGCTGACAACACCGATATAATTGGAGCAATTTTTTGTGGCACACTCCCTCACTAAAGGCACCAGCACACACTCCCATTGACCATTGTACCGGCGCCAGCACTGCATGAGAAAAGCCATGCTTTCTTCCTCTCCACTTCCCCTGCTTTTATTACCTGTACCCAGCCGCATATCAACTCAAGCAATAACATGGCCAGCAGCAATGAAACACCGGCAGCAGAAGCCAGCAGTAGGAGGCCAGACGCACTTTAAAGCACTTGAGCAGGATTCCAGGAAGATGTTCTACTGCTAGAGCATGGAAACAAACCCAGATAGTATTCAAAGCCACCGGGCAGTGCTTTACTGCAGGAAGAGCACAAATCAACCTTTCTGCCATTGAAGCCCCTGCGCACATACACAGCTGTCAATCATTTGTGTCTACCAATGCAAGCTGCTTGCAGATGCCTCCATAGGCACTAGCTGTTTTCCTTGGCTGGATTTGGGGTCGGGAGCGAGGGGTGGGGTGGGGCATTGGGGTTGGGGTTAAGGTTGGGATTGCAGTCGGGACTGGAGGTTGGGACACATATCTTGTAGTTCCTTCGACTAGGAATGAGGAGAAGCAAGCCGAGAGACACAGCAGTAGTGTCAGGTATGGCTGAGCTTCATGGTTGATTCACACGTCGTCATTTCTACCCAGCTGCATTCCAAAGGCATCTCACATTTTGGTCCATCTTGTAGTTCTATGGGAGCCCACAGCACTTTTTTATGGCCTATCATGAACTCCGATCCCATTGCAAAATGTCGGAGGGAAGCACACCGTGTCTACTGGTACTAGTACTGCCTCTTCCTGAGACCACTGCCAGGCTAGCTAATGCTTGGCGTCACTAACTCACTCGCTCCTAACGATGGATCAAGTACTTGTATCTCTGTCTCTTATGTTCTCAGCTCTCCTTTTTGCTCTCTCCCTGATTACACAGACAAACTCCTTGGAGTCATGTGGTGGGTGCCGCCGCATGGTCGGTGTATTGTGCAGTAATCTGTCTCAGATATATATTAATACTTGGGTGCTGCACGGCCCAGAGGGCTGTGCAGTGGTCTCTCCTAACAAATATATACTCATGCGGACCAAGAGCACAGGAGATCCATGTGCACTTGGGATGATGCTTAGTCAACCAGACAACCAAGAAACAAACAAACATGTTGATTAATTCCATTTCTGGTAACCATGTCATTTGTTCCAATTCGCTGTTTTTTAGAATGGCTTCAGGTGCGGGGCCTATGGCAATTTTTGCTATGGCATCTCAGAAATGTAAACCATGTCCTTTGTTCCTGGTGTTATGCAGGGCATCCAAAGCCGCCCTCAACATGTTGGTGGTGACCTCCTCAAGGGAGCTGGTGGACAACAACATCACATCAGTGTGCATGTGCCCTGGTAAGTGGACGCACATGTTATGTTATTAATATAATTAAATTATCAAATTAATTTAGTTTTGTGTTTTGTTCAGATAATAGTTGGAGTTGGAAACTATCCCTGTGGCCCTGTCAAGTATTACTGCTGCCCCAATCTCAGCAATGAATTGGGTATTGCATATCAGGTGTATGCTGTTGATATTGGGAGCTTGCAACCTTGACGTTAGGGCTCACAAGGCTCCATTGTCCCTGTCCCCAAGCCTCCTGTCCAAAGCAGACTGTGTTACAACTGAAAAAGGGCCAACACAATGCTTGGCGTACTGCATGCAATCACACTATTGGCATAATGTTTGGCATAGTGCTCAGGGTTTGTTTTGGCGTTCTGCTTGCAGGCAGCAAAGGGTTCCACATGACAAGCTTGAAAGAGGCACCCTGGCCACGTCATAAATCAGATTTGCTGCCACACTGTTATTTGCACATTTCACGATATGCCATAGCAAAAGTGCCAGAGGCCCTGTACCTTTGGCTGTTTAGGACACGTGGAACCATCTACGGGTTGTTTTTGGTATGCAATCAAAAATACTGACAACGTATACATACATAAAAGACTCCAACTTGATGTTTGATGCTGCATCTTCCGCTCATGCAGGTTATGTTGACACAGACATGACACAAGGTGCACCAGGCACCATCACCACAGAGGAGTCCATCAGCCAGCAGCTCAAGGTGCTGCAGGATGGACGCCCTTTGAACGGAATGTTTTACAATCACGAAGGGGAGGAGGTACCTTGGTGAGAGGAGCGGCCTACAGCTCAATAGAAGGGCGGCCATTGCAGCCATCTAGCGCTGCGATTGTTGCTGGAAGAGGCTTTGGGAGTGAGCCCAATGGGCCCTTCCCTGCTAGTGAGGGTGACACTTCAGCGGTGCCCTGGCTCTACCTTAGGGTCAAGTTGCTGGTGTCTTCTGATATGGGTGGGTGGATCACCACAGTAATGATATGGGTGGGTGGATCACCACAGTAATGATATGGGTGGGTGGATCACCACAGTAATGATATGGGTGGGTGGATCACCACAGTAATGATATGGGTGGGTGGATCACCACAGTAATGATATGGGTGGGTGGATCACCACAGTAATGATATGGGTGGGTGGATCACCACAGTAATGCCCATGGAGCCTAGGTTGGCTTCGTACGGGCGCCCCCTTTGAGGGGCCATGATGTGTGGGCCCTGAGCAAGGCATAAAACTGTTTGGCTTGCTGTTGACTGGGTCAACTGGTCAGCGCATGGCAAGTCGAAATGGGCTGGCCTGACATACATTGGCTAGCAAGGGATTTAGGGTGGGCTGGTGGCAGCCATTGTTTGAGCTTGGACAGGAAATTGAGTATGCCGTTGGAGCCTAAGTTGGCTCCTTGTGGGTGGCGCTGCCCCCACCGGCGCCCCGCTTTGACGGGGCCATTTGGTAATTGGTAATTGGTAATTGGTGAATCTTACATTGGCAAACCCATCGGCACGCGTGCGGTGCCACAGTTCACCACAGGGGTGGCAAAGCCACTAACACAGATAGAACCAAGAAAAACTGAACACCATCCACCAGTTGGAACTCCATGATCATGCATGTCCAAGCAGATACAATGATGCAGAATACTGGCCCTGGAAAAGTGCACACACAATTTTTATTTTTTAATTTTTATTTGGGTTTTTGATTTTTTGGGGTACATCCAGCAAACAAACAGCAACGCAACAGCATATATACCAGAATTTTGTATACAACTTAATGCCAAAAATACTCTCACCCAGATGTGGAGAATCACAGAGCAGCAGCAATTGTATTATTATTACATTTCATGATATGCCATAGCAATAAGTGCCATAGGCCCCGCACCTCAAGCTGTCACAAAGAGCAGCGAGGTGGAACAGAATACGGGTAAACTTCGACATGTATGACAATATATGCATGCCTAAACATGAGGTCCAGCAGCTAGGTCAAAATCACCCAAAACCTCCACTGCCCCAATGGGGGTAAGAGCCTCCCTCCTACTTGAGAAAGCAAGGAGGGCTTGTAAGCCCGGGTGCAAGCAATAGTTGGTAACAAACCCCATTGGTTGGACCTCACGCCGCATCAGAAGGGTGAGCATAAGCATTCCTAATCTTCCAAGCAGCTGCAACATATTTAGCTATACACTTAAATGCATGCTTGAAAGGGCCATATACTAAGCCAGACTCCTCATCGACGTCTACACCCCAGAACTCTTCATTAAGCATGCTATGCAGCTTCTCCTCATCAGATTTGCCATCAGATTCTGCCTGGTATCCATTTGCTTGGTGGTATGGAACCCATTGTGTTTTGGATCCATCCGATGGTGTGTTTGGTCGGTTCGACCTAGCAGCCCTTGGCGGTTGCCACACCTTAAATGTTTGTTATGTTATGCCATCCAATATCTGACATTTTGCAGCAACATCAGGGTCAGAAGTCAGCTTCTCCCACAGCTTTTGCCTTTGTGCCTGGTAAACAGGACAGTCAAACAAGAAGTGTTCAGGAGACTCAACTTCACCTCCCAATTCAGGGCCAAGATCACAGGACTTGCAGCACTCCCTACGTGCACTTTGCCTGCTAGCGCTCTGCCTACCGAATTTTGCTGTCATAGCGTTGAGAGGAAGAATACCTGCACGCAGCTGCATAATGAGTTCCATGCCTTTGCTCAGAGGGCCTGTGCACAGATATGGCTGCGGCTTGAAATAAATGATATCGTCATTGTAATGCTGCATATATGTCGCTAAAGTAGATTTATTCCTAGCACCCTCCTCCCGAACAGCCCTGTCTCTTTCATATATACTCCACCTGACATATGCCCTGAAGCTAGGTAGGTGTCCCTCTCTCACTCTTGCTTGTAAGGTTTCCTCCTGCATGCCAGCAATTGTAATCGTAATCGTAACCTGAGCGGCCCTGCTGTGATCACGCCATGGAGTGCAGACACACAGCAAAGAGGGATAACAAGGTGGCACTGTTTTGAATCTGACCTGTGAATGCTGCAGCAGGCGTCCTCAACTAGCTATGGCTCCACAGCATTCATTAACATTTGTTCATTGGTGCTTCTATGCTATGCCAAAAGAGAGAAAACGGTGACCTTGGAGTATGTGACGGTAGGTCAATGGGAAGGGTGCTAAGCATTGACATTGGCCTGCTACACACCCTGTAGCAGTGACTTTTCTTTTCAGATGCATTAGGGTGAGTGAGCTGTACACTCATCAAGAGGGGCCGTATTTCGAAGATATCTTGGGCATGGGTTTTGCGCTGTGCAGCGTATGATTGGTGAGAGACTGTATGTAACATTGTTTTGCAAGTCAGGTCGCTATTGCCGGCATGGGTGCAGTTGGTATATAAGCTGTTAGGTGAGCCACTGAAGCATGAGTCTCCTTTGAAGCATCAGACCTTCTACCTTATGTAACCAGGGCGGAGACACTAGAGGAGCTAGGTCTGGTTGGTTTTCAAATTGATACGTTTTCGTCGGATCATGATGATGATCATATTGATGAGTCTGGCATGGTGTATGATGCCCATGGAGCCTAGTCTGGCTCCGTCACGGGCGCCCCCTTCGTGGGGCCACTTTGTAATCTGTAATCTGTAATCCTATGAGTGGCCCGATACTAGGGTATGATCCGATTACAGAGGTTCAGGTTGCGATCAGTGATCGGATCTCCCATGTGCCTCAAAGTAGGCCTGCTGCCTAGTGCTAGGAGGGGTGTCAGTCCCCAAACCTGTCTTGTATTATCCCATGGGCGCCTGACTTGGCTTGCTGGTTGGTGCCGTGTCCGGAGGGCTCTCTGTCCCCCACTAGCTTGCCGTTGTATCGTATATTTGAAAGAGCTATCGCGTATGACAAGTGTGTCTCGTTAGTCCGACCCAATCTCGCGGTCATTTGTGTCACTCCGGTTCTGATGTTGCGTCGATGGTCCTTAGCCGGTGCCTAATCATTGCATCCTGTGGGCATCCTGTGGGTTTCCTGTGATCGCTTTCAATCGAACTCTGCATGCTGTTGGTTCGCTGTAGGAAGCACGTTTGGTTTGTGCCGCAAGCAAACATGCTGCCTGCGGGTGTTCAGTGTGGGCTGCGGAGTCCACAGTAGAGCGCATGTGCGCAAGACGACTAGGGCAGGCTTCCTGCAACCTTGAACCGATGCACATAGCGGTTCGCATGAAAACTCTTTGCCGGGGATGGTCTAGTCTGCTTGTAGCTAGCGATGTCGCAAGCAGATATAGCGGGTTCCATGCTGCACGGAGCATGCAGTCCGAGTCGTGACTCTGGCAGCAAAGGTATAGTAGGCATCAAGGAGCATGGGCAGGTTCTTAGCTTATGATGGATTTGCGCATATGGCAGCGATTGACTTGCGGTGATGGCAGCGATGATGGCGACTAACGCATACAGCGGTTCG
>OY744503.1:1030498-1173570 GCA_963556185.1 Pseudopediastrum boryanum | reverse complement strand
GGTATCATGTACAGCAGCAGTTCCCGCCTGAACGAGCTAGCAGTTATGACAGCAAGTTTAGCTCAGCAGCACTACCAAGTAGCCTGATGCCTTGTCTGACGTCATCGTTACTAGGATAGCAGGCATCAGGGAGCATGGGCAGCTGCTTTTGGTGAGGCATGGGGGTACTGTATGCATAAACCGTCCAGCCCAGCTCTTAGGAGCAGAACCACCCCCCTCGCCTGCATGAGATGCCAAAGATTCACGCACAGCCATGCCCAATAGGCTATCAGAGGGCACTTTGCAAAGCCTACGCCATAGATCAATAGAGGCTCGTAACCAACAATAGAGGCTCGTAACCAACACCAACCCTTTGCCACTGGATTCATGCACATCTCCTTATGCACCACAGTTGTTGGCACAGACTTCCTCAGCTGCCTTAAACTGAACATGCAAAACATACAAAATATGCAAAATATGCAAACTCGTTGCTTACTTGCTGCCAGCTAGCAGGCCCCCTTCAGTGTGCGTATGGGGAGACCCCCTTAAGGGGGTCGGACCATACCTTGTTTGCCGCCCAGTCTGTCTGTTCTGTAGTCCGATCGCTAGTCGTCAATTCGATTAGTTGGCACGCAACGGTGGCGGGCTGGGCACCGCTTTCGGAAAGCGGTGCTGAGGTCTACTCTCGTTTTCATTTTCTTACTGCATCGAAGGAGCGATTGTTCGAGCATGTCATCCCCGAGGCTATAGCAGCGCTACTTGAGTGCTTGAAGGCTGCTTGTATCGATTCTCAGTCAACATGCACCTCGACTCGCACACCTACCGTGCTTGACATGGTTTTTTATTTACTGCCACTAGCACCATGCCGCATTTCAAATGTGTCGGGGAGCGAATGAGGACAGTCTATGTAGTGTATCCATGCCTCACTTGCATGAAGTGAGGATTCGGCCCTCTCTTCTTATTATTTTTAGTTAACCCTAGGAAAATATAAACCATTTGGTGTAGCCGTTCTTACTGTTGGTGTATAAAGCAACTAGCCGCGGTCAGTTGTTGTACGATGATTGTCTTTAGCGCGAAATAGTTGTACTTAAGTGTGGCATTGCACTGAGCAGCTCTCCAGCCGTGGCCACATTATGCAGAACTGAATGGAGCCAGAGACCAGCAATATGTGAATGTGTGCGTCGACCGCATCCTGTGCAGACGGCTGCCGTTCAGCTAGTCGATTTTGGTCTTATTGTGACACTCAATCTACCAGATTGCCAGCTAGCCCGAAAGGGCATCCCATGGGAGCCAATGTGTGTGTGAATCTTACATTGGCAAACCCATCGGCACGCGTGCGGTGCCACAGTTCACCACAGGGGTGGCAAAGCCACTAACACAGATAGAACCAAGAAAAACTGAACACCATCCACCAGTTGGAACTCCATGATCATGCATGTCCAAGCAGATACAATGATGCAGAATACTGGCCCTGGAAAAGTGCACACACAATTTTTATTTTTTAATTTTTTTTTTGGGTTTTTTATTTTTTGGGGTACATCCAGCAAACAAACAGCAACGCAACAGCATATATACCAGAATTTTGTATACAACTTAATGCCAAAAATACTCTCACCCAGATGTGGAGAATCACAGAGCAGCAGCAATTCCAGAACTATCACAGATTATTAACAGTACATAGCCATGCCTAAGAGGTGTCCAGTAACATGAAAGTCATAGGTAATTAATCTAAATCATGTCCCATAATCCGCCATAGGTTGTAATCAAAGGGAAGATAACCTTCAGGCATGATTTCACCCTCTCTACCATCGTCAAGCAGTTGTAAACAACTTTCCCGCCTTTTCTTCAGTGCTGAAATACACCTCACAACTTGCACATGATCACTATGATTGAGAATAAACTTAACATGACTATCCTTGGATTGCCCTGGTAAGGAGGTGGGCTTGAAGAAGAGGGGGAAATTGTCCCGGACAGGGTGAAGCACCCTACAATCCAACATGAAGTGGACAAGATCTTCAACTGGAGCTGACCCTGTAGTATCATCCCTATAGCCAAGCGTTTGACACAACCGACACACCCTGTCATCCCTTGCTATTCCATTGTATCTTCCTGTGTGGATGGCCAAGCAGTGCCATCCTAGCCGCATCTTTGCAATGCATTGTACCATGCGGAAAGACAGGGTTTTAGCCTTCAAGTATGTAGGGGCATCGTCATGGAGCCCTCTTGCCCATGCAGCATAGGAGTTATGAATAATGCGATTCCTGGGACAGGCTGGGTCCTGAGGGTGCTCACAAACAAGGTCAACATCCTCCCAACATTTGTCAAACATCTGCTTCAAACTCTCACGCACAACTTTCTCTTGAATTTCCAAAGCCATAATGCTGTCCACTGTGACATGGCTAATCCCACTAGGAGACCAGTCGCTGGCTTGCACAACACCCATGATTGTGAGACTCTGAAGCAGGTAGTAGGACCAACATTTCTTACACCCTGCCAACATGAGCTCGATATCTGCTTTCAGTGCTTTGCATACCAGTTTTTGGGATCCCATCTTAATAGCACGAATCCAAAACCTCGTAGCCAGAGCTACCCAATGCCACATGACAGGGTAACGGCCAAATTCCCTCATGAGCATGACCTTATCTGTTCCATTCCCCACCCCTGCCATGATACGCAAATAATTGATATGGACCTTCTCAGATGGTAGGTTGAGCGGGTTTCTTAACTTGCCAACAAATATCTCTGGGCCCCAGATTTGGCATCCATAAGACAACACTGGTTCTACCAAAATGTCAAAAAGCCTGAGTTTGAAATCAGGTTGAACGATGTGGTGTTGTCTACATTGTGACAGCAGCGCATGCATGGCCCTACTGCCAGAGGATGCCAGAGCATCACATGCCGGCCTGATGCCCTTGGTGGCATGGTGAAGAGCTCCCAAATCAACATAATTGTCACTAACATGAACCTCCTGACCGTTGTAATACCACTTGAGTCCCTTTGCAAGACGTGTACCAGATGGTCGGAAAATGACTATGCATGTTTTGTGCGGCTTCAAATTCACCTCCATGTCAAACAGACGACAGAACAGATGCAACACATCCAGCAGCTGTTGCAGTGCCTTGGGGTCATTCACAGCTAAGAGCTTCACATCATCAGCATACATGATCTCCGGGACACGCATGTCACCAATAAGAGGTCCTGCTCCTGGCAGCTTCATTGCAATGAGTTCATGCAGCTGCTCTATAAAGAGGCCAAAGAGTAGAGGGCTCAGCTCACTGCCTTGCTTTGTGCCTCGGTAAGTCCTGAATCTGTCACCCACACAGCCATTCACATACACAGATAGATAGGCATTGTCCATGCTCTTCCTTAGTGCTGCTAAGAACGGCCCATGAATCCCAAGTTGTTCTGCTCTCACTACCATGCCATCCATCCGCCTGGCCATGTCAAATGCCTGTTTAAAATCCACATAGCAGGTGTACAAACACTGCTTCTGGTGCATACATTTGTTGATGAGATGATTGGTCACAAACAAAGCATCTATGGTGCCATGTTGCCTACGGAAACCACACTGTGTAGGCGCTCTTAGTTCCAATCCCTCAATGTGAGGTTCGCCCCTTTTGGTCAACAATGAGTCCTGCAACTTACTAAACACACTGGAAACACAGATGCCCCTGTATGAACTTTTGTCCGTGGGAGACCCATTCTTCTTGGGAATAGAAGGCTCATACTGGTAGGGCTGCTCAGTCCATCCAGGACTACGGGACAGCATATGAGCCTGGCCTGCAGTGTTTCTGGTAAGCAGTGGTACGGCGGTCATTGTTTCTGTTGGTCCATTAGCTGCCATTGTCAGTCTGCTGCTGTTGTAGCAATCGGCTACTAACATTCAATGTGACTCAGTCTAAACTCAGTCCACTGCCAGAGCTCGATGACACAGACCGTGGTGGCCTTATGCTTACTCGGCCATGCAGCTTCTTCCTGCTTGAGAGGTATATGAGTTGTACTGGTGGTGCAAACAAGGCTCGAGCTGTGCATTGTAGCAGGCAAGGCAACCGGCCGATCTGCTTAGAACAGTGGTGTTGTACGAGCTTGGCACAGCTGCTTTGTGGCAGTAGCCAGCTTGGTAGACTATGCATATGATGTTGCACACAAACGATGGCATGTACTCGCTGATATGGCTGAGCGCAGACTACTGGAACGCCTGGAGGCCGCGAGCACACCGGTCCATTTACTTGCGCGCTATTGCATTATCCCAATTCATAGAAATCATCAGCAAGGTCAACAAATTGTAGGCGAGTCCACCATTTGCCTTTAGACCCCGTCTCTGCTGAGAAGTAAGGTTGCCGCTGACGGCAGCTGCGACCGACGATGAAGCCCTCAAACGTAGTCTGCTGGAGGTACGCGGAGTTCCTCGCAGCGCCAGAACGCACATATACATTACAGGCACCCACGAATATAATCTTGCGCCTCCATGTGCTGTGTACCGTCGTAGAAAGCCATTTTGGGGTCCTACCGGTGTAACCAGGTGTCACTCCATCGTCACTTGCCTATGCTTGGGGAACTTAGAACGGTAAACAGTAAGAAGGGGGTGACGGGAAATCTAGAGCGGAAAATCCTGCACATTTATTACCGAATCGGTAATTTTTGTGCAGGAAGCCAAGGGAGCAGTTGAGGTGAAAACGGCACAGGGCAAGAAAAAACAGTGGTCGCGCGTGTGACATCCCTGAATTTGCTGAAGTATTCCAGACTGGTGCATACGATGTCAGAGAACACCACGGCACATGTTGGATGACAGACAGATTGGGGCAGAGCTGCAGATAAACAGAAAGCAATAATCTTATTAGCAAGCCAGTTGGTTTTCTGTGGAGCTTTGATTGAATCTTCAGTCATTAGCATATGTCTGACCAGTGCGGACAAGCGCTTGCTCAAACTTGCAAGGCCACTATGGGACACAGTTACTTGACCACAGCTAAAACAGAGCAAGAATGGATGCCCTTTTATGTTGATCCTTTAGTAACAGGAACAAAGCTAAACCACAGCCATAAAAAGGGCAAGAATGGATGCCCTTTTCATCGCCACCTGTTTACGTCAACCCTTTAGTGATAGCAAGGCAACTCACTCAGACACAGCTGGGAAAAGAGCAAGAATGGATGCTCTCTTCAGCACTTTAGTAACAGCAAGACAACTCACTCAGACACAGCTGGGAAAAGAGCAAGAATGGATGCTCTCTTCAGCACTTTAGTAACAGCAAGACAACTCACTCAGACACAGCTAGGAAAAGAGCAAGAATGGATGCTCTCTTCAGCACTTTAGTAGCAGCAAGACAACTCACTCAGACACAGCTATGAAAAGAGCAAGAATGGATGCCCTTTTCAGCGCTTTAGTAATAGCAAGACAACTCACTCAGACGCAGCTAGGAAAAGAGCAAGACTGGATGCCCTTTTCAGCGCTTTAGTAATAGCAATACAACTCACTCGGACACAGCTATGAAAAGAGCAAGAATGGATGCCCTTTTCATCGCCACCTGTTTACTTTAACCCTTTAGTAATAGCAAGACAACTCACTCAGACACAGCTAGGAAAATAGCAAGAATGGATGCCCTTTTCAACAACAGCTTGCTCAACCCTACAATACAGTATGCAGTGCCATAAACACTACCACTTGGTGCATGCGCTCCACTCCGTCATGCCAACACATACCACCTACTCACGAGATGCAAACCCACCTGACTGAAGTAACGGGGCACATGTGGTCAGCAGAATGCCGAACAGCCTTGGTCAACATCTACAGGTAGCCTCCTCCAAGCATGGTTCGCTTGGTCAGGGGCTCTGTGCAGGGGCTCTGTACAGAGATTGCTGAATGATGAGGAAGCGAAGAGGTAGAGACGCGCAGTGGATACGCAAAGTGCTGCGGGGCTCGGTGCACTTCAAGGGGAGCCCCTTCTGTGACCCGAAGGTAATGCTCAATTAGGCGGCGACTCCTCTGGATGCACAGGCTTGATTGGTCTCGAATGGTATTCATCACACCCCGTCACGTCGCCCTTGGCTTCCGGTATGCTGGTAACTTGGGCGTTGTCAATGGCCAGGGTCCATTGGTAAACGTTCTTGACTTCGTCGGGTTCATGCTTTCTAAGGTATAGGAAACCGAAGTATGAAGATACCGACTGGACCTGGGGGGCCGTGGACCACTGCCTGTGGCCATGTTGGAAGCCCCCAAAGGTGAGGGCGACCTGTCGGTTATAACGCCTGAGACGCTTGTGGACGTATACTTGGGGCACGTAAGCTTCGGCCATTGCACATCCTCATTAAGTGGCATAGAGTTAGTGATTCGTTTTCAGTGTACGAAGGCGCACTTAGGCAAACACAGAGCCAACACAGGGCCTGGACTCCTGAAAACAGGGCCTGACTCCTGAACCCTCCGGTCACTCCATGTCACCGACACCTGAACGAGTGACTCGTTCAGTGACAACACCGACACCTGAATGGCTGTTTCTCCTGACTCTGCTTCATCCGACGGGTACCAGTCCTCAGCGCGGCTGCATCCAATAGTTATGATGCTCTTATATACCACATAGAAGGTGATTAGCGATCGTGGCTTGGTGTACATAACCGCAGCACCCATGGATGGCCGTTTCAGGCGAATAACCAGTGCGCCTCTGGAATGGAGAGTTCGTAATGGACAACAGGAATATAAAGGCATATATAAGGTCAAAGGGGATAAGAAACACAAAGTGTCACATAAGACAAAACAGAGTTACCCTACCGCACAACAAGCACTGGCAGCAATTAAGGAGGAAAGTGGGCAAATAAAAACCCTTCCTACAGATTTACTGTATCTGCTCCAGTCAGACGCATCGCCACGTTCTGAACATGTGGTTAAAGCTACTGCTCACGTGGCTGCATGCTGTGGCGCATGCGGTATCATTTGTATCCCCAAAAAATGGTATGAAACATATTTCGAGCGAGACCTTGACGATTCTAGCTCGATACGGCTTACATATGCGGTTGGTTATGCCATGGGCGGGAGCAGTGAAAGGAAATGTGGGGGCCAAGCATAAGGTGAATGTCTAGCCTGAATGCACTAAAGACTTTGCCAAGCGTAAATGTGATGCGTTGAAAATCAATGGACATGATCGGACTATTCAAGGCCCTGCTCACTAAAGCAGCGGGGCACAGGCGGTCAGAAGAACACGGCGGGATGCCCCACACAACGCGATTGCGCAGAGGCAAGCACAGTTCATAAACCTTGCATAAACATGTTACGAGGAAGGAAGGAAAAGAGAGAATGGCGGACCTCGAATGGGCGGACATAACCCGGCACTCACATGAGTTTCTCCGCAGAGCACGGGAGGAGCAGGTCGCGCACAAAACTCCCGTAGCCTCGAGCTCGATGCCAGCTGTAAGCACTGCCGGGTGCGCATCAAGCCCCGAGGTGCCGCTGACAGGCTCTTTCGGGGCAAGGGAACAAGGAGCAGCAGCAGCAGCAGCAGCAGGGAGGACTAGCTCGGGGCCAGAAGGCAGGGAATGCACATATGCAACCCCAAGGGATGTTGCAGCGGGCCCTACAGCAGCTGGTGGATGCAGACCCGGACATGTGCATTGACATGAGGCAGCCTTTTGTCTGCTACCAGCTCAAACACAAAGCTTTCCGCCACTGGTATCATAACATAACATAACATAACAAACATTTAAGGTGTGGCAACCGCCAAGGGCTGCTAGGTCGAACCGACCAAACACACCATCGGATGGATCCAAAACACAATGGGTTCCATACCACCAAGCAAATGGATACCAGCCAGGTATTCACTCATCTAGAGGACTTCAACCAGTTCATCCTCAGAATTATAACCAGAAATATCAGACTCCGAATCAAACATATCTAGATACTGATCTTCCGGAAGCAAGACACCACCAAATAGGAGACCCAAACATGTACCCGCATCAAGGAAATCTCAATCAACTCCTCGTCAGCAGACAAGACTACAACCAGCACCTAACTGACTGCCTTGCAATAGACCCCCCCACCGCCCCCACACACTGGCATGGATCAAGTATGATACTGGCTCAGCTAACCTCGAACCTCCTGGTTGATCCATGTACTACCTCAGTGGCTTCTGCCTTGACACTCAATACTATACAATGTGGCGGAATGGAACCCCTCCCAGCACCAGCCAGGAGCTGCGGCTGGAGGTGCGGGGCCTATGGCACTTTTTTGCTATGGCATATCATGAAATGGAACACCAGCCAGCCGGCCAACATTGAGGCCCACGGAGAGGCTCCACATCCTTCCAGCCCAGCCTGTAACTCGTAACTGGGGCGTTGCCAGCTTGGGCACCTCGCCCTGCCCCTGCACATCATCTCCAGTACTGGGCCCACCTATGTGTTGTCTCTACAATCTGCGGCATGAGTGCTGTAGCTGACTCATTGATCAGCTGCTGCATCCATTCCACGGCCTGCTCATCATCAGCATCTAACCGCAACTTCTCCTGTAAAGTGTGTCACAGCAACAAAAGCAACATTTAGCAGCAGCACCGGCTTAGCCGCAGGAGCAACAGCGGATTAGCAGCAGGAACAGGAGCGGTCTAGCAGCAGAAGCAACAGCAGTTTATCAGCAGGAGCAACAGCGGTTTAGCAGCAGCAGCGGATTAGCCGCAGGAGCAACAGCGGTTTAGCAGCAGGAACAACAGCGCGATTAGCAGCAGGAGCAATAGCAGTTTACAAAGGAACCACAATCATGGCCTATGCCTTTTCTACCCAACATCTGTACCAGACCGTAACATCCGAAGCAGGGCTGTAGCAATCTCAGTATCCCCTACTATCCACACTACAATCTCTTACATCTGCTCTCGCCCTTTCAGCCGCCCACCCCTCTCCCCTACACCTTCGGCCCGTGCACACATACCTGAAGCGGGCTGTTCCGGATTGCCTCAATTGACGCTTCAGTCATCAGATGGACCAAGAATGGCAATAGCATTCAAATCCACACCCCCCTTCTCCCACCCATCCATGCTATGTGCCCTTTCCCTGTCAACCCCTTTCAGCGCCCCCACCCCTCTTGCCTCCACCTCCGGCTCATGCCCACATACCTGGATTCTAAGCATAACATTCTCTGGGTCTAGGGTTTGAGATTAGGGTTTATCGTGCACCCATCCATAAAGCTTAAGCATGGATCTAAGGTTAACGACCAGGATTCCACTTGCACACATACCTGGAGTTTAAGCATTGCATTCTCTGGGTTGTTCCGGATTGCCTCAATGGAGGCGCCAGCCATCAGATGGAACAGCGACAGAATGAGGTCTGCATTCTTACGCAAGATGTTATAGGCCTCGCAGCTGTACATACGGAACTGGATGTAGTAATTGTTGTCCTGCACAACAAAGCAGCAGAGATGCACAACAGAGGAACCACGGCAATCACTCCTCATCTTGGCAAGGTAGATGCCCAACATGTTGGCTGAACCATGTGGTCTGGCAGCATTCTCCAACCGCTGAAGGAGCATCGATTAACTTAGTGGACGAGTCCATTGCATTAAAACAACCTGCCACCCCCCGTTATAGCAGTCCATACCTTGCCCCAAAGAATCCACCACCATTTCCACCAAAGCAACATGGATCGTAACAGTGCTTACCACACATCTGACATGTCCAAGAAAGACTTGGATGCACGGGGGAGGGTCTTAAGGTGTTATGTACGGTCTCAGGGTTCAAAAGACCCCAGGTTATGCATGTGGCACCCCATCCAGAGGAACCTTGCGACATGAACCCCACAAACAGGATCACAAGGGAGCCAAAAACGTCCACAATCTTTGTGCAAGCCTGCAAATCTCTCCACCAAATTGCAAATTCCCCCTGGTCCTCACCTTTGCTTCCCCCCCCCCCCGCCATGGCACCAACCATATCCTTGCAAATCCTTGTAGAAGTTGAAAGCGCTTGGGGTCACCTTCCAGGATATCCATTCCATTTTTCACAGCTCCTTCTCCTCCCTCACACATTCCACTCTCCAATTTTCTGGGTACCTCCCCCCCTTGCTCCCTTCCACCTTCTCTCCCATCTCTGTTCTTCCTCCTCCCCACCTCCTTCCCCAAAACCCCACTTCCATGCTCCCCCTTTACAGTCCTCACCTGCCCCCCCATGGCATCAATCATCTCCTTGCAAATCTTCATAGGAGGTGGGAAGGGCTTGGGGTCACTCCCTAAGATGTACCCAAAGTCAATATGGAACAGCCGGCCATCAGGAGCCAGCATGAGGTTGTCCAAGTGTCTATCCCCCACCCCCAGTATGTAAGTCATCACACAGTAACCAGCACAGCTCCTGATAAACGTCTCTAGACACTCTGCCCTTAGCCCAAAAGGACCTGCAAACAAAGAGAGATGGTACTTTAGTGCTTGAGCAAACCCTACGCAAATGTAGCATACATCAACAGGAGGTTTCACTCTGCTTTGAGCCCAAAAGGACCTGCAAACAAGGAAACATGGTACCTTACTGCTTAATCCCGCTGCCTCCCCACCACTTGTGCGTGATGGAAGTGGAGAGGATTTTGGGTTCTTGGCGTCCACTTGGTTCCCCTTGGTGTGCACAACGCCCAGCTAGCCTGAGGGTGTGTGTATGGGGGGGAAGGTCCACCATGGGTTGTGTGACTTCATAATTGTTGACCAGGAGCTTTCTGTATTTAAGGCCTGGGTTTGTTTGGCCATTGGCATATAGTTGGTCTCGCGTGTTAGTTGATTGATTGATCGAGTGCTTGAGCAGACATACATAAGAAGTTAGTCCAATCTTCTGCAAGGTGCAGGGGCACACTATTGAGCAAAACACTAATTGCGCCAATGACAAGACCCCCTCGGCTGACAAGGACCTGCACACAAAAGCAAGTGTAGCATACACCAAAAACCGAAGGCGTTTCTTCCTTCCTTCCTTTCTTTCTTTCTTTCTTTCTTTCTTTCTTGATTCAAGCACCTGAAATTCGGCAAACGGAAACAAGGGTATCAGTAGGACGCAAGTAATCAGACGCAAACACACTGGCCCCCTCAGCAAGTAATCAGACGCAAACACACTGGGCCCCTCAGCAATGCTACATCTTATGTTCCATATCGAATAACTCTGGCAGCCCACTAGCCTAGCGCAGCATCTGTGAGTTCCATACGCTCGAGTTGCAGCCCAAAGAAACTGCACATGGAGCAGGCAGGAGCATTCAGTGCTACACCCACTCAGAAGATTAGCATAAGTCAACACCCTTGAGTGAGACACACCCAGATTCGCCCCTGTATGCCATACTTATTATTTTAAAGGAGGGATCCCAGCAGGAAAGAAGCAGGACCTTGACCAGTCAGGAGCAGCATAAAAGAACAAGCTGCTACCGTCGGGCGAATCCTTCGGGGACTGTACATTACTCAACACAAGCTTCTCGTATGCATTTCATCTACTGAGAAATTGATGCATGTTCTGCATTGAACGCTATGTTACCATCACTGAAGACCTTCCTGTGTTCGTCCCGGGTACGTCCCAGTTAAATGCGCCTCTTCAGACCTTGAACCCTAATCTTATGCACTACTCCCAGCCGGGGGGGTGGGGGGGGGGGGGAAGGGGGTGTCAAAAAAGTGGGTTCGTAACAGCACACAATACCTATTATTACATTTCATGATATGCCATAGCAATAAGTGCCATAGGCCCCGCACCTCAAGCTGTCACAAAGAACAGCGAGGTGGAACAGAATACGGGTAAACTTCGACATGTATGACAATATATGCCTAAACATGAGGTCCAGCAGCTAGGTCAAAATCACCCAAAACCTCCGCTGCCCCAATGGGGGTAAGAGCCTCCCTCCTACTTAAGAAAGCAAGGAGGGCTTGTAAGCCCGGGTGCAAATACCTAGCGACCAACATTGGCGCAGCCTAGAAAGAATCAGTCAGTAACCCCTGCCCACACCCTGGACCCTAAGCCCTCACCTGTGTGGTCTGCCTGTGTCAATGCCAGGTATCTGTGCAATGTGCGGTGCTCCTGGATCACCCTGCTCAGAGGCAGACTGGGAACAAACTCCACCAGACCATCATCAGCACCTGCAATAAACAAAAATCACATCCTAATTAGCCAACTCAGAATCAAAACAGTTGAAGGATAAGAACAGCTCTCCTCAAAGATCAGATGGCCCACTCAGCACCAACACAAAAACCTGATGCTGAGGTGGATCTGCATCAGCACCTGCATTGCATTCAATCAAACTTATCAACAATCAAACACTCAAAGGTCAGGAAGAGCTCTCCTGTAAGATGACTACACCAGTTCCATGACCGGCTATGGCTAATCATGATATACTTGTGGGACTCACCTGTAGGGAGTACTTTGTAAGGTGACAGCCGCATGTCCAGGTTTTCCCTCTTTAGTAGGTTGTCCATTAGGCTGATCATCTGCAGCACAAACTGATCCTGCAAGCAGATAAGACAAAACAAAGTTGGCTCAAGAGCATGTGTGGCAGTTAAAAGGAGTGTATCATTGGAAATACTGGTATTCTGATCATCTGCAGCACAAACTGATCATGCAAGCAGATCAGAAACAAAATTTAGATCAAGGGCATGCGTGTCAGATAAGACAGAAGAGCATGATTGGAATTAGGCTGATGATCAATTGGGCTGATCATCAGTAGACACGAGGTGATGGTCACTACACTCCCCATGGCAGCTAATAGACACCAAGGATAGCACACGAACAGTCACCAATACAAATACCTACCTTGAAGAATTCAACCCCCACTGATTCAGGCCTAATAAGGATCATTCTGCTTAGGTCAGGGTCATCCGAAACCCTATACCCTAACTGTAAACCCAAACCAGGATCAGACCTCTGTTGACAGGGAGCTCCACTCGTACAAAACAATAAGCACCAGCAAACCACCAGCAGAAACATCATGTAAACATAGGTGACACAGACAATGTCTGCTGTATGAAGCCCATGGATGTACCTGTACACACAGCAGACCCTCCCACTGCCAATTGCAAACCCACACACCCAGACCAACCCCCCACCTCCCACCCTGCTGCCCATCACAACCACCAAAACCTGCATTTCTTTGACATCCCCGTCTTCACCTGTACACAACAACCGCTGGCTTTGTCCCCCAACTACCGCTGCATGTCCCGCATACCTGTCTCAGGTCATCTCCCTTCTTATATATCATCACACACCGCAGCTGCTCCCCCTGCACCACCACCCCGGTCTTGGACGGCAGCCCCTCCAGCAGCGACGCCGCCGTCGGCCGATACGCCGCAACTGCCCCGCTACTGCTGCTGCCGCTGCCCCCCAGCCCCTCAACACCCCCACTTACACCCAAACCCCCTGCTTCTATACTGCCCTGTGCCGCTAAACCCCCGTGGTGCATATGCCCCGCTGCTGCTGCGGCGGCGGCGGCAGCCGTCGCTGCTGATGACTGATGAGTCAGCACTGCTGCTGCTGCTGATGACGGCGGCGGCATGAGTGGCTGCGCGGCCGTCCAGTCGATGGGTTTAGGGTTCAGCCTGTAGCTGAGTTTCACGGGGAGCATTGCGCTTCTGAAGCAGGTGCACTCCTCTGGTACTAAACCCTCAAGGAGGAGGTGGGGGTTTAGCGGCAGAGGCACCCGGCTCGTGAGTAGCTCACTACAGGGGCCTAGCTCCGAGACCATCTCCCTAAGGCGTTCCGTGGCGCGGGCAGCCTTGATCCTGGAGCCCTGCAAGAAGCAAATGATACATCTAAGCTAACAACCAGAAGATGTATAAGATTGCAAATGAGCTCTTGGTAACAGCTTGAGGTTCGGGCCCCAGCCACTTTTGCTATGGCGTTAATTTACTGTAACAGTAACAAGTTCTTGGTGCAGTCAATCTTAGCAGTAAGGCGCACAACGGCAGCACAGGAGTGCATCTGGTATCCCAACGGGACAGAATAGAAAACAGACGCTGCCAAACCTGGCAATCATTCACATGTCACATTGACAGGTACAGCCATGCAAGGACTTGTGCGTAATCCCGGAACGTAACCCCTATGCCCCAGCCCGCAGGTGCACCCTTGCCCTGCTCATAAAATCCCCACATGCAAGACCCCGTTCAATGATAAGCCCCTTCCCTAGGGAATGTCCCACAACAAGGCCCTCCCCTGGGCCCCACCGCGTCTGCGTCTGACTTACCCACAGCCCTCCACCAAAGGGGAGGTAGGAGATCAAACTTGAATAGGTTGAGTATCATGGCACCTTTAGAGTGCCAAACCAGTATGCAACGGCTTTGAGGGAACATTGGTGGTCAGTACTGGCCGAGTCCCCTCTGTTTGCTGTAATCACTATCACTATCCACCTCCCTCAGCCACCATACCTCTCTGATGCCATCCTCACCCGATTGCCTCTAGCCACATCGACCTCAACGCACAGCATATTGTCTGTTACTTTTGTTCCTGGTCCACAGGGTGCCCCAGCCCACTTTAATGGCTCTCCTCTTCTCCCCCCCCCCTTGCATACCTTCTCCTCCCCCAGCCCATCCCAGTCCTCTCCCCCTTGTACACCCGTGCACCTTCCCTTTATACTTCCACGCTAAAGCTCCCTACCTTGAGCTCCTTCATAATATATGCCAGCTGCGACACCATATCCGTCTGCCGCCTGATGGCCTGCCACACCGCCTCCCCCCTCGGTGCTGACGTCAGCGCATTCACAAAAGCACCATGCACTGCACTTGCCCTAGGACCAAAGAGGGGGTCCTCCCACTCCGTGAACAGGTACCAGTGCAGGAAGGTGGCAAAGGCAGGGTGGTTGGTGCCTCGCTGGATAAGGAAGCGTGCCAGACGGCTCATATCACTGCCTTCAAAACGCAGGGCCTGCAAAAGCAATGGAGGGTAACTCAACACATATGTAATATGAAATGCAAAGGAACAGTGCAAGTCTGATAGACAGGCTTGAAGAGAAAATGATGTGTCATGCACTGGATGAGGTGTATAGGGTGTTTTGATAAAGCTTATGGATTTAGAGCTTATAGGATGCAGCAAATGCAGAGAATGCTCTGTTGCATCAGCGAAGCATGCAGCTCAGCTCGCTGCCCCCCATGGCAGTGCCTGCAGGTAGATTGGAAACCCATAACAACCAGGGAAACAACAACAGAAGCACGAGAACAAAGCAGGAATAGGCTTTGGAACACCTTCCTCTTATGTTGTGAGCCGCCTCCGAAAATTTTCCCCCTTTTTATCAGCACTTCCTCTCTGAGGATTCAGCTGCAGCAGTTAAGGTGCTGAGGTGGCGAGCCGGGTGTGCGCCCCCCCCCCCCCTCCCGAGCTCCATTCTTACCTGCACCAGTTGCAGCAGGTAGAACGCTATTGGCTCACATCCTGAATACCAACCAGATGCACTCCCATGCGACCCACACCTAGTCAATGGGGCCCACTCTCAGAACACCTAGTGGATCCTCGGGCTGCCACATAATAAAGGCATCCTCCACCCCTCCCCCAGCCTCAACCACGTCCCCAGCCCCCCCTCCCCAAGGCCTGTATTTACCTGCACCAGCCCCCCCCCCCCATCCCCAGCATCAACCATGCCCCAGCTCCAGCTCCAGCCCCAAAACCCCCAGCAACCCCCCCAACCCATCCCCCCTCCCCAGCATCAACCATGCCCCAGCTCCAGCCCCCAAACCCCCACCAAAAACCCCACCCCAGCATCAACCCCCTCCCCAAGCCCCCCCTCCCCCACTGCCTGTCTTTACCTGCACCAGCTGCAGCAGGTAGTAGAGCAGCTCATCATCATCTTTGCGTTGCAACACGGTCACAGCATGGCTCCTAACCTCGTCATTTTTGAAGTCCGGTGACAGCAACTCCAAGGCATCTGCTATCTCTATAGGTGCCCATTGCTGCATCAGCTCAGCCGCCTGCAGTGCAATAACAAACAAACGAACAATTAATCAATCAATCAATCATTCAAACCATTAATAAATCAATTAATAAAAACACAGAAACAGCTCGCCAAAAGGTCACTCAAGACCAAGCAGCACACAACCCCTGCTGATGAAACAAGACTGACACAACCCCATGCCAGCGAGAACCCACAGATCACACTGCAAAGTTTACCTGCTTGGCCTCCTGTGCATCACTCCAGTCAACACACTTCAGGAACTTGGTCAAAGCCCGCTTTTCCCCAGTCAAACTAAACCTAAACCGCCACAGCAGGGCCCGCTCATCTGCATGGAGGGGCTTGTTAGGTGGCAGCTTGAGCACCTTGGCAATCGCACGTCGCTCGTCGCTGTTGGGCTTCAAGTCACGGTCGATGACACCACGGGTTAAGCTGCGGGCTAACTTGGCTGCCTTCAGCTCAGCGGGGTTCTCAAAGCCCACCTGTAAAAGGACAGCAACAAACAGAGCTAAGCCTGCCATGGCAACCATTGCTTGCAATCATGGCTGTCAAAAGAAAGAATGGCAGGGACACCTGCTCCCACTTTTGTTTGCTCAAGATATAGCAACAGCTGCCATGCTGGTAAGCGATGATCCGATCTCCATCCCAATCATCCAACTACACCACGGGTTAAGCTGCGGGCTAACTTGGCTGCTTTCAGCTCTGCGGGGTTCTCAGAGCCCATCTGTAAAAGGATACCATGGCATACAGGTCAGGATGCATCGTCATCGGTGCTTGCAATTTTACCACAGCTATCGTGGTATAATTTGCCTGAACAGCTGCTCCCACTTCCAGTCATTAAGTAAATAGCAACACCAGTGCTGGTTAACGATCTCATCTCCATCCCAACCGTCCAACTACACAGCGGATTAAGCTGCGAGCTAGCTTGGCCGTTTGCAGCTTAGTGGGGTTCCCAAAGCCCAACTGCACATGGGTAGCAAATAAAGAGCAGAGGTGAAGCTATGCCATTCCTTTCCAGCGTGTGAAAGAAAAAAGCAAGAGCATCAGTCGCGATGTGCACGCCCCGGCAAAACATCACTGCACGCAAGCTCAGCTTCTTCAGAATCAGCCGCATTTTAAGAGCTAACCTGCAAAGGGAGACCAAGGAGCAAAGCATAAGAGTACATGATGCACCAGCTGCAGCCCCTGAAGCCCAGCTGAAAAACCCAATACCATTGCACCCAGCTGCTGGTCCTGATGCTTCCCCCAGTACTCTGTAACACTGGTGCTTTACCACTCATCACTATCACATCAAGTGCACCAGCAGGCTAACAGTAACAACCACTGTTAGCTTACGTGCATCAGCAGGCTACCTGCCCCTACCACTTCTCTTCCCAACAGCATCAGGACCCCTGAATGTTAGACCTCGCAAAAAAAAACATCACTTCCATACCGGTACCTCGTCTAGAAGAGACCTACCTCAGGATCTTGCACCCGCACCAGCCCCTGGAGCCCCACCGAAGGATTCAGTACCACCCAACCCAACCCAAACCAGCCGCCGCCGCTGCCCCCAGTACTCTGCCCTCATGGTATATTACCCACCACCACCTTTACATCATGTGCACCACTATGAAAACAGAACCCTAGATTTCGCAGATAAAGCTCAGTGCAACATATACCGGTACCTCGTCTGGAATAGACCTACCTCAGGATCTTGCACCAGCACCAGCCCCTGGAGCCCCACCGAAGGATCAATACCACCTGACCCAGCCGCAGCCGCTGCTGCTGCAGCTGCCGCAGCTGCTGCTGCTTCCCTCCTGGCCCCCTGTACCACCACTGCTGCTGCTGACAGCTGCTGCTGGTATAGCACAGCAGCTGGGAAGGCAGGCAGCTCAATGGCCAGCAGTAGCTCCTGGGTAGCAGTGCTCTGCAGCTCAGCAGCTTGCAGCCGAGCAACCTCCTGCAAAAGCAATGCAAACGACGGTTCTTAACAACCCAAGTCTTCCAGATGAAAAAAGAACGGAAACAGTTGCTGCTCCTGCTGCTGCTGCTGCAGCAGTTCCTGGGTAGCACTGCTCTGCAGCTCAGCAGCTTAGAAATTAGGCGCGTAGTGCTGCTGTGTAGCAGCAGGGCAAAGCACTGATTCGTATGTATTCCATCCGTAGCTCTTCTCACCTTCAGCGCCATCCCATCCAGCCAATCACAGTGTGGCAAATCCCCCCTGCTGTACACCTTCACCAGGTGCTGCAGTTGTCCTCCAGGGCTGCGGGCCCACACAGGCACTTTGCCCAGTACAGCATCTGGCTGGGCGGGATCCAAAGCAGCACCTGCTTAATGCACAGCAAACACCACAAATTAATACATTTCCGGTCCTGCATATGGATTAATAAAGCATCTGGCTGGCTGGGATCCAAAGCAGCACCTGCTCAGTGCACAGCAAACACCACAGATCAAAATTGGTGTGCATTCTGATAAGTATCCCTAGGCTGCTTGTGTTGGTACCACCTTACTACTGAGTCCTGCAGAAGAGACTGATAAATGCATCCTACACATGCTAACTGTGCTGCCTTCGACCTCAGAACCAGGAAATGTGGGTATATAATACAATGTCATAACTAGGACCGCACGCTAGGGCAGAGCCACAATAGCAGCAACAAGGAGCGTTGCTAGGTTGAAGTACATGTTGACTTCTGGTGTGCATTCTGGTGTGCACTTTGGACAAGAACCCCTAGGCTGCTTGCGTTGGAAACACCTGACTGCTGAGTCCTGCAGTGAGATTGTCCAACACTGCATACTACACAACACATTATAACATTTCGTGATATATGCCATAGCAAAACATACTACACATGCTCAAAAAGTTGCTACCCACCTTCTTGGAGAAGCAGTCCATGGTGGCCAGTCTTCAACCGCCCCTTCTTATTGAACATGGGCATTGCTGTGCTGCCCACCAGGGTCAGTGGCTTGCCCTCCCGCAGCTCAAACACACACAGGCCCAGCCAGCTGTCCTCAGGGAGGTCCCTGTACTGCATTGTACAGGGCAGAAATGCAATACTATTCACCCACTATGTAAACGATATTGTACACATGGTACGATGCTGTATCATGTCTATAACACATAATACACATGTATTACGCAATGTACACAATACAATAAGCATGTGTATCATGTATGATAGTACATAATACATAACATGGGAGTATGAGGAGTGCTACTCATACACTCCAAGGCATTATGGACCAAGAGAGAGCATGGAGGATACACTCCAGAGCTCTAATTTCATTCAGAGCTCTGTGCAGTAATATGTTGTTGCCATGCCAAGGAACAGGCATGTATCATCCCTTTCTCGCCATGGATGCCACACACACTGCCATATACTCTTTTGGCCAGAGATGCATGCTGCGTGGTTTCATGCCTAGATGGTAATGCAGACTTATCCTTCTAGGCAAATACATGTGTGAGGACCAGGTAGTGCTAACAAGCTTTCCCTTGGTCCAGCTGGTAAGCTGGCACATGGCTGCTAGCAAAAGAAACCGGTGTACAAACAACAGCCTTCATCAGCATTGCATGGATCAGCTGCTGCCTTCAACTAGGATTCCCATCTATCAGCATTTACAATGCAAATTTACAATAAAAAAAACATTCTAGATCACACCCTACCCCTACAGCAAAGGTCGGTTGCTATTGCTGCAGTGCCGGTTGCTCCTACCTTTATGCAGAAGGTCAGCCATTCTCCCCATGTGCATGCGTACAGGTCCGACTCTGCATATGTTGTCTTTGATTCCAAGCCCCAAAGCTCCCCATCTGCTAGCAGCTGTGCCGTCACAAAAAGTGCAGCACTGCTTGTGCCACTGATGCCAAGCTGTACATTATCTCTGTTAGATGGCAACACCCCAAACAAGTGGCATATGCGCACTTTGACCTGCGGGTACGGAGGGACCTTTCACATGTTTGCTTTGCTGCCAATGAGCGCCAATGAGCGTCCTAACGCTGCCTGCTGCTCCAACAGCAAGGGGGACTACTTTGCGGTAGGGGAGGTGCGTCAATGGGGCTCACACTGAGCGACCAAAGGCACGCTGTGCATGGATATGCCCACTAGAATCAGGGCATGTCCCTACTAGAAGGATCCTTGAATACAAACGAAGCATACCGGAAGGTTGATGTCGCAGCTGAGGTAGAACTTGAACTCGGGCTTCTGCCGAGATGCCATGTTACTGATCCTTCCAGCCACTTACACCCATTGTATACATACAGATCACTGTTGCATACAGTTAGAGGGAAAGCTTTATGAAAGAGGGGGAGTTCAGGGGTGTGCATCCACTTTACCACCAGTGATCACAGAATGTGCTGCAAAAATCAGGCTAAAAGTTATGCTTTGGTTCAAGGAACACAGCAAAAAGCTTTGAGAGATTGGCAAGTCTCCAAGCGAACTGATCTTGAGGACCGACAACATGGAAGTGAGTGGTTCCGGAGCGCCCAGAGCAAGTGCCGAAGTGCGTCTCGTCGAAAGTCGAAGACTAAACTGGCACCCTGTTCATCACTGGGGGCGCCCTTGATGTGCCACCCATATGGAAGGCTGCGATCCCGAGGGGTATGTTGCAATTGCCAACGCTGTCCAAAGGTTCGAACTTGTTGTGATCGCTCTCTTTTCTGGAAGGACCTTCTGATATGTCTCATTACGATAGCTACAGGGGTGGAGGTGGCTCTAGTTCTCGCTATGAACCATACAGGTCTGACTCTCGCTATGGTGGCCATGGAGGAGGGGGCGGATACGGAGGAGGCTATGGAGGTCACGGAGGGGGTGGAGGATATGGAGGGGGTGGTGGCCACGGCGGGGGCTACGGTGGCAACAAAAGGGACTTGGATAGTATGGTCCTGGCCAAACCAGACTTCAGCAACTTGCCCGTCTTTGACAAGAACTTCTACATCCAGCACCCCGCCGTGACTGCACGGACACAAGAAGAGGTCGAAGCGTACAGGCAACGGCATCAGATTCACGTCTATGGTGATGGGGTTCCAAAGCCTGTCACCTCATTTGAGGAGGCTTCCTTCCCTGGTGAGCTCAGTCCCTAGGCTTGCTACGCTGCGTCACAGCATCGAATTGCGATAGCAGCGCCAACATGGCTTTTCATTTGCAGGCTATGTACTGGCAGAGGTCGATAAGGCAGGTTTCACAGCCCCTACACCGATCCAAGCTCAGGGTTGGCCCATGGCACTGCTAGGCAGAGATCTGGTAGGACTGGCAGAGACAGGTTCTGGCAAAACCCTGGCTTACCTCTTGCCAGCCGTTGTGCACATCAACGCACAGCCTTTGCTAGGTGAGTTGTGATGGGACGTTTGCAGCTGCGATCTAGATTCTGTTCGATGTCAGCAAGGCAGCGGCTCCTGGTGCTGCTTGCAATGCATGCATGCGTGCTCCTGACGTTCCATCTCTGGCCAAGGCTAAGAACCGTGTTGTGCAATCGCACCAGACATGTCCTGCTGGGCGCAAGTAGATAGGTATCTGCAGGTGTATGGGAACTGCCCGTACATTGACGGGCAATTGGCTCCTACCTGATAGGAACATAGCATGCCATTTGTGCCATGATCATCGGCATGCTTATGACTGAGATTCCTAAAACAATGCTGAACCAATCCATGCATGCAGAGCGTGGAGATGGTCCCATCGTGCTCATCCTGGCCCCAACTCGCGAGCTGGCTGTCCAAATTGAGGAGGAGTGCCACAAGTTCGGTGCCAGCAGCAAGATCAAGCACACCTGCGTGTATGGTGGCGCCCCCAAAGGCCCTCAGATCCGAGACTTAAACAACGGTGTGGAGATCGTGATTGCCACCCCTGGTCGTCTCATTGACATGCTGGACAGCCGTGTGACTAACTTGCGCCGTGTCACGTATCTCGTGCTGGATGAAGCCGATCGGATGTTGGACATGGGCTTCGAGCCACAGATCCGGAAGATCGTAGATCAGATCCGCCCAGATCGTCAGACCCTGCTATGGTCTGCAACCTGGCCTAAGGAGGTCCAGAGCATTGCACGTGACTTCCTGAACAACCCCTACCAAGTCATCATCGGCTGCCCTGATCTCAAGGCTAACCACAACATCACACAGTATGTGGAGGTCATGGGAGACCATGAGAAGTACGCTCGCTTGAAGGAGCTGATGAAGCAGATCTTGGCAGGTGCAGAGTCCACAGCAAAGGTGCTCATCTTCTGCGAAACCAAACGTGGCTGTGATGACATCACCAGGAGCTTGAGGAGCGATGGATGGCCTGCACTTGCCTTGCACGGAGACAAGAGCCAGAAGGAGAGGGATTGGGTGCTGGCAGAGTTCAAGAGCGGCAGGCATCCTCTGATGCTGGCAACAGACGTGGCAGCGCGTGGTCTAGGTACAGTGGCCTGGGGAGGGGGGTTCTGCTCTATTTCAGTGTATGTTGGCTGCATGCAGACAGTTTCATTTGCATAGTTCTGATGTGGAGATGCAATAGGGCGTCCATTGTAGCAGACTGGCAGGCCTGTGATGCATGGCGCGCAGATCGTGTACTGCACTGTACTGTAGAACCCAGTCGTAACTGCATTATGATCAGCCTAGGCAAATGAATACTGCAAACTTGCTTGACTTGATTGTGAACTTCCAATGGGGCGCCTGGATCACCTGCCTTGTTATCCAGGCGGCATGGGTACGCTATGCTGAAGCAACCGTGCAGCATCAGCATACACTGTTGTTATTATGTGATAGTTCGGTCCATTTCTCCCGCTGTTGTTCTCATGTATCTGTCTTGTAGCCTTCTTTCTGCCTGTGCACTAGGTGTTGGTGGTGCTCCTGCCTGGGCTAGGCAGGGGCTCTCCATCAGCACAGCATAGCCCTGTGGAAAGCCATTGTCCTGCCATGGTCCAGTCCCCATACCAGCTGCAGCAAGGGCTGCACGGTGCTTCAGCTTCTTGGCTGCAAGCACTGGCTGCTGCTGGTGGCATTGGTTGTTTGACGGTCGCATCCTAGCCGCAACAAAAAGGGCTGCACGGTGCTTCAGCTTCTTGGCTGCAAACTCCCGCTGCTGCTGGCCACATTGGGTGTTTGAGAGTTGCATCCCAGCCGCAGCAGAAAGGACTGCTCAATGCTGCAGCGGTACCATTGGGGCGCTGTCAGCATGGCCTGCTGCTGGGTTTACGTGGTGATGTTTCATCCCAGCCGCAGTAAAAGGGCTGTGAGGTGCTGCAGTTTTGATACTGCACTACGCATCGGCTGCTGCTGGGATCATGATGGGTTGCCATGACGGCACGTGCCAGCTGCAGCAAAAGGCTGAATGATGCTGCAGTTATACCACGCTGTGAGCATTGGCTGCTGCTGGACTTTGCCTTTGTGTGTTTGGAACCTATCCGAACCAGCTGCAGCATAGGGCTGCTTGGTGCTGCACGCTGATTCTGCTGCAGCATCGGCTGCTGCTGGTCCTACTTTGGCGTGATGCTGTTGAGCTTGAGAAGCTTCTTTGGACAGTTCACTCTTCCTAAGCAGGGCTTTCTCCTTGGCTTGCGCATACCACAGATGTGCATGTACCTGTTGCAAAGTTAGCAATCACGAGAAATAGTTTTTTATCCATTACCTGCAGCTGCATGTAGTAGCACTTTTGCTGCCAGTTCCTCAAGCAGCAAACATGCAGCGTCCAGGGGGCAGGTGTGTTCTGCTCCGCTTGTTACAATCCCAACCACTGACAGGCAGCCCTGCTGCTTCCGCACGTGGTGCCTACCTGCACTGCGTGTACATTTTGTTGCCTGCTCTTGCGTAACATCTCCAGATGTGAAAGACATCAAGGTGGTGATCAACTACGACATGCCCAACAACGCGGAGGACTATGTGCATCGTATTGGCCGTACCGGTCGTGCCGGCGCTCGCGGGACATCTTACAGCTTCTTCACCCCATCTAATGGGCGCATGGCTCGGGACATCATCAAGGTCATGCAGGAGGCTAACCAGGTGGTGCCGCCACAACTGCAGCAGCTGGCAGCAACAGCAGTGGGAGGAGCACCAAGTAAGTGGGGGCTTCTCTCAGGTTAAGACAGCTGATTTGTGTGCATGCCGAATGCACCCACCATTGGCTTGGGGCTAGTGTTCTGTAGACCATGTGATTGCTTCAAAACCACACTGTTTCTAGTTTCCTTCTGTCTTTTGTGGTCTGGGTTTATAGGTTCTCTGTGCCACTATACCGCTTTGCTGTGAAGTTGTTACCGAATGCTGTGCATGATCCTCGTGCAACCCTCATACTGGATATATCAAGGATAAACCACAGCTGTATCTCTGTCTGTATGTTCTCTGCACCCGTGCTGGTCTTGCGTATGATGCTGACCTCTTCATGTTTTTGTTTGTTTATCTGTGGTGTGGGCCTAAGGGCACTTGTTGATATGGCTGAGATATTCGACTGCTACAATACTGATCCTACTGTTAATCACCTGTGTTCTGGTGCTGTTGCAGGTTTCCGCAGTCGGGGTCGGGGTGGTGGTGGTGGCGGTGGCTATGGAGGCCGTCGGTATTGATCAGCTGGGGGCTGCAACACAGGCGGGGTTGGTTTTGTATCATAGTTGTTTGTAGCTGGTAAGGTTGCTGTGCGTGATGTGGGGTTCCTTGATCCTGTTCTGCAGTGTCCTCTGCACTGTAATGCGGTTGCCGCACCTTAAATTTTTGTTTGTTTGTTTGTATCTGCGGTTTTGTTGTGGTTAGGTTGGGTGCTATCTGTATAGACATAATGGTTGGGCAGCTGGACGGCACACCTCGTGATAGTAGCAGTACGAGTACTGTGAGGGAAGTCCGCTGTCTTACCAGTGCCATTGGGTCTAGGAAGGTGTATGCGTCCTTTTGCTCGCTCAGGTTGTGCTATGCCAGTCTGCAGTGCACAGTCATGACTGTCTGCAGTGCAGGGCTGTGCTGGCGTTTATGTTTGATGTTTTTATGGCTTCGTGGACGCGCATCTGCGTCGCACTGTTGTAAGTTGCAAATTGCCGCCTGCTTCTGTACCGGACGAGATTGACGTCAAGGTTTTCATTTGCATGTGGCAGGGCCGATGTTCAGTGCACTAAGCGAGCCCGATGGTTCAGTTGGTTAGTCCCGTTACTGCTTTGAAGTGTCTGCACACAGTTGCACCTTCCTGCTATTAAAAGCACAGCGAAATTCAGTTAAAATGCGTCAAGCAGGTGAGGCAGCCGACAAGGGACCAATCCTGGAGTCCCCCGATCTGGCGGCAACCAGCCGATCACTGGGGGACACGAAGTGCCATTGGCACTCGTGCCGGTGCACAGCGCTGGCAGTGAAGTGAACGAGTACTGCCTTACACCATCGCTGACAGCAATCACCGCGAGACTACCGGCTGGACTTAGTTGGGGTCGGACTCCGAGGGAACCGCACTGCGCTCAGCCACGCCATCCCAATGAGAGCAGCCTTTACCGAATGCAAAACCCAAAGATTGAGATCTAGTAGGGAGTTTCATGACTCGCGCGTAAACTAAAAGTGCATTGGCAGGCCAGCAAAGGTGCATGGGGCCGCCGTGACACGGCTCAGCACAACTCCCATGGCATGGACATTGAATAAAGTCTAACAATGACCTTCGAATACGTTCTCAACACGATCATAACGAGAAATTTTGCTCGAACTACAACCAAACGCTGCTCATGTTGCTGCCCCTGCCATAGGACTTCATGCGGCTTCCTGGACTTTCCTGGTCCAGAGTGCACGTTACCAGTGGCTACAAGCTAATCCACCTGATGCATATGAGTGTTGAGTTCTTTGCCCTCAATGGGGGCATCCCTTCAACCATGGAAATTGCTGCAGTATCTTCACTGGGGGCATCCCTTCAACCACGAAATTGCTGCAGTATCTGGCGCATAGAACCTTGACAATCTGCCCTGGCTAGGACAGCCGAGCGCTGCTCAAGACTCACTCTTCTGCAACAGCTGCATTGGGGCTCTGCATCTTCTGCATGGTCGGAACATCACCTTCCCGCTCTATGGTGAAGTTCCTGCGCGCTTCTCTCTCCTCTCTCGTGTTCACAATCTTCTGCTTCACAGCTTGCAGCAAGCGGTACATCACCACTGCAGTTGGAGCACCCTTGTCTGCATCCTGCCCAAAGCCTTCAAGGGAAATCACCACATCGGCATTCTCGTAGTACTTTGTGCGCTCCTCTATCAACGCCTTCAACTTTTCTTGCGCAACCTCATACGCATTTTCCTCTGCAAGGCAGCAAGATGCAGGGGATTGCATTCATCTTCGACTGAATCAGCCATGCAAGTTGTACCATGGGGCCATTGGTAAGCTAAACGATCTAAGTGACGCTTGGCAAACACACCCCAAAACTGCTTCCTTCCATCCATACCCCACCCCTCCCAGCGGCCCCGGTCCCGCCCTTTTAATCCCATCCCTCCTCGACGCAGCCAGAGGCCGTCTGCACACACTAAACAATTGCATTCTCAGTCATCCTAAGGCTGCAACCACCCCCACCCCCTTCCACAGCTTCCAACACCATCACTCACTTGTCACACCCTCTTTGTACAATAGGGGCAGTTTCGCCACCCCCTCTGCGACCTCACTACATGCCTCCAATTCTCATTCCCCTTGCAGCCATGCCACAATCGTGATCCCACCCGCCTACCACCCAGTTACATGCCCTCCACCTCACGCTTCCTCCCCCATGGCTGCATCCCACCGCCCCCCAACCCGTCTCCCACCCATCACTCACTTATCACACCCCCTCCATACAACAGCGGCCATTTCTCCACCCCCTCTGCCACCACCCCACCTGCCATCAATCCTAGTCCCCTATTTAGCCAACGTGCCGCATTTGCAATTTGACCTTTTGCCGACCCAGCCAGAGGCCCTCTGTGCACACTAACGATCGCTTGTTCACCCTAACACCCCCCACACCCCCTTTCACTATCTCCTACCCCACCATTGACTTGTCACACCCTCTCCATACAGCAGCATTCAATCCCACACCCGCGCAGCAGTTCTAGTGCCCCTTCTAGCCAATCGTGCCACCATTTTCAATTTCACCTTTCCCAACCCAGCGAGAGGCCCTCTATGCACACCAAGAATCACTTCTTTACCTCGACGCCACCACCACCACCCCTTGTCACAACTACCCGCCCCGTCACTCACTTGTCACACCCTCTCCATACAGCAGCGGCATATTCACCACCCCCTGGCACCCCCTACGTGCCAGCAGTTCTTATTCCCTTTCAGTCAATCATGCCACAGCCCCCCCCCCCCTCCCCACGTCTCCCCCCCCCCCATCACTCACTTGTCACCCCCTCTCCATACAGCAGCGGCCGTTTCTCCACCCCCTCTGCAACCACCCTACGTGCCAACAGCTCAGGCTCCCCTTGCAGCCATGCAACAATGCCATTGTGCATATAGCTCCAGTTCATGGGGTCCTTCACCGCTCCCCCTCCTGTGGACACCACCAGCTGCTTGTATGGAGCTAACTCCTTGAGAACCTGCACACAACAGACAATACAGCGGAGGCATATGTCATCAGTATTAGCAGTTGGTATTAAACCAACCCGTCTATTGTTCCACATCGCTAGTACCATTACAGCTTGGGGTGCAGGGCCTATGGCCCTTTTGCTATGGCATATAATGCAATGTTAGAACAGACAAGAGAACCAGCAAAGTTCAGCCAAACATTTCAGTGCTGTCTGTGTATGAGTAATGCAAAAGCCTAAGAGGTTGCCCAACCGTAGGAGAGAGCCAAGTCCTCAATGCGGTCTGTAAGTAGATCTCTGTTTACGCCAGAAACGAATCGGATGTAAACTCTACTGTCCAGGGGCGAGAAGGCCAGGATTCAAGCAAGGCGTATGGGTACACTGCAAAGGCCACCTAGCAATCTTCCATCCTGTGGACACCAGAAACTGTGTGGTACATACAGGATGGAAGATTGCTAGGTTTCCTACTGCTGATGGAAAGCTGGCTCCATCACAGCAGACATGAATGAAAACACGTAGGATTGAGGTGCTTATCAGATCCAGTTTCGGTAGGCTCCATCTACAATGCAAAACTAACTATCCTGCTGAAAACCACACAGACACAGACAAACACAAGAAGTAGCAGGCAGCTCCGTTGAAAATTCCCTGCACCTGAGCTAACCGACCGACAGAGATATTGCAATACAAAATACCCACTGCAGGTCTCGTCAGATGTGTCATCAGCCCCGCATCCTATACATGAGATAGATCACTGCACAGCTTTCGAACCGTGCAGCAACCGCCACATGACTCCAACCACTTTGTTAGCCCCGCATCCTATAACCGTACCAACACACCACAGCCCAACCACATCCTGTTGTGAAATGCAAGTTGAGGGTCAAGCCTGACATTCTTCAAGGGAAGACTGTATGTGGAGATTGCAGGACACTAGGGGGCTAACGAGTGCCCGTCTTGCACATCTTGGTAAACCCAGTTCCCGGATGAATCTGCTCCTCCACCTACACACTTTGAAGTCACACATCACAATAGCTCCAAAACTGTGCCCCACAGGGACTTGCCCAGCACGCAGATAGCAGTTGCCATTTCAAGTCACCCCTGTAGTACAATGGTACAATAGAGGCAGTTTCCCCACCCCCTCTGCAACCTCACTACATGCCATCAATTCTAACCCCTGTAGCATGGCAACTGCAAGAAGGCTGCTAGGTCCACCCCACCAAACCCCCAGAGCTCCCAGACCACCCACCTGCCGTTCACAGTTCCTGAAGTATTCCTCTCCATACTTCTTGAAGATGTCCGAGACAGCCATCTCTGGATGAGCCAGCTCAATGACATTGTCTGTATCAAAGAAGGCATACCTGCACGCAGCAACAGGAAATGGATGCATTGATGTTACAAGATAAGAGATGCAGGTTTTCTGAAGAGGCAATTGGGGGCAGGAACGAGGGGTAAGAACCAAAAACCATGTGTGACAATCTTTGCCAGCCACCATCTTGAGTGATTCATCTGACGAAGAGCAGCATTCTTTGTTCTTTGGACGCGGGCAGGGCACAGTATATACAGCCTCCTGCTGCATTTATCCATAGCTACTGCTGCAGCAAGAAGCTCCTTCCTTATCTGCATGCTCCCTTTCTCTAAGGACCAGCTGCTGCAAGCATACTTCATGGGGGAGGTCAGCAAGAACAACACAGCGCTGCATTAGACACATGGGACAGTCTTTTAATCCATTAATTTAAGAGAGCAGCTTACAATAGAATCCAGGGCCACCTTGCTAGATAGTTGAGGACGGAGAGGGATAGATGAGCAGTTGCTCAAGGTGAAGTTCCCAAATACAGGAACAAAGGCCTCAAACCGCTCTGCTCGGAAACCTCCAGACCAATCTCAGCGTCGCTGGTGCTGTATACAATTATTGGCAGCTGTTCACAATATGAAAGGGCTGCCCTAACCCTTGGATACCAATGTAGTGCTCTTGGACAGCGGCACCCGTAGGTTCCCCTCCATGCATTCCCCATGTCATGGCTTCCCCAAGAGTATACTGCAACTGGCTTGCAGGCATGATAAGGCTGCTCTGATCCCTTGCAATCATGCATGCATACATGCGGATAAACGTGCATCTGTATTGTGGTCATATGTGGTCATATGTATGTAAGTATGCAAGATTTCATTAGCATGCTGGACATCCCAGAAACCTTACTGTGGTCGGCGGCAAGAACCTAAAAGCAAGACTACAGCAGCTGCCTTGTTTATTGCTGTTTAACTGCTTCATGTTGCCCAGCACTTGCTGCATGCTGTTCGTCACTTTCTGGATGCTATCCGTCGTCTCTTGGGTGCTATTCGTCACTTGCTGCATGCTGCTGCATGCTGTTATTCACTTGCTGGATGCTGTTTGTCACTTGCTGCATGCTGTTACTCACTTGCTGCATGCTGTCCGTCACTTGCTGGATGCTGTTCGTCACTTGCTGGATGCTGTTCGTCACTTGCTGGATGCTGTTCGTCACTTGCTGAATGCTGTTCGTCACGTGCTGGATGCTGTTCGTCATTTGTCGGGTGGAATTCGTCACTTGCTGCATAGTGTTACTTGTCACTTGCTTGGTGCTAGTTGTCACGTGCTGCACTGCTGCATGCTACTTGAAACATGCTGCATAGTGTTACTTGTGACTTGCCGCATGCTACTTGTCGCTTGCTTGGTGCTAGTTGTCTCTTGCTGCATCCTACTTGTCACTTGCTGCATGCTACTTACTTGAGTGTGTTAGCAAGCATCTTCCCCAGGGTGCTCTTGCCACTGCCCATCATGCCAATGAGGTAGATGCTGCAGCCCTTCAGCTCGTCTGAAACTTCTTGCTGGAGATCTGAAATCCTTTGGCTTAGCAGATCAAAATCTTCCTCCTCGACTGGAGCTGAGGAGGAGCTCCCGTCTGAGTCTGCTGCTGCTGCTGCCAATCGGACCCAACGGCATTGCTGCTGCTGCTGTTGGAACTGCTGCTGCCTGAGGCATATCTGTGGTTGGCTTGTGCGCCTGGAAGGCCGGCATGCGAGGGTCCTGGGGTTTGCTGCGATAAGGGATGCCCTACGGGCCCGCTGCGGCCGCTGCATGGCCGCATGCGGGCCAGAGATGCTCTGAAGCATCATGGGAAGTTTGGTTTCCCCCGGGACTTATCAGCTGGCGTGGGCCACAGCAGCTTTTAGCCCTGCATATAGAGCAGCACGATCGCATCAGCCATCTTCTGACGTAACAGGTAATCAGCACACAGGCTAGCCAATCAATGGGTGTGACTCTGCTCGCAGATGTGAATTGCCTGCATGTACGTCAGGCATACATGGCAGGGATGAATGTATATTTTGTCTGAAACGTGTCGATGCTCACGAAGGTCGCACAAAAATCAATGGTATCTGGAAAGGGCGGGACAGCGCCTCTAGACACCGGCGGCACCCTCACCGGTAGCGATGGAAAGTAACTGCGCCCTTGGCCAAAACAAGCGAGGACTGCCAGGAAAACAGAGCGAGGAACGCACAGTGAGAGCGTATGCGGTGCACTATCGGAAGACAATACGCATTCAGAGCCCAGCCCAGAATGAATTGAGCGAGTGACTCGAGGTTCCGGGGTTGTGGTGTCGAACACAGTGGAAAGTTCAAATGCCCCATGGGATGAGGGGTCTAGGGAACTTTGAGCATACAACAGTAACCACAGACGTCGATCTACTTGCCCATTGTGTAGAAAAAGCCTTGCATGATCTCAAGGTCGCACGACATCCAAGTGCCTGCAGTGCGTCCACTTTGTAGTCCAGCCTAATTGCTTGACTGCACATTCGACCTACGGGAGGATTGTGATCGTGTTTGTGGGGAACATCTGAAACTTATTACATTGCTCGCTTTGAGCTGGCTTCCACCATGGGGAGGGGCGAGGTTGGTACCTGCTGCAACCGGCACCGTTCACCTATGTTGTGCATGGCACCCATGACTCTGCAAACGTTGCAGTCATCATCGAAGAAGAACATCCCCATGGACCAGTGGGAACACAAGATGCAGCAGGTCCGGGTGTCCAAGCAGGACATGAACGCTTTAATAATGAATTTCCTTGTTACAGAGGTGAGATACGAATCTCTGCATTCTGGCGTTTCGTCCTCTGGTCTAATCACCGTGCAACGTGTTGACATATGAGCTAAAGCGGTGCACCTTGCAGGGGTATGTAGAAGCAGCTCGCACATTCCAGCAAGAATCAGGCACAGAACCGGAGGTAGAGCTCAGCCAGATCACAGACAGGATGCAGATCAGACAAGCAGTACAGACTGGCCATGTAGAGGAGGCAATTGACAAGGTCAACGACCTGAATCCAGAGGTGAGCCCTGCCGTAAAATGCAGAGTATGAAATGGCACACCCCTTTGGGTCTCTTGGGAAGGGGACATGTGCCATGCGGCTAAGATCATCTGCTCTACATCTGGCTGGTGTGGTCATGTCAACCACACATACCCATCTACTGTGCATCCATTCCCCATGCTTTCTGCCCAGCAGCAGCGTAGGGTGGCGTTCTAAGCACCCCTGGTTCATTTACATAATGTTGGCTGTGGAGCAAAATGAGCAGCCAGCAGCTCAGTAAAATGTGTAGTTATAGGCCCCAACCCCCGCGGTCTAAAGTTTCTGTCTCTCTCGATGACGCTGGTCAATTGCTTCTCATCTTTCATCTCTTCTCACACAGAGAACCCTTCAACACAGTTAGTTACATGGGTGTTGAAACAGCAGGTGTTTAACTAGAGCGCACAGCTACTTGGGCGTGTCATGGCTCCAGCGTTCTGCAGCTGCAGTCAAACATTGCATCATGTGCTTTCTGTCAATTTGGATTGTTTGAGGGAAGCAACGGCATGGCACACAGCACATCTCGCAGTCTGGAGGTAGACAGGTTGTTGATGTCTTGACAGTATTGGGAGATTCCTGGAATCCCTGGAATCTTCCAGTCCCTGCAAACACTGCTACTAACAGTCGGGCTATGGCTGCTCTTTCCTGTTTCCATGTTTTTTCAGATCCTGGAAGAGCAGCACACACTGTTCTTCCACCTGCAGCAGCAGCGGCTAATAGAGCTGATCCGACTGGGGAAGATAGAAGAGGCTCTGGCCTTTGCTCAGGAGTATCTAGCACCTCAAGGGGAGGAGAACCCAGAGTTCCTGCAGGAGTTAGGTAGGTGTGGGGCACCCTTTTTCTTCGTCAGCGTGCAGAACAGAGAACTACCACTAGTCATTGTCACTCCATGGTGTGTTTGGTCGGTTCGACCTTGCAGCCCTTGGGTGCGGTCGCCATACCTTAAGTTATGTTATGTTATGTAACCAAGTGCTCCGTGCTCAGGTTGGCCAGCTCTGATCCATGGGCATTGGTGCGCTGCTGTTCTTGCCAGGGCTGACAGTCTGCTATAACCCTTCCTTTGTGTCATGTAACCCCTGGTTCTTGCCACCTAATGCACTCGGCCATCTCTGCATGCGTCCTGTTTGAAGCAGGCCCCCACTGCATGTGGCTATGTGAGTCAAAGTGCACACTGCACAGCCGGTGCAGCAGTTGCTGTCAACACGCTCTGATTCATGCACTTGCTTCTGCTGCAATACTTCAGCACCTGCTCACTATTTCACGAGAGCCATGGTTCTTGCTGTTGCTGCTGGTGGTGGTGTTAGTGTTGTGGTACGTATTGTGGGTCTCTTTAATCAAGGCAGTTTAACCATCTGTTGTTGCTGCTATGTGTGACCTTTTTCATGCAAATGCAATTTCTCCTGGCATTGACTCATTACAGTGATCATAATGCTTGTCGCCAACGAGATTCATGCTGCTCGTGGTAGTTCTGGCTACAGAGCAGCAAGGACTGCATGCCCTCTAGTTTACTTTGTGCTGGCTTCTCACCCACTACTCTTCGTCTGGATCAGGGCCAGCATTGCATGCCACGGCTGCTGCTGCTTCTGTTTGCAGAATGGACAGCACTGCTTTCATGAAGCCATGCTGCTTCTTTGATTAGAGGCCTCATACACATTGTCTGTCAAAACTGCTGGGTCAGCTCTACAGGTACAGGATAGATCCTAAGCACAGCTTTGCAGCCGTGCAGCACCCGTGACATGTCAACTACCTTACTGCTCCTGCAGTACTTGTCAGATTTATTTACTGCTCCTGCTCTGTGCCAGTCCTGACCCACATGTCTTGCGCTGCTTGTGCAGAACGCACGGTTGCCTTGCTGGCTTTTGAGGATGCCAAGGGCAGTCCTGTGGGGGACCTAATGGAGGTTGCGCAGCGGCAGAAGACAGCCAGTGAGCTGAATGCAGCCATATTGGAAAGCCAGTGCCATGAGAAGGAAGCCAGACTGCCTATGCTGTTGAAGCTGCTGCTGTGGGCGCAAGAGAAGCTGGATGAGAAGGCTGTGTATCCCAAGGTCGTTGATTTAGCAACTGCCAGGTTGAGCATGCTGCAAGTGAAGCAGGACTGATGGGCGTGTCTGTTGTGTATGTGCAGTGAGCCCAGCAAAAATGTGGGGGCGTGGGCGTGTATTATAGGACGGAGCAGGGGGGGTATGCTGATAAGCATTGACTGGTCTTGTATCATAGGACAGGGCCTATCGTGTGGCATGGCCGTGTACTGGTAAGCCTTAGATGATTGACAGAATTTTTCGGGTACGGTACTGCAGTATACTACATGGACATTGTGGCATCAATAGGCATGGGCCCACGCCATTGTGTGGTGCTGACTGCTGTAAGCGCGGCAGCCCAAACCGGCTGTTCCCGAATTAGCTCGACCCGACAGAACATTTTTGGGGGTTGACTGCTGTTTAAGCAACATGGGACGCAGTACGTATGCACAGTCGACATGGCCAAATCCAGGTCCAGAAGCTCGGCGACGACTGCCAGTGATCACTCAACGATGCATGGGGCCTGAGAAGTTAAGCCCGATCTAAGGACCTTCGGCACAGGAGAGCCACCAAGAAATGCTTCTCGACAATAGACGATTGCCAGTGTCTGAGCTTTGACACTTGCGGTGCTGCATTGACTGTGTGCAAGAGTGCATTACTGTGACGGCTTGAACAGGTGCTGCGGTGACTGCTTGAGGCGGCCATCGTCCAGTAGCAATTCTTTCCGACCGATAGCAGTCATGGCGGCAGCTTTGAGGAGCTGCATCAGCAGACAATGCTTCACATCCGGGGTTGCCCCTGTGAGGCGTGCAGCGGCTATCGTCAGCCCTGCCCCTAGGCCACAGCTGATGCTTGCTGCAAGCCCGTCCTGCTCCTTCTTGGGAGGTGGGTTTGTCGCCAGATCTCGAAAGCAGAATAGTTATAGAGTATATTGTTACACGAGCTTCTTTCAAAGGGCAGCAGGATTGGCAGGCAGCTAAGGCCGGGCATGTTTTCGGATACGTACTGCTTCTGGACATAGGCTCTTAGATAGCAGTGCGTGAGCACTGGTTGGATGAGCATACACTCAGTTGCTCTAGTTGCTGTACAGGGTCTTTCACCCGGGGTGTCATCATGCCATCTCCAGCCAGGGGTAGGGGTACCCTAATTGTGGTTGCCAATGCCAAGAAGTCCCTTGGGTGCACAAAGGAGGGTACCAACAGGTGAGTGCCAGTAGCAGCCCCATGTGGCCCTGCAGCAGCAAGAAGACAGCAGCAGCCCCGTGTGAGCCTGCAGCAGCAAGAGGACAGTAGCAGCCCCATGCACACATGCAGCAGCAAGAGGACAGTAGCAGCCCCATGGACTCTTGCCAAGCTGGAAAAGTGGTCCAGGGGTTAGATCTGCAGACAGTGTTGAAGTTTAGTAGCTCCTAAGTCGGGTGCCTGGGATTTGGCTCACAGACACCTTGCTCAGGGTCAGATATGCAGGCAAGCTGGAGAGCCGATTGCAAACATAGGTAGCAGCAGCACCCTTGTAAAAGGAAGTTCTATTCAGGCGAGGTGGCTAAAAGTTGGTTACTAGTCAGTCCTATGTCTGCTGGCCCATTGTGTGTCTGCTGGACAGACAATCTCAGCAGCAGAGTAGTAGGAGGCGCCTCAGCCGCTGATAGAACCCCAAGTGTTCAGGCGCGTACCTGTCAATTGAGGAAGGAAGCAACTCTACTGGCCACACTCCCTGTGCGCTCTGCCACTCCCCGGGCACTAGAACTGAGTACTGTATCTGGGGATACAAGGAGAGGAAGGAGCATAAGTATTGCTAGCAAGGGTGTGGATTGCCTTAGAGATGAGAGCGTGGTTTCATACATTGCTGTGGCAGCGTTAGGACCTAAATGAATGGGCAGCTAGTAAGGTTTACCTTTATGTGTCAAGTAGGCTACAAAGGTCCTTCTGTTAGCTGTGAAATTGTCGCTATGGTTGCTTTGAGTGCCTGAAGTGGCGACTTGTCTCTTAAGGGGAGCGTGTCGAGCTTCTTCATGAGACGGACTAAGGCGCAAAGCCCTGCAGCAATTGGCCGTTGAGGTTGGATAGAGCAGCTTCAATCATAAGGATCATGCAGAAGCGCAAAGCTCTTGAAACATGACACTTGTACACATGATGCATGCTGTTGCGCCTTTGCTGGTGGTTCCAGTACTTTGAGGGGTGACATTATCTTTTACGCCATGTATCTGCAGTTGTTTAAACTCATCATGCACACACGGGGGATTTAGTTGAAGCAGCTGATGGTATCTACAGGGCATGATATGCACTACGGGAGGATGCATCTTGGCAGTTGCGTAGTTTACTGACCACAGCTGCTAGCTAGCTTGTCAGTCCCTTCCTTACTCTTCTCGCGCTTGTGCTTGTGCAGGCACCGGCGGCGCACTTCAGGGTTCAGGACCCGCATGCAGAGCCCCACAGGCCGCAAGGTGCTGGCAAACCGCAGGGCTAAGGGCCGCAAGAACCTTGCCCCAGCCAGTGAGAAGAAGTCTGGTGGCAAGAAGTAAACAGTGTACTGCTTTGTAGTGCAACAGGGGGTGGCTGGGAATGTGATAGAGTGATGGTTGGATGGGCGTAATCGGGCTGGGGATGCAAAATTATAGGGATGTCTGGGTCTACAGGAGCTTGTAAGGGCGCGCCCTGTAGTAGTCTGAGTGTGAGCAATGACATTTTTCATCTTGCAGGTGTCTTCTTGCCCCTTGGGTTGCTTTCAGCGAACGGGTCAATGTTATCGTGGGTATCCTTAGGGAGTGAGCCTGCAAGGAAGTTTGTGTACGTGCAACTCTAGGTGTGGTCATACTATTAAGTTCACAGTACATCCCCGGACTGCTATCTCGTATGGGAATCAGTGGGTTGGGCATGCAGGCCAGTGTGAGCCAATGATGTTAATAGTTCGATGGAAGTGTCTTCCTACATGGCCTACTTACTTGATTTAATGATAAGTCGTGCGAAAGCGCGTCTGTTGAGACTGATGAGGCGGGGGTGGCACACCATGCCCGAGCCAGCGGCCCTTCAGTGCGATCAAACGTGTACGAAACCAGCACCAAGATAGTTATATACCTTACCGCCTGGTGCGTTGGCCGATGATACAAACGATATTATGATAGAGTCAGGGATGCATCAGGGACTGAGTATATACGAGTGGAGGCGCAGTGCTGCTGCCTCCGGCTACTCAGCCGATGCCGATCACTCTGGCAAGTGAGTGCAGACTAGCGGTAGCTGGTCCGGTAAGGTTGTAAAAGATTTCAGACGTCGACGGCGGCAATTGCCATATAGCATCTGAACAGTCCCACCACACTGACGTCTAAGCAGACGGCGCGGGACCCCCGCTAATGGAGCTCCAGCCAGCAGGAATCAGCCAGGCCCCAGCCCCCCGGCCCAGCTTGAGCGCTGTCACTGACTCAGTCTATGCACCAAAGATACATTTGCCTGACACTGATTCCCAATACCATGCAAGTACATCCTTAACACCAGACAGCAACTGTTGTCAGCCGTTACCTGGCTCCAGATTGACTCCCGCTACTGCAGCTCCCCACCTCCCTTCTCCAGCCAGGCAACCGTACTGCACTTCAAACGGACCCACCACCTGTTACTCCAAACTCTGTATCCTGCCGCCCCTAGCACGTGCCATCATCTGGGAATAAGTGGCAGAACTCCATGTATAGCATCTGCCTACTGCCGTCCAGCGTGTCTGCCACCCTGGTTACTAGCTCCTGTTCCTTACTGCTCAGCACCACACCCAGTGATGCCAGTGCTGCCTGGAACTCCTTAGGAGGCAGCGTGCCACAACCAGAGTCATCAAAGGACTTGAACACCTTGATCATGTCTGACAGGGAGCCGTTGATGCGCTGCTGCAAGTTGGTCACGAGCTTGTCAGTTGCACGAGCATCGACCAAAGCCTGTGAGAGAACAACACCACAGGATAATCAGCAGGGTGTAAGAAGTGGATGTATGGCCATTACAAGGTGCATTTTTGCAAAGGCAATGATCTGGAGGCTGCATTTGTGTTCGAACCGATTTTAGCCAGAACTCCTGCTCCATCTTTGACCAAAAATGCATTGAGAAGACTTGACCTCAACCAGTTTTAACCTTCTCATAGGGAGCGTTGCCCACTTCTGCAGGGCTGTTCATGACATGTGTAGAAATAATCCCCCGAGCTGCTTCATACGGTGGCGTCTCCTGGCGATTGTGGCTGTGTCCTTTTCTGATAGATTAATTACAACAATATGGTATACACTCTGATGGAAACAACAAGCCATATGCACCTGCCCCCTGACGCTACTCTCCTCGGCCTCATTCTCAGTATGTTGTCTGCTCTTTCAGGGCTATACATGGCATGCTTACTCTTTTCCCGCAGCTACTTTGGTGTGTGCTGACCACCGTATCCTTCCCTCCCATTTAATCCCCATGGCAAACATCTGTCATGCTAACATACAGGCTTGTGCCTTTGACCTCCTACCCGTCTGCCAAACCCATCCACCTGTGTGTTGTCCACTGGCTGCAGGACTGTACATGGCATAGTAGTCCGGGTCTAGCAGCTACTTTGGTGTGTCCTGACCTCCGTGTCCTCCTGTCAAACCTTCCCTCCCATTATTTGCCGAATGGCAAACACCCGTCATGCTACTCATACAGCCATGTGCTTCACTTTTTCTACCCTCTCGCCAAGCCCACCCACCTGTGTGTTGTCCACTCCTGCAGGACTGTACATGGCATAGTAGTCCGGGTCCAGCAGCTGCTTCACAATGTCCTCATAGGCCAGGTAGCCGCTGCCCTCCGGGTCATACACACTGTACAGCGCCAGCAGGGAGTCATCATCCAGTTGCATGCCAAAGCTCTCACCAAACATGCGGAAATCCTCAAAGTGGATCTGGAACAGCAGCAGCAGCAGCAGCAGGAGTTGACACTTGATTAACTTAGCTTTGAACACTTATGGGTAGAATGGTCTGTTTTCAAGTCTGTGCAGAGTGCATTACGACAGCAGCAGCAGCAAATGGGCATCATTGTGTCTGATTGTGGTGCAGTGGTGCATCATTGTGTCTGATTGTGTCTGATTGTGGTGCAGTGGTGCATCATTGTGTCTGATTGTGGTGCAGTGGTGCAGGTTGTTGGTAGCACAATTAATCTGCAGCAGCAGCAGTAGTGACAATACGACCGATAAAAAGCCAGCAACCAACAGAGTAGGTGCAGCAACTTGCATATTGCTGTGAGCTCATAAAGGATGTTTCTAACACTCTTGATCCCAAAGCAAGATTGCCAGGATGGAATCTAGAACAACAGGAGCGGCTTATATTAGATACCGCCATAGTCCCCATGCGCTGGCTTAGTGGTCTCTCTGCCCAAGGACATGAGAGCCACCCGTTGCTTACTGTCAACCTACCAGTTGCACAGATACTGCAGTACCATAGCTCTCTCTCTGAGATCAGCAGTAGCAGCAGGGCCGCAAGACGCACACAGCACTACCATCATTCTCACCATACCCTGCCTGTCCTCCATCACTCCCTATAACAATGCTGATTCCATGCTTGTTCACCAATGCACTGCCACCGTCCGCTCCGTCCATCATTGCCCTCCCCTTTGTCAGCCTCATGCTTTCTTATCTGTCATACATATTACCCATGCCCAATGCTTCATCCCCCCAGGTCCCCCTCACCATGCCTGTGTCCTGCTTGTCATACATCTTGAACAGCTTGCGCATCTTGAAGGCATTGTCATTGGAGTTGCCCATTTTGGCTGACATCCGCTCCCGCATGGTGGAGATCATCTTGGCTAGCCGCTTGCTGTGCACACATCAACAGCAGAGAGTCATGTCCATTATTCCTGCACTCTGTAATTACCAATCCCATCAACAAGCACCTGACCTGAAAACATAATGAATGAATTTCTATTCTGTCAAGTCAACACTAACGCACTATTGAACCTCGGCCAGCTCTGGCTGCTTCCATACGGTACCCTGGAGCTCTCTATGACATCCTACAGCCAGCTGCTTGCTCCTGCATTTCCAGCCGCCCACAGCAACTGCCACTCACGCCATCATTCTTAGGGGTAACCCCCCATCCCAGGCCACCTACTGATCTGTTCTACAGGCTACTCCTGCTTTAGTGTCTTGATGCTTTCTGCCTTGACCTTATGCTATGGAGGTATTTTTTTAACTGCTTACATGAGGCACTTGAAGCTTGGTCTCAGGCACAGGCCTGATGGGTGCTCAAAGATCCCCGTGCTATCCCCTGTCCCTGCATTATTACTACTCCCTGCTCTCCTGTTCCGGCTGCTTGCACAGGGGAGCATGATGACAGATGGACTAGGGTTTTAGTATTAGGGTTTAACGTTTGAATTATGTGTTTTAGGGTTTAAGGATGTGTCTGGACATGTCTAGATGTGTCTGGAAGTGTGTGGAAAGTAGTGGACTATTCTGGAAGTTTCTGGAAGGAAACATGTAGAAGGTTCCAGATAGATGTATTGCTTGGTAATGGATGGAACTGTGGAGAAGGTTCTATTCTAGATGGTTCTAGAAGATATGGGCTGTGTTACCAGCCATATATAAAGGAGAGAGTTGAGACATTGGACAACTAGCTCAGTCAACTCAGTCAAGCTGTCTTGAGTATCTGTTGTATACCTTTGGCTGTGTATATATCTACCGTTTCCTTCCATAATACTCTGTGTGTACGCAGACGCTACTTGTAAGTTTCCTGTCTCAATAAAGCCTCTCGCCTGACCATTCCGGTACTTCGGCAGTACATCGGTAAAGGCCTATGTTTACCGTCGTTCGCCATCCGGTCTAGCTAGGGGTGTAAGCTGCTTGCGGCACAATTGGCCACAACATGACATGAGGTAATAAGTGTCAGTGCATCTGAATCTTTACTCCTAGGCTCGCACCAGACCCCTCCTCAGGAAGTACTCACTCTCCTACTCTGTTGTAGCTGCTGGCATAATGCTCCTTCAGGCAGGTCTCCGTCACTGCCAAGTCCTTGTTGCGCATGGGGCTGCGCAGGCGTCCATGGTCTGTGAAGGGCGCATTGAAGTCTGTGGTGTAGGAGGTCACAAAGGGGCTGATGCGTTCATCACCAAGGGCTATGTTGCTGCAAGGCGGCTTGGAGGAGTCCTGTAGAATATGGCACAAGAGATGTGAGTGCATGCTGACCCGGCGGTCTTGTCTTATGTCGATGCACTGGCTTTTGCCTTCTGGGCCTGTCACTGACTGCTGTCCAGCCTGGAAGGCCCCTGAATTGCTTCAGGTGAACAATACATATCTTTTACTCGCTGCAAATCTATCGCCAGGATTTTAAGGCTGCAGCGTAGCTGGTGAAGCTGGTGTATGGCATCTAATGGGAGCTTTGGCCCAAATGGCTATGCAGCTGCCACAGGAGTCTTGGCTGCTGCTCCGAAGTCATTTGCTGCACTGCGAGCAAGATAACAAGCTGCTGCAAGCATCATAGACCCCTGCCAAGCAGGTTTGCGGCTTGCCCATTGCTGTCTGCAGCTTCCTGTGTTCAGGCATGCACTGACCTGGACTGCCCTGGTCTGCAAGGTGGGCCACAGGTTGTCTGGCTCTGCTTTTTTGAAGTTCTCAGGGAAGTTGCATGGGTCCCGCATGGGTGCTGCTTTGGGTGCGCTGGCTGTCCGGGTGTGAAGGAAGCTCTCTGCTGCAGGTGCTTTTGTCTCCAGCTGTGCCATGATCGGGGTCTTCTTGTATGTCTCTCCCAGGCCCTGGACGTATCCAGTGTACCTGTAAATGAGAGCGATTGACTGCATGAAGCTAGATTCATGAGGTAGCCATAAGCGTCTGTTTGAAGATGGTCTATGCCCAGTCTCCAATTGAAAGGGACTTGGGACTACAAAGCGTATGTTGAACCGGGCCAAGCAAGAGCAAGGTCGCATGTCCGTGCTTGCTGAAGACGCTACTTCTTTGCTCATTACGAAATATCAGCACTCTCCACCTTCTACAATGACCCCTACCCCGGTATCCTCCATTCTTCTTGTGTAAAGGGAAGCTCGCCCTTGCTCGACATGGTGAAAGTCTTGGCACTGTTGTGCTATATCTCGACGTAAAGACGAACTAAAGAGCATAACAGTATGACTGTTTGTGTCTCATTTCCTTTAAGGATTCCCGATGTAGATGTGTCGATGCCTTCTCAATTGCGGGTCGACGGAGCTGTAGCCGTGTCGACTAAGACCTATTCCACACCCGACCATCGATGTGTGGTGAGAATGCGACTATGCACTGCACGCGTAGCAAGTTTATCTTGGCTTCTCAAAGAGTACTGGCGTGTCAACCATCTTGTAAGGAGTCAAGAGACATCCTCTCACGAATGTGCTGGTGTGGCATGATACCAAGTGACGAGCTTCTGAAAAGGCCCGGCACGCACTCAACAGCGTATGGATATATTTCACAATATAAGTAGAGCCGCACACATCGTGTATCTAGCCCTATGGACGGCGTTTTGAACCGAGGATCTCTATAGTATGTACACATATCTGCTTCACACGGTTGCACACATGCCTGTCTATAGCAAAAGATACAGCAATGTCATGAAATGATCGTAACATTGACTTCAACTCAGGCAGTGCCTTCGTCTTCCCGGCTGCTGGCCTCAGTCGTTACCCAGGTAAAGGACGTTTGAATGGGCGGTTGAAGCCAAGATACCACTATTGCGCAACAACTCCACTCAAGCATGAACTTCTACCATGCCCGAAGCATCCTCATGTATAATTAACTGTGATAAGCCAGCAGTAGACTACAGTGCTCTGGCCTTTGGCACTTGCAGTAAATGGTTGCCCAGTTGCAGTTCAGCTAACTGCAGCGATGAGTAACATAAGCTCCCTTGATTTCATGGCTGCTTCCACAAGCGGAGTGCACCACACCTGACGTCAGCCTTCCAACCCTGTAAAATTAATTTCAATATATTTCCTGTTTCAAGCCATCAGGATAATTGTTTAGTTTGTAGTGCTAGCAGAGGCTGCCAGTCGTACTATCAGCAACAGTTTGACCAGTTGACTAACTGGACTGGTCAGTTGCAGGCGGCTGACGTCACAGGCGGTTGATTTACCTCTGCCTATTGTCCAATTCCATTTCTGCCAATCCAGGTACTCTCATAATTTGCAGAAGGGGCCGTCTCATCTTGCGGCTGGTTCCCCATTTGTTGTTAGGCTGACTGGGAAGATTCGGGCGCACTTCGTACCCCCCGTTCCAAGACAGGAAACTACATCATCTTGATTGACTGTGGCTCGCCCAGAGTCAACCTTCTGCCGGCCTGAATCCTTTTGCTCATTAAGAGTTCAGCCCTGTCAATGTTTTCGTTTGGCTGGCCTCCTGATGACCCGCACTGCTGCCGCCCGTTTGGCCCAAGCACTGGCTACTAAGTCCATTATTGGCTCAGGCTGCCAGGAGGTGTCTGTCAGATGGCCGTTGGCAGTATGCACGTGACGTATGCAACCTTATAAGCGCACAGCAGGCTACAGCCAGGTTCCATGAGTGCCCTAGGACCTAGGGTTTTGAGCTAGCACGGTCCAGAATTAAGACTGAGTTGATGCACATCTGCAGTGGAATCTGCTCGGGCCTGCTTTGACTAATGTTTCCCTGACTATCTCTGCAATGAGTCTGTGAGCTGACCAGACATCTCTTGAACCTCGCTGCATCCTGCTGAGCCTTGCCGTACCTCACCGATCTGAACTCAGCCTGCCTGGTAGTACTGCCTCTCTCCTTGCCCTATCTTGCGCATAACTCCATACCAGAGGTTCGGATTTTGATACAATGTCCAGCATGTAAGGGCTTCCCACCACCTGGTTCTTCTGGCATGGGACCCCACCCATGCCTTCAGCAGTCAGGCGGTTCCTCTGGGCTATTCCTGCAGCAGTCACCTTTACAGATGTCATAGCTAGCGTTATAAAGGTGGAGGGCGCGTCCATGCAGCCCACGCTCAATCCAGCTTCCTCCTCAGTGTCAGATTGGGTCCTGGTGGAGAAGCTGACCATAAAGGTCTGGCGTCAATACACTCGCGGGGAAGTCGTCGTCTTATGGTGAGATTTGTGTTAGAGTCCAGCACGCAAGCCAATCATGCCCGCTCATGCATGCAGTAACGACCTTGTTGGTGCATGACAATTGTTTTCTTTCACAACAGGGCTCCAGATGATCCCCACCAGCAGCTCATTAAGCGCATGATTGCAGTGGAAGGCGATACTGTGGTAGTTGCAGGGAGCAAGGGGTCAAAGAAGCTCCAAGATCTATCACAGGTCAGCTGCTTGGTCACTGAGGTACCCACAGCAAGCAGCAGCTCATGCGCTTCCAGCTTCGTTCATGCATGGTATCATGGCATCCTATCCCATGGCAACACGTGCTTGTTGCAACCACCATCAGCTGCGGCTGTGTTTGATGGCACTTTTGGAGTAGCACCAGCAGCGATAGCAGGAGCAGCCCCATCCAGACTGCCATGTCATGGGACAGGCATGTTGCATGTTCATGTATTGGAATACGTTTGGGAGAGGCAGCACATGGAGCTCGAACGAGAGCACTAGAGAGTTGTGCCATAGCTATGTTCCGTATGCAGCAGGGCAGTGCAGTTCAGAGAAAAATCCAATCCAGATTCATGAGCTGCACCACATGTTTCTACGGTATACGTCTGAGCGAAGCAGCACAGCAAGTCTGAAAGGGAACGCTCGGAGCCATGCCATAGCTATGCTTCCGCACGCAACTGGGCAGTGCGTTCCAGAGAAAGAGACAGCCCAGCATGTTTTGAAGTCTGCATGGCTTTTTACTGCAGGGCCGTTGCTGGATCGAAGGTGACAATGCAGAGAAAAGCGGGGACTCTGTGACTGCATATGGACCGGTAAGCAACATACCATATCTCTTGATGAGTTTTTGATGGTCTGGGTGGCTTTATCAACAATTCTCAACCTGTTGCGCTTGTTTAAATGTTTGGTCTGTGATACAACGCTACTGACGTCCTTCATTGTTGTCAGGATGGCATGTCTACTGCTCAGTTGTGAAGGCTTGTACCAAGTCAAATTTCAGCCTTTTATTCCCTAAATAGGAGGGAAGGCTCTTACCCCCCTTGGGGCAGTGGAGGTTTGGGTTGGCCTACCTGCTGCACTTTTCATGTCTGGACATGATTTACTTGCGGCTGCATGCCGAATACATCCCGTTCTTCCTCCATTCCCCTGATTTTCTTACAGCTTGGGGTGCAGGCTCTATGGCAGGTTGCTATTGGGTATCTTAAATAATAATGGTCGGACTTGCTGGGTGGCTGGTTGCTGGCCCACTGCTTTAGCAGCTTCAATAGTCACAAGCAGTACTAGGGTTTTATTACATTTCACGATATGCCATAGCAAGTAGTGTCATAGGCCCCCACCTCAAGGTATGCTGAGGTGGGACCAGCCCGCACCCTGGCTGGGGGAAGATGAGGTCCCAATCTGGTAGTATGAAGTCGTATTACTACTACATTTCATAATATGCCATAGCAATAATGCATAGGCACTGAAGGGTTGAACGGGCGCACCGCACGCTGAATGGCGTAAAAGTGGATATGGTTTGTTACAATTACAGTGGTTGTGATCATTGGTGGATCTCACATGCGCCTTGAAATAGGCCTGCAGGCTAGTGCTGGGAGGGGTTTCAGTCCCCCAAATTGTATTGTATTGTTGAGTTCTTACTCAGCTTTCTGGATTTATTGACGTTACTACACACGATCTGAGGTGTCAAATGGAGTTTGGGAAGCTTGGGCTGCTAAAAGCTTTGCATGCAGACTGTGCACCTTTCAGCAGTGAAACCTAGTGTATGTTTTCGTATGTGCAGGTCCATTTAGGACTGCTAGAAGGCAGGGTTACGCATGTGGTGTGGCCCCCTTGGCGTGCAGGCAGGGTGGCTGCATGGAACGTGGACGATCGGATAGCAGCAACAGCAGATGTTGGACAGGAGGTCTGAGTGTTACCTGCATGTCTAGGTTCTGCTCCATGGACAGCAACAAGGGCACATGTCCGGCAACTGCAAAGGTGGACATGTTTTAGCCAGCCAGACATGGAAGGGAAAATTGTGGCCTCGTAGGCAGTACTAAATTGGTTTTTTTTAATGATTGAAGGGCCATATATGATTGAGTCTATCTGGCAGTCTTTGTGCCATTTGACTGATCATTTTTGGTGAGTATGCTGTTACATTTCCGTTCGCCGCAGCGGCCGATCTGTGTGAGCAGCTGGCTGTACTGTTGACGGTGACACTTGTGTTCTGAGGCCTGATCAATGTGCAGGGCGAAGCAAGCTACGATGGGAACCAATAGCTTTAGATCTAAGCGATGGCAGCTCAAGAGTTTCGTCACTCATCATCTTGGTGCCACTAGGCAATACGAAGCACACCCGAGCATACGGTACGGTTTCCTTTCATTTGCACGCTCGAGCCCTTGCGCAACGACGGTTTGGACGGCCCCACAGAGCTTCCGGGGCCTATGGAGCAGGGATCCGAATGCATTGAGCCCAGGCAGGTAATTCCTGTGATTTTGTGTATACCAGCGATCCACCAGCTGCCGAAACCGCCACCGTTCATTGCTTGAGTGGCTCTTGAAGCACAGGCGTATCCGTGACTAGCCATCAATGCAGTTAAACAGGCCAAATAAGACTAGCATCACCCTTGCAGAAGCATTCGACAATAACGAGGCGGGGCGGTGAGCGCTGTCCCACGCAAGCCGCGACTGAGTTGGCATCCTGAAACCTCGTTGCTGCATGACTATAGTCGATTAGAAAACCGACGCCCCTCACAATACCGAAGGTATGCTGACTTGTTCTGCACACCTTGTTGGTGGCAGCAATATCGTCCTCAAACATTTGACGTTCCGGAAACGTCAATACGCAGGTGTCGGAAGTGAGAGTGCAAGCTCACTCCGACATGTCCGACAAAGCAGACAAAGGAGACACTAATAGGGCCCTATTTCATGAGCCCCGTATTAATGTGAGGTGAGGCGAACGTGGCAGAGCGACCAGCTGAGTGAGCGCCACTGACCTGCTGCATGATACGTCACATAGCATTGGGCCTATACGTTCCTTTTATTCCTACCAGAACCTTTGCAAGGGCTGACACTGCTCCTCCGGACTGTTGCAGGCTCTACCCTGATGGCATGACCAAGGACCACAAGCAACCCCTCCTTTCATACTGTGTTGCCTTACTCACTCTGACCCTCTTCACTGGCTGGATACATGTTTTCGTTGGCATTGCCATAGGATCTCTCTTCAACCATGCCTGTGCAGCCCTCTTCTGGCTGCTCATTGCAACACTATGTCTGCCCCATAAACCCCTCCTCTGGACACCCTTCATCAAATTGTGGATCTTCAAAACATGGAGAGAGTACTTCCAGCTGAGCTACCTCCAAGAGGAAGTCTTAGACCCGAAGAAGAAGTACATCTCAGTCCACTTCCCACATGGCGTCATACCAATGAGTCAACTCGTAGGAGGTACACTTCGCCCCTTTGTCTGGCCTGACGTGAAGTATTACGGGTTAGCAGCCGACAGCGCGTTCTACATCCCTTTCTGGCGTCACTTCTACGCTTGGATGGGGTTGGTACCTGCTTTCGTGGAGACCTTCAAGAAGGTCCTGTCACAGGGGAATGTTGTCATAACTGTTGGGGGGATTGCAGGTATGTGAGATGGTGTTCAGTGGCCCCAAAGAGTCTGGGTTAGGACTGTGTGTTTAGTACATGTGCATGTTTTTGGGCGCAGCTGGTAGGACCCTTTCGCACCTGCCTGCTTGGCAATTTATGATTTAAACACAGCTATCTTTTATGGATGTACTTGGAGCAGAGGCACTTTTGGACAAGCATGAATGCAGTTGGCAGTTGACACCATGCCTTCAAGTTTGTAGGAGTCTGAGATAAGGTAGCAAGCAGAAAGGAAGACCTGCATTGGTTTTGTATACTAGGAAGTTAACAGGATGCGGAGTTGCTCATGGTACCACTATGTCAATTCAAACAATGATGCTTCTAGAAAGGCAATGACTCAGCAGCCACAGTTAAGCTACAATTGAGACAGTCAGCACAACCAGCAAGTATCTTTCAGACAACAATCTTAAGGGAGTTGCAAGCCCCTCAGCTAATGCTGCTTGGCCATTTAGCATGCACGTGGCAGTTCTTTGGTGATGCCAAGTAACCCACTTTGGTCTAGATTAAATGTGTCAGCTACGTCTGCTTGCCCAGGAATCCTTTGCATGTTGCATCAACTTTCCATCAATTAGCAGACACCAGTAGTCGTCAACTCTGCACAGGCGCATGCAGCTGAGCAAAGTGCTGGCTGGTTGTTGATTTGTCCTTATTTGCTACAGGGTCTTTTGCTCTGATTGTCAATATTGCTGTCAATGCTTCAATACACATTTCTGCCTGTTTTGCTGCTGTTCAAATTGCAGAGATGTACATGCAAGATTCAAGAAAGGAGCGAATCAAGCTCAAGACACGTAAAGGCTTCGTCCGTGTTGCAGTGGAACATGGCCTAGACGGCGGACTGGTCCCTGTTTACCACTTCGGAAACACCAGTATCTTCGACTTCTACTCACAGAGCTTTGAGAACCTGGGACGCAGATACAGGCTGTCACTAGGCTTTATGGTGGGCAGGTGGGGTTTACCGATACCTCGCCGGGTGCCTTTATACATGGTTTGGGGTAAGCCCATCCCTGTGCCCCAGCTGCCCAGAGACCACCCTGAGTTTGAGGCTACGGTTGATCGCATCCACCATCAGGTGATGGAGGCACTGCAGGATCTGTGTGACAGACACAAGGCCGACTACGGCTGGGAGGACAGGCCATTGAGCATTGAGTAAAGAGATCGAGCCAATGCCTCGCAGCAAAGTCAGGGGTACATTTCTTCTTACTCTGTCCCCATGGCCATATGGCCAGTCCATATGATGCCACCGGGTTTCCAACATAGGGCCTTTCAGAAGGTGGGTCCTCATCAGAGGAACCTCAATTGACATTGTTTACATTGTTTTTGATTGGCAAACGCAGCGAAACGCTGCTGCAGCAGCAGCAGGGGCAGCACTGATGCGGTCGTTGTGGGTGCGGGGAGGTCATGGGTACCAAAGTGAGTGCGATCAAGGGGAAAAGGGTGGATTACAGCTGCCTAAGATCTCAAATCCTTGTTATGTGAGGTGACGCTGCACTTGTGTGTGTCCATGCGTACTTATCAATGGTGGTCAACATTTCGTTATTGCATTGCTGTAAACTCACTTCTAAAGGGCACTCAGCATCCCCAGTAGTGATGCAGGCAGGTGCTAGTTAAGTGCAAGTGTGCCATTGCGCCCTTACATGTATACCAAGTAGCTGGTTGCGGATATGGAAGTAACTTTATGGACTACCTCCCACCTCCCAAGCGTCCCTGTCCCATGTTTGGGGGGAGGGGCCCAGAAGGGCAGACCTACATAGAAAGACTAAGCTGGGTGAGCAACCGGGTAGGGCCCCTTGACAGTGGTATGTGTTCCCACTTTGAAGGTAGAAGACAGGGCATGCCGATGATGCTGCTGTCCCTCTCCACGCTTCATGTGTTGGCAGGATTGTCTCTGTCACTCCATAGATCGTAGTGAGCAAAATTCAAGTGCCCTGCTGGGCGTGACTGGCTGATGGAGGTACTGCAAACTTTGTCTGGTAGGCATAACAGTGAGTAGGTCTGGGCTGACAGGCCACTGGGGCCACTTCGTCATTTGCTAGTTACTGATTAGGTTTGATTGCCGTGGAAGGGCCACATAACAAATTTGGGAGGAGTACATGGGACACCTAATTGGCACCCACCTTGTGACTGCTTGATGTAAAGCAGCAGCTCACAGGCCTAGATCAGTGTCGGTGTTTGGATGGGTTAGCTTTGACAGTAAGAGGTGAGTTTGCATGCCTTTTGTATGAATCCCAGATCCACCTGAATGCGTTTTGCATTCCATTGATGTGAATGTGTTTTGCATAGCATATATTCTACCCACGGAGCTTCATATACAGGCGTGGTTAAGCTGACTTGTTACTTGTCTGTGTGGATGGGTTGATTAAACAAATGGATGTCCCCAGTACTAAGCGGACTTGCATTGGACATGTCTGCAAGCAAGTCAAGTTGGTGAGTGGCAAGAACAGGTGGTCAACTTGGGGTTGACCAACCTTGACTGAGTGGAAAGTTGTAAAACAAGGTAACCCTGCTTGGAGCCCTGTAGCAGCAGGCTTTACGGCAGAGAGCTATGGCATTGGGTGCCCACTGCTAAGTTCATTGCTTGAGCCAGAGGGGAAGCTGCATTGTAGTGGTTGTTGGACAGGAGCGTTGGGAACCTACTGAATCAAACACACTTTACCTTGAAAAGAATTCTGTCCGAGCGGGGGTACTGCGCCGGCGACTGTCCTATCGCGGTGCCTTTTTACTGCATGGTTTGTGGCCAGCATGGTTACATATTGTCACCGCTGGGCAGACACAGCACGTGCTGCCAGCATAGCGTTTTGAGACATTCATGGCCGGACGTTGAAGTGACAGGATCTTCATGAGGTGCTTCGGATCTGGCGTGCCCTGCACCCTCACCTTGGACATGCTGCATCTTTTTTGGCTGGTTGTTGCTTAAGTATTTAAACCCAAGGACGTGGGCCTCTCGGTCGTGTGTACGTGCCATACCTTCTGTATGATGTCACCCATGGCTCATGTCTGAGAGCTTGGCGGGTGAAGGGAAAAGGGTGGTGTGTCAAGCAAGCAAGTCTGGGTACCATCCAGGATTTGTCTGGGTTATGTCTCCTTGTTGTGGCCTGTAAAACTTTTTGTGATGCGAGGTGAAGTTGTGGTGCTACACATTGCACACTAGGCAGTGGTGGGGTTTGCTGCTTGGCAGCGGGTTGCATGCAGGAGATCGGCGAGGCTGACTAATCTGCTTGAAATTGGGCTCAAATCTCGCCCCCAACCAGACCGGCTCTCTAGCAAACAAGGCCTATAAATCTCCGAAAGTCACAAACTGGATGGAGTTATGCCGCGGGCGCTGCACGGCCCGAAACTCTGTGCAGTGATCTATCTCATATATATCTCCAAAATCCACAGCATTTCTGGGAATGAAGTGCACCTCAGAAAGGCTCTGAATGTGTGCAATCCAATGTACGTGCTCTTGCTCTGCCACGGTCTGGCTGTTGCACATGCTCGCCATTGTGCCGAGTGAAGGGTTCTGACAGATTACTTGTGGAAGTCGGTGATTCTGGATCAAACTTGTGGAACCCCATATAACATGCTACGTACGGCAATTTTTCACCCAAAGTATGCAGTGCTTGGATCCTCAGCACTAGGATCACCCGCCTCTGCTGGCCTGCCCCATCATGGAGGTCTGGTTTGACGACTTTCATGGTTGCTGACATTAACTGCTTGGGACAGCTGAAGGCTGCTGCAGACTCTGCTACAACATCCATTTGGGGTCATGGCGCCTTTCAGGGCAATCAACAGCTCCGTAGTCAGGCAATAGCATAAAATTGCTACAGGAGGACAGCAGCTGAGGGCTGCAAACATGGCAAATAGAAAAACAATCCCCCATACATTTAGTAAGCAACCATTCATGTACACCTCAAGCTCTGATGCCCAAGTTCATTGTCTGGCACTGTCTACGACAGCGCTATGCCAAGGCTGTAAAGGACAGCCTATGCGGGAAGTAAGCAACCTTGAATGGCTGCTACTCACATCATGCCCCTTGGTCCAACTTGGGACAAATCCAGCCACTGTAAGCATGTGTCTTCAAACGTGATGTTACCCATCAATGCCAAACACTGCTACAAAATGGTTAAACCTCCCTTCAATCAAAGCATGCGTGCAGTACCTGTAAGTTATCGGCGTTTCTTGCCTAGCTACTTAAAAATTTGCCTTGGCAGCACCACACATGATGCAGCGCCTGCCACCCCTGTCCCAACATGCCATCCTGCTGCAGCTGCTGCTGCAAACAATGGCCCACACATGGCAGCCACAACGACAGACACCACTTTAGGCATGGCAAAAACCAGGTAATAGCATAAGAGCCCAGCAGCAAACATATCAGTGCAATATCTCAAAAGACATACAATGCATGCCTCCATTCAACAGCATCAGGAGTAAGCACCAGACATGTCTCTCTTGGTTCTAATTACTGAGTAACTACTGCTCCCTGCCAAAGCAGGAGGTCACTGCTGTTGGTTAAACCACCAGCAAAGGATTGACCAAACCATGCCAACCAGCAGCACCCAACTTGCCACAACACAGTGCACCTGAGGCAGATCCCCTGACGTGAAATCTCCCTCATCATCAATCAAAGGACATGGTCGCACACAGCGTCAGCAAGGTCTCAAAGCAGCATCATTCTTCATGTGGTCAACATTTGCAGCATGGTGAGCACTTCAAGCGGTCGGAAACAACTTTGGCCACAGCACATCCATCCTACAGGGTACAGGACACTCAACTATTGCACATGCTGCAGATATGTTGATGTGCCTGACCTCACAGCGACCAAGAGTATCCAGGTCAGACCAGCTTTATCACCACTGAGAGCTTGTACCAAGTCCCTGAATATTTGCAGTATTTCTCATCCAGCAGCGCTGCTGCTGCCATGATTACTTGCTGCTTGACCTCATTGGCATCACGCTGTCAGCTCGGATCCCAGAACATGAGATCATAAGTGGCATGGCAGGAGCGGCCTTGTACCGACGTTGGAAGCGCGGCCAACTGTGGTGCTTCCCCTGCTGCCGTCCCTTGCCTGTCCCTGCAGTGGGACCTTTCTTGGATTTGAATCTTTATCTCTTTTTGTAGGCTCGTGCTGCTGACTTCAAGCCCACAGCAACGTCCATTGCAACATCTTCCCTGGCAGAAATGGTTATAGATGTCCTTGCTACTATATACAAGCTATGGACAGCAAATGTCCCTGTACAACCTTGAGAGTGGCAGCTAAGCATTCTGCTGCCCTTTGCTGGGTGCTCTGTGTTACACTGCACGTCAGCAAGTGACAGACCCAGGCTTCACAAACCTGGTATATCCCTATGCTCACTCTCAAATGCGTTGGATGGCAGCCAAGGAAGTACGGTCTTGCTTCGGCGGGGTTCAGCTGTCCCTCTTTGGCATACCCAGTGAACTATGTACAGGTGGAGGAGCTGTTGTGAAAGCATGGGTTGGCTCCAACTAAAACTGCCTGGGATGCCACATCAGTCTGCAGCAGGGCTGGAGTTCCAACCTGCACATAATGAACAATTGAACGAAGTTTTACTATCGACTGCTTGCACATTAGTATGGACGTCAGCTGTGCTCTGATACACAGATGGATCACATATTTGTGCTTGCCAGTTTGTGGCTGAACAGAGTGAGTTGAGTCAGCGCTCACACTCACTTCCTAGCCAGTCCCAGTATATCTTGGGCTCATTGTGGGCATCCCATTCGTGCTTTTGTACTCAATAGGACAGTATAGGTCATCGTCATAGCAGCTTCTGCGTACGTACAGCCTCGCAGGCAAGTCGGAATTGTAGTTCATGAGGCTGTGTCAACCACTGGACGATTGATGCCAAGAGGTCCACACCCTCACCTTTTAATGATGCTGGATGACTACACAATGTTGGCCCTTGCTGCTGCTACTTGTGCTGGAGCCAGTGCAGTCACATCACTGCCTGCATGGCTGCTTGCTTGGATTGCTAGGTTGCGAGGGGATAGCAGCTTGTAAGCTGTTGCCTGGTCTGAGTGGCCCTTTGGTATGGACCTGCAGCAGGGGGGCAGTGAGTTGTTCATGTCAGGAGGCTACCTTGTGAGCTAGAAGCATGTGCACGATACTTTAAGCCAACAAACCGCGTGCTGCAGATGTACAAATTAAGTCATTGGATTGAAAGTGTGATCATCTGATCATGTGATTATGAGCTAAGATTAAAAGCACGAATCTTATTACTTGCATTTCAAGAAAAAGTACAGGAAAAGACACACATCCCTCCATAGAGGCAAGAGCATCTCAACGTCTATTGTCCAAAAGTGGTGTTGTACTTGTTGGCCTTAATTTACTCCGTCATAAGCTACCTCCCAAGCTGCGCACCTGCTTTGTGGCTGATCCCGCTGCTCTTGGCACCAAGGGTGCTGCAGTGCTTCATCAGGAGTGATCCTGTGAGCTGGGTCCCATGCCAAGCACCTCGCCAAGAGGTCAAGGAAGGACAAATCATTGCAGCGGAGGCAGGTGGCAAGCGTTTTCGTGGCAGGTGTACGCGTTTTTCCTATAGGTAATTGAGAAATGGGCAGAACGTGATTATCAGACTGCTAGCAGAACGGCAGAAAGTGATGGACATCACAAATGCTGTAAAACTCTTGCACGTTGCCATTCACTCTATGCTGCAGTGTGGAGTGCAAAGGGCTACATAAACAATGTATAAGGTAAGGAGCTACAGAGTACACCAGGTCAAAACCATGCATCATGCTGTTACACCTATGCATAGCAACATGGGTGTTCCCTTTCACTCCGCACCTCGTGAATTTGGGATGATTCGCGGGTTGCCTGCAGTGTCAAAGAACATCTTCCTCCGTGTTGCCTCATCAACCAACTGAGTGGGTGGCAGGCCCAGCACCTCCATGATGCACAGCAGCTGCTCTGTCTCATCTTCCCCAGGGAACAGAGGGTACCCCGTGCACAGCTCAGCTAAGATGCAACCAAAGCTCCACATGTCAATCTCACAGCCATAAGGTAGTCCCAGGATGACTTCTGGGCTCCTGTAGAACCTGGACTGGATGTAGGTGTAGACGCGCTCGTCTGTGAAGCAACTGCTGCCAAAGTCAATGACCTTGATGCCGCTCCGCTGCGGGGCTTTGAGCAACACGTTTTCTGGCTTGAGGTCACAGTGGATGAGCTGCTGCTGCTTAAGGAAGCTGTAGCACAGGATGCAGAAGCAAGCAAAGCTCATGTCAAATATTGCAACTCAGCTTGGTGGAGCGCAGCTCTGCTTGGGACCAAGGCACTATTGTGATAGCGCTTGCTTCAAGCTGTAGCAAGTCGATGGCTTGGGTTGCTATCAGTGCAATAAAAACCTTTCACAACTAAATGCCACTTAAGCTGCAGAACCTCCAGTGCTCCAGCACGTAGCTTCAATGTGCATAAAAGGGACATGATAAGCCTGTTCGGGCTGTTTTCCATATGATACAGGCCTCAGATAGCTGCGTTCTGAGTTTATAGACCGACAGCATGGCCCAGTTGAGAGAGTGCTGGAATTGCTACTCCTGACCACAGCAGATGCAGAAGACTGCTGTCATGACCGCACAGCAAAATCTAGGTAATGCCCCTGTCAGCATGGTTGGTACAAGGTGGGGTGGCACTTCATGTGTTCCATTGAAGCCTGCACAGCTTTCCAGATCACCCTCTCACCTGAGGGACTGCAGCATCTGCACCGCAAACCGCCTGATGAGCCCAAGGCTCAGCCCAACAAAGTTGTTCTGCTTGATGAACTCATACAGATTGATGCTGAGCAGCTCAAAGGTGATGCACAAGTGGCTGCGGAACATGAAGTGCTCCTGTATGTGGATCACATTGTAGCTGTCCTCTGGGTCCTGGCCCCGCAGATGCTCCAGGACTTTCAGCTCCACCTGGGCCTGGTGGTGGAAGCGCTTCTTGTTCCGGATGATCTTCAGAGCTTTAAGGTTACCAGTCTTGTAATCCAGCACCTTGAGCACCTGGCCAAAGCTGCCCTTGCCCAACACTGATAGGACTTCATACCTGAGACAGAAAAAGAGCAACATCCAAAGCAATGGCTATTAGTCCATGTAAGAGTCGATTTTGTACATATTGCAATGATTGCATTGCCCAAAACACTCCTGTTCCCCGTCAAAGGCCCCACTAAAATTTGGAATTGGAGGCGAGAGCTTTATATCAGTCCCCACTGTAAGGGTTCCTATATGGCTGCAGGAAAAGCCACCATATCAAGCATGGCCACTGCTTTATCAAGTGAGTAATTGCTTCATCATGCTTTGCAGCCTATCCCTACATCAGTTTTCACGTATGTGCATGCTCACCCCGGAGAGAGAAGCTCTCTTAACTTTGCTACAAACATGTGCCCTGAGTCAGTCTGGCCATTGAAAAGCTCTGCATAGCTCACCCCTGCAGCTCAGTTACTTACAAGGTTCTTGTACATGCATACACAAGGACCCTCAACACATGTCAGCGTGTGAGCAGCAGAATGCAGGAGGCACATGCACCCCTTAGCACTGGGCTGCGTCGCAGTTCACGGAAGCTACAGGGCAAACCGCTGCTATTGCAAGCATACCTGTAGGCAATGTGGTCCTTAGGTGTTACAACATAGTCGCCTCTCTCATCATCGTAGCCATAGTTGGTCTTCTGCAGATGTGGGTTGCCCTTCACTTTGCGAACATCTGGCTTACCAAGGAAGTACACCTGCACAACACACAATAAGTAAGGTCGCACGTCTCAGCAAGGCACTTTGTCTGCGTATATAACTGAGGAATGCAGTGGTTTATCTGTAACTGCATTTTGAGTTTTTTCTCATCTTTCTCACAGAATGTACAACTAGGGCACTGCATACGTCTGCACTTTGAATACTATACACACATGGTATTGCTAGTAATCATAAGGACCACAAGCACATAGGGGGAAGCCACCCTTCCAGACTGCTTAAACCTCATTTTGAAAAGGACAAATGTAGGTCACAATTGCACAGCACAATCCTGACTCTGCAGCTCAGGTGAAAGAATGTAACCTGCAGATCTTGAGAAGACATCAACTCCCAACCCCCCTCAAAGCACACCTGAGGATACTGCAGGATCTCACTCTGCTCATATGCAGTGAGATACTCTGAGTAGCGCTTAAGGGCCTGGGCTGGGGTGATGGGACCTGTCTCAGCACTACGATGAGTCTGAGGGCGTATGACATCATCTGCATGCTGCTGTGCTGGGGATGCCGTATATGCTGGTCTGGTTGTAAGCAGGCCCTGTGTTAGGTGAGGTAGGCTCCCTGGGCCATGGTTGCCACCTAACCGAGCAGTTGCAGCTTGATCCATGCCCAGCCCTGCAGATCCCCCATATCCTTCGTGTCTTGGCAAATTTAGTGTTGGTATGTGCGGCTTCGCCACCACATTGTTTGCAAGCCTGCTGGTCACTTGCTTTTCCATCGCAGCTGCAATGTCATGCATGACTTGGGTCTGGGGCTGGGGGGCAGCTGGTACAAGCTTGCGTGCTGAACCTGGTAGACGAGCTGCAGGGAGTTGTTGAATGCTGCGCTGTGTCAAGCTATTTCCTATATACAGGTCATCAGGGTTGTCTGAGAGCTGTTGCTTTCCCTGCAGGATTCCCGAGATCGTGTCAGCAGGCTCCCGACCTGAAGCACTTAATGATGGTGCATTTCCACCCTACCTTAGTGATGTTGGTCGAGGGCAAGCCCGATTTGGCGCTGTAGCTGTTCCCCATGTGTATCTGAGGGAGTAGGTTAACTACCTGTCGAGATTTTAGGCATACGTGAGTGTCTAGAGCGGACACTAATGCGCAGATGGGGTGAAGATGCCAGTAGGACGTCAGACGTCGCACGGCTCTTGCTGCAACCAGGCCATTCTCTCTGCCGCTGGGCTAATATCCCCGCAAGAGGTCATTGCATAAAGAAATTCTGTATAGCATGAGTGCAGAATCGAACTTCCCTACAGTTGAAGCAGTGGCAGCGTCCCAGTCAAAGGGCATGTTCGACTTCACGGCACTAAATTTGCAACCCACCTGAAAAGTACACTTTGGGCTCGTATCGCCCATAATCAAAGCCTAGTGTCTGATGCAACAGTATTCGTTACAGTAGGTGTGGACATATCTGCAAGATGCTGCGCTATAGAGACGGTGAAACAGGCAGGGACGCGGGGATGCTGTAACAGCAGCGCCACAACATTACAGCTGAGCGCGCAGGCCACATACAGCACTCGTAAGTCAGTTACCCTTGCCTCTGAGAAATGCAATTGAATTACATAGTCTTTCCCTGATTCTGCTGCTGAAAGTCCAACTCAAGTCGGGGTCACTTGAAGCACCAGGGCAGGGCTGCGTTTTTGTAGGTCACTTGAGCAAAAGAACGTCCATTGCGATCACAGGCAGACATTACCCCGTAGTTAACATATCAACAACAACAATCAGCCTTCGTGAATCCCTCTGAATATAACAGCTTGTCTAGCAAACCCACTGTAAGGAGTGTTCTGGCCAGACGGGCAACCGGACGGTTGCAAGAGCTCAATGATGATGAGCCAGCATGCAGATAATGCACGTGTTTTGCTGTGTAGGCCATGAAAGTCAATCCTTTCGACCAGGGCGCTGTGGATGGATGCTTGTTGTCTGTGATCCCAATTGCCGTCGACGGTCTTTCAAAACCTCTTCCCTTTGTTATTGCATGGCAGAAATTTTGACAGTAATTATAAGCCCTAGACATCTAGATTAATGCTCAGGGGTGTATACGCGCAGCGCGGTCACGAGCTAACCTGGACATGTTAACGGTGGAGCAGTCAGTCTACTGGCTCCGGCGTTCTGGCCCGACCTTGAATGCCATACGCGGCCTCACTTCACCCGCTCAATGCCAGGGATTCCGATAGGCAAGGATTCCAAGAAAGTGAGTCCATCGGTGGCTGGTGAGTGGGGCTACTAGTTTCTTTTCTAGGAGGAAAGCTGTGATGTTATTCTAGATCCTAACCCTGGAGTGTAAGCGGTTTAGTCTGATGATCATAATGTCTAGTTGATCCTTAAGAGCATCACCTCAAAAACCAGGAAGTCAGCAGCAGTCGTGGTCAAACAACCAAGCCGCAGCAGTAGCAGTAACCACCTCTAGCGCTGACAGGCATATGTTGTCATACATGCCAAAGACAACCCGTATTTTGTTCCAACTCTCTGTTCTTTGTGACAACTTGAGGTGCGGGGCCTATGGCACTTTTTGCTATGGCACGTCATGACATGTAATTCTAATAGCACTGACAGGGACAGAAGTGGGTAATACATCCCTTGGAATTGCAGGCAGGCTCTGAGAGCTGCAGGAGCATGTGGGGCATGGCATACGCAGCAGCATGGGTCAGGCCAAGGAGCTTTCTAGGTCAGAAACTCCAAGCAACTGTTAGGTCAGAGTAAATGTGAAATCGCTCAGGACAGAACTGCTGTGGATTGTATTTGCTTGTGCAGTGTGCTGACAAACCTGATTACCACATCCTGCTCAGCAGGCATGAAGCCACCTCTCTTTCCCCTTGAATGAGCCTTATTACTTTACTGTCATCAGTAAGGGGTGGCAGAATTGAACCAGTGCATGCTAAGCAGTACCGTCCCTGCACGCAGCTGCTAGTTCATTTCTGACTAGCTGATAGTGCGGCTGCTGGTGCGGGCTTGTTTATTTGTATTCTCAAAAAGGGTAAAGTGTCGAAGGCTTCAAGGTCACATGCCAGGATCCTGCAGCCAAGTGGGTCTGACGTGCATGTTTTTTGAGCTCTTGTACTGCTATTGCATCCCCCTGGGCAGGGTATCAATTATCTGACTTTTTCTTTGATGCTATTTGTGGACTGGCATTGGAGGACTGCTGTGTCCCATCATCAGCACCTGCCTGCGCAAGCTAGGAGCGTTGCCTTGACCTTTCAGGGATTGATTTGGCCACATGCATTCCATGTTGGTTGGGTCTGGTTGCATATATCCCTCTGTGGTTGAGTCCTTTGCATGGTTTTGTACATCTCCAGCCCGTGGTACTTGTCATTGTTTGCCATGCCATTGCAACCGATGGAGGATTGGGTGGTGTTCTTGATCATGGGCTCTGTCTTGATAGGAGCGTTGCCTCGACTTTGGAGCGATTGATTCGGCCACGTTCCATGGTGGTTGGGTCTGGTTGCATATATCCCTCTGTCGTTGAGTCCTTTGCATGGTTCTTGTACATCTCCAGCCCGTGGTAATCGTCATTGTTTGCCATGCCATTGCAAGCGATGGAGGAGTGGGTGGTGTTCTTGATCATGGGCTCTGTCTTGCCTGGATACATGTTTCGGTATCAGTACTGCTTGGTTGATGGTCTGGAAGCCATTGTGTTTGGATCACATCCGATGGTGTTTGGTCGTTTCGACCTAGCAGCCCTTTGCGGTTGCCATACCTTAAATGTTTGTTGTTGTTGTTATCTTGATGTCTGATTGTCTCCGTTTTTGCCGTCTTAGCTCTCAGTATCGGTTTCTCTCAACACACACTAACAAACTGGTTGGAGGCTTCATGTGGCGGGTGCTGCACGGCTCGAAAGCTGTGCAGTGATCTATTTCATATCAATTATCTGTTCTTCCAACATCTGCTCACTTTTAACCATCCCTTTTGTGGTTCACAGAGCTGTTCGGCATAGAGCTTCATGCAAACATGGGAACATACTACCATCAATTGGAGCACATGGCATGAAAGGGTTCCATGCAGAAATCAGGAGGCAAGGATCCTGCAGCCATATCCCTTGCAGGCAGCTCTCCCACGCCACCCTGCATATCACAATGGCACTACCATCAACAGATGAGGTTCTTTACTGATACATTCGGGAAGACTGAGGCACTACAACATGCCAACCCAATGGCTTCATATGCATACATTATGTTTCCACAGTCTTAATTGGCTGGAAGAAAATGCATTGATACGACAGGGCTGAAGTGCCCAGACCTGTTGTTGCTTGAGTTGCCACATCGCCAGCGGTCTCAGTAGTATGAGTTGCTTATGTTTTCATGTCAATTTATATATTCTTTGCCATGCACACAAGCATGTCCAGTGGGCAACTTGTAGCCTGCTGCTGTACAGAAAGCAACAGATGGCAATGCAATGGCTTGCACGGCAGCACACCATCAACAACAAGGATGAGAAAACAGGAGATGGGAGTGCATACAGCAATGGCGCAACAATACAGCCACATCCAGCGCAAGGATGGTTGAGTGAGAACCCACTTGTTTTGAAAATCAACTGCAACAAACAACCAAACATTTCAGGTGTGGCCGCACCAGGGCAGCTAGGTCGAAACGACTAAACACACCGGGGGCAAACCCCACTTTTCTGCTCAACGGAACAGGAAACACCACAGAAATCAGCACAACCTTTCAATCCTCTGTCATGCCAAGGACAGCACCAACAGCATTGCCTTCCAGAGAACAAGGCGTATTTTAGATATATCAAACAGAGAACAAGGCGTATGTCGTGTACCATTCACACCACCAAAAAGGACGGGCCAGTTCTCCACTACAAACGTCATCAACGTCCTCACCCCTATGCCCAGTCCTTATCTCCCAACTCCTGTTCTGCAGACGCCAAACGCTGGCAACCATCGCTGCATGCTTTTAATGGTGCAAGCATTCAACATTATTCAAATCCATCTAAGAACATAAGGGCACTGGCAACAGCCAAAACCGGTTTTCCAGTGCTGCTGTTCAGTCATGAGAAGCAAACATACATCCTTTCACCTGAACCGGCCCGAGTGCAGTTCAACCCAAACACTCTCCTTTTCATCTCAGCCAGTCATTTGCGCGCTCATGCCTGCACCCCCAGGCCTAGCCAACTTCACCCAATTTCTACGATACTCCATGAGCCCTCACGTTCCTCCACCATACTTGGCCCCCTAGTGGCCCAACCCCTGAGCTGTCCAACCCCTCTCGGGGCGCACATTTGGTGCCTGGACGTGCTTTACCTCCTTCACGATTATAAGGATTCACTCGATGCTCAATGGCCTGTCCTCCCACCCATACTCAGCCCTGTGTCTGTCATACAAATCCTGCAGTGCCTCTATCACCTGCTGGTGGACACGATCAACTGTAGCCTCAAACTCAGGGTGGTCTCTGGGCAGCTGGGGCACAGGGATTGGCTTCCCAGAAACCATGTATAGAGGCACCCGGCGAGGTATTGGCAAGGTCCATCTGCCAACCATGTGGCCGAAGGAGAAGCGATACTTGCGGCCCAGGTTCTCAAAGCGTTGTGGGAAGAAGTCAAAGAGCCTGGTGTTGCCGAAGTGATAGGTAGGCACCAGGCCACCGTCTAGGCCATGTTCTACTGCAACACGGACAAAACCCTTGCGCTCCTTCAGCTTGATGCGCTCCCTCTTGACGTCCTGCATGTACATCTCTGCAGATTGGACAAGAAGCAGGCACAAACGCGAGTCAAGGCATTAGTACAGCGCTCCAAAGGTGTGCACTGCTGGAGGCACGTGGATGCAGTCTCCAGCTAGCCAGCTTGCATTGATCCAAGTTATAAGTCGGATTTAATTGCAGAGCTCAGCTGTAGCAGAACATGGTTGAAGTCCAAGGCAGATGAAGAGGCCCAGCTGCCTTCAGCGCTGATTAACAGAAGGGGAATGCTTTTGCAATGGAAGGTTGCTTGCAACATCCTCATGCAGCATGCATGCATGCAGAGAGGGCATAGCAGAACAAAGAGGATCCTATCCACTTGAAAGTTGTCTTTAACAGTTACTCTTTATCACAATATGAGTGGCAGAGTTGCAGTTGGGTGCACTGATCTTCTGCTGAAGGACTGCTGCTTCTCTATAAGACAAAAGGCAGCTCGGCCAGCGCGAAAGTCGTAACCACTGCCTAATGCGGGCTTACCCTTAGCACTAGCACTATGCACCTCCCGAGCACATGTGCCCAGTGCAAGTCTTCAACTTGTATATATTAAAGCACTACGTATGCATGGGACTGTTGCCAGCATGATACTGTCTGAGGCTGCGGCCATGCTTGTCAAGATACTTTGATGCTCTTACTAAAAGCCAGCGAAAATGTCCCTGTATTCAATGCTGCAATCCAGGCAGCTGCAAGGGACCTCTATTAGCTGTGCCCGCATATATCTGAGACAGTTATTGAGTCCTACCTAACCTTAACCCAACCCAGCCCTAACCCCCCAAACATACCTGCTATGCCACCGACAATGATTGCAACATTTCCATGTGTTAGGATCTCCCTGAAGCTCTCCACAGAAGCAGGTACCGACCCCATCCATGCGTAGAAGTGACGCCAGAAGGGGATGTAGAACAAGCCGTCAGCTGCTAAGCCGTAAAACTTCATGCTAGGCCAGACGAAAGGGCGTAGAGTACCCCCTACGACTTGGCTCATGGGTATGACGCCATGTGGGAAGTGGACTGAGATGTACTTCTTCTTCGGGTCTAAGGCTTCCTCTTGGAGGCAACTGAGGTGGAAGTATTCCCTCCATGTTTTGAAGAGCCATATTTTGACGAAGGGTGTCCATAGGAGGGGTTTGGGGGGCAGCCACAGTGTCGCAATGAGCAGCCAGAAGATGACTGCACAAGTATGGCTGAAGAAAGCTCCAATGGCAATGAGGAGGAAGACTGTAATCCATCCAGTGTAGATCGTCATGGTCACTAAAGCCACAGAATATGAGAGAATGGATTGTTTGTGATACTTGGTCATGCCATCAGTGTAGATCCTGCAGGGGTGACAGTGTCAACAGGTGTAATATCAGTGTCTCGAGAAGTCCATGTCGGCATGTTATGAGGCAACCACGCAGCATCAATATCATAGGACAGATGCATGGCAGGAAGACAAGTGACTGAAGCAACAGTTGTCCTACCTCTCATTGACCCTGTACTGAAGGGGCAGGGATTTGTTAGTGTCCCTTTCGAGTGCTGTGTCAGAGATGGTTTCGACGCCATGCGGGTGCATGCCGGGAGGCCTGCATGAAGTCCGAATGAAGGTTAGCCCAAGCCAGGCTGCTGCCGGTAGCCAATTGGTAGGGAATCCCATGTGGCCGAGAGAAGGAAGCTGTGCGCAGCAAATTTCAAGATGTAGCCGTATTGCTGTAAAGTGGAGAGTCTGCTGTTGCATCCTCGAGGCTTTGAATGCGATGCCTGGTTGCATGCGGCAGCGTGCTCACCCCACTGCCATGGACTTCTCGACTGGTAGACCGCTAGTCATGGTGCTGGGGCCAATCGTTACTTTCTCATGGCTTGACGATTATGTACAATTTGGCTGGCGCTTACAATCCAGCAACTAAGGTCTTGCCGGACAGGTTTAATTTACATACAAACAATGCCCAGAGGGCAGTGCAGTGGTCTCTCTTAACAAACAATGCTCGGTAGATCGGCAGCAGGCAACGTCACAAAAGAAAAGCCCTACTGGTGCCAAGGCTGAAAGTCCATAGTCTATTAGAACCCCTTGAGCTACAAGGCGCCATGCGTTAATCCTTGACGCATATGCCTCGTAGCAGTGACCATGTACCGTCTGCTTCACTGGTGTGCGTCGTACTGTCTGCTTGATTGGTCATGAGAACTTTGACCAACTAACCCTTAATATCGAGCATGTCTCCCTTGATTTCGGCCGCCTAGCCAAGCATTAGACTGAGTAGGCTTGAATTCCTGATGCTGGAGCACGTGCTGGACTGGCCCATCAATGACCCAGCTCACCATACAATACAAAGCAAGTAGCATCAGCGGTACCACTCAACATGACCAGCTATGACCATCTTTGCTCATACGGCCCATTTCCGGGCCTGCATTACCCCCATTGATCGTTACCTGCAGCTATCACGCTGTTCTGAATCCATTGCCCCCTGTCTGTGGCTGCACATACGCCCAGCACATACGCCACCACTCAGCAATCAGGGTGTGGACCTTCGACTACACTATGCTTGATTTTGAACACTGCAAAATACAGCATATCAAATCACATGCCCCAAGTGCCCCTGCTTCGGCTCCTCTTCACCTGCCACCAGCCGGCCCTCGTCTGTTGTGTGCATTTATAACACAACGAGCCTGTGAGCGACGCTGAGCAAAAAGTCTGAAATGAGGATTACAACGGGGATAAGCCCCTGCAAAACACATTGCTGTTGAGCCATTTACAGTATGGCAGGCAGTAGCAGCAGCTATAGCTACTCATTGGTACTTTTCTTGGTCAGCAGCATTCAGCACTGGCCGCTGCTGTTGCAATCTCATGCCCAAGAGAGGGGCCAGAGTGGTGCATTATCATTGGGGGATTCCGCATTAAAATTGCACCAGAAGCATCAGCAAACATCCCACAGCTTTTTCTTTTCTCTTTCTTTTTACACTCTATGAATTTGAAATGGCGTGCAGTATAGCTGATAGCTAACAGCTTTTTGGAAGTATTTGATGGCATCCGAGCAGCAGTCTTAGGAGCAATGCGTAGTATTTAGCAATGCAGTAACAACAGCAACACAGCAGCAGCAGCAGCAATGTCTCTGCTTGGTGGCTGCGAGTGCACTAGCAGGATCACTAGATAGTTCCATAATCAAACGCTCCCTGGCAACTCCAGTGCTGGCACGTTGGAATTGCCATATGCAGGTGAGCAGGACGCCTGCCCTTAGCCTGTTAAATTACTGACACTTTCCTACAGATCTCAAAACCCTGAGTCTAGCCAGAGACTACTGCAGGTACGTCGCTATGTATGGAGGTCCAATCATACTTCATTGGCTTTCTCCTTTTTTCCCGCCAATCATACCTCTTTGGTGTTTTCGTCCTTTGAACTGGTCAATACTCCGTCTACAATGTGTTTGCTGATGCTCTTCTAACTCCTTCTCCAGCCCTGCTGATGTATTATGGGCCCTTCAGTCCGTTCTTTTGCTGCTGTTTCCCCCCTGCTCCAGCTGCTGCTGTTGATCCCCTGCTCCTGCTCCTGCTGTTTTCCCCCCTGCGCCTGCTCCTGCTGATTTTCCCCCTGCTCCTGCTACTGCTGTGGACCCCTTTGGCCCCTACTGCCGTGGCTGTTGCTGCTCCTCTTCATCTCCAATTCCCGCTGCGGCTCCTGATTTTCACCTGCCCTGCTCCTGCTCCTCCTGCTGCTGCTGGGTCAGCACTTGCCCTGGGCTTGAGCCGCTGGCCCCGATCTGCTTGTGTTTCTGTTTCTGCTCCTGTGTTAGTTTCTCACATTGTTCTGCTGTAGTTTATGGTTTTCCCAATCCACATTTATCTGCTAAGTATGCTGCTGCTCTTGCTGGGGCCCCAGCTCTTCTCTACTCCCGTTGCTGCTGCTGCTGCTGCTTCTGCTCCTGCCTTTCCAGGCTCAGCCCACCGAGGAGCAATGGCGACAGCTGCCATCTACATGCCCAAGCGGTTATTTTTTTGGGCCTATCCCGCAAACTCCTAAGTGATTGAACGACTCCAACCTGCTCCAGTCATCCCATGGTCATCACTTCACTGGTTTCATTCCGTTGGATATTCAAAACAAAATGTTGTATCGGTGTAAACATTGTAGAATGTAAGATAAGCTGACAAGAGTATGTGGAAGCATCAAGGATGGCTGCCGTTGTATGTTGCAGCTTAGCGGGTGGTGCTGCCCCGCCAAGGTAACCACCCACGTCACCTTGGAACCGAGGTAATAGCAGCTTCCGCCCCCACCCCTTCAAAGGTACTTATAGCGGACCAGCCGGGTGATCATTCTTATTACATTTCATGATATGCCATAGCAAAAAAAGTGCCATATGCCCCGCACCTCCAGCCGTTCTATTAAAACAGTGAGGTGCTGCGATCCTGCTGTTGCTTTGCTAGAGGGCACTGTAAACAGCCAGAGCAGCTGCATTATGTGGCTCACAGTGGCTTCCAGTATGTGAGTGGCTTACAGTACCCATTGTGCTGCGTTGCAGCTGTACACATCTTAAATGCTCATTTGTTTTTGTTTGTACTTTAAAAGACAGTCTATGGCAAGACAGCGGACCACCTGCCAAGTGCTAAGCTCCATACAGCAATGGTGCTTCCTGCTGGTGCCAGCAGAAGAGAAGACAATCTGCTTGACTGGCCAATCATGGTACGATTACATTGGTGCTAAGAAAAGCACTAGCTGCCAGGGTGACAAGAAACTGCCCACGTGACTGCTGCTGCAGAACTTTAGTGCCCTAGTGCAGCTTCAACGCGGAACCCTAGCATGCAGGAATCGGCCTGTCTACTCTCTAGCACAGTTCGTTGTGCTATAATGGCCATTTGTTTTTCTAGGTTAGAACAGAGAGTGCCATTACATTGCAAGAATCGAACTGCTACATAGAGGTCGGCAGAAGACCTGCAAAATTCGCTCCAACATACCTAGTTTGGTGTTGGGTATCACTCTTGGTTGGTGGTCTGGAGTCCCTTGTCTTTGGGTCCCTCCGACGGTGCACGGTCGTTTCTGCGGTTGCCATACCTTAAATGTTTTTTTGTTTCTTGGTAGTGCGGTGGTACGTACGGACTGCGGCCGCCACTGTGAGTGTTTCATTAATCACAAACCTGCTGCTTTGAGACTGCACTGCTGCAACACTGCTGCTGCCAGCAAGTAGTAAATGCTGCTGTAGCAGGGTGAGTGTGCTGGACCATTGAGAGGTAAGAGCTGCTGTTGCAGCAGTTTGGGGCTTAACGTCCGGTCCACATACCATCACATTTATGCGAAACTGGCAGGCAGACAAGCATGTGCACGCATTACAGAAATCACACGAGGAACATGGGGGCAGGGCTGCGCAGCATACAGTCAACATCGTGTCATGGTAATACCAGGTGCCCGGCACCGCACTGTGCAAGTTGACCAGGCAGGAGCACTGTGAGTTTGCGGTCCACGTCTAGGTCAGTTCCATTCCATTTCTGCGGAATGGAACTGAACCGGTGCATTTGCTGCAGATTCGCAAAGAACGGAAGGGCCACGCCTTCTGTTCACCTTCGGTTCACCGCTTGAATAGAACGTGGCAACTGATGCGGAGGTGACTGGTGGAACTATCATGAGTTGGCATCTAAGGAATGTCGTAGTGACTCCAGCTTCCGAGTGTTTCTGCTTCACTTCCCGTCGGATTACCGTGACGCTTCGGAAGGCCTTAAACAGGTCAAGTTTCCTTTGTCAGGGAGCACCAATTCTTGCGTATTGCCTTGTTAAACTTCGAGTGATCGCAATCAGCTTACGCTGCAGTCAAACACAACACAAGACAAAGAACAACCATGGCAGATGCTCCACCAAAAGGCTCGACAGCTGGGAGTGCTGTCTCGCCCTCTGTGACAATGAAGATTGAGCGCATTGCTATGAGATCTTGGATAGCTTGCCTACTGGCGCTGATACAGGTATGGATCACTGGCTGGGCTAACATGAATAATGTACATGAATAATATGGCGCCCAGCTATGCCTGTTCCGGAACGCAGTTGATCGCCTCCCGCTGCTTGCTGTCTGCTACCTGACACTGTCACATGTTAGGTAGAACAAAGTACGAGACTGACACTGCCTTGTTTTGCAGCTGGGTGCGTCCATCACGGCCATCTGCATTGTCCGGTACAACCTGGTCTGGATCTTGTATGCGCCTATTGGCCCCGGTACCGGATTCTACTACAACACCAGGTGCATGCTGGCGTCTGACTTCAGCTTGTGGGCATGCGAGTAAGTGGACAATGGGGTTCCGAGAGAGCACCGCCAAACGGTTGCATCAAGCAGGCGTCGTTATCCTAGTTGATTGTGCAGCATCCAGCTTGACCACCGGAAGGTTCTGTTTGATGCACTGATACTGGTTTCTCGATTGACGCTCCTATTTGTAGCTTCATTCCGGGATGTGAACTCAAACATGTGGCTGCTGATCAGAACCACAGGGTCTCCATGCGATTCTTCAACTAGGCATGAGAATGGGGTTTGCTGGACTCTCCAGTAGCGACCCTGAAGTGCACAGTGATCGCGAAAAAACCAAGTGACTTATCTGGTCAGTGACAACCAGTGACTTACAGAAAGCGCAGCTTTCACAAGCAGTGCAGCCATATCTGTTGCATGGTAGGGATTGGTCCAGTCCACACCTGTCCATGACACCTACCCTCAGGATTATGAAGCATGTTGCGGCTGGCAACTGTATCTTGTGCTAAGGCATATTCTATCCCAGCTATAAGCAAATGTACAAGTTCAAATCTGGTAGCCATGGCTCATGCCTAACTACATATGTGCTCCTGCTGCAGGTATGCATACGCCTTGGGAGCTGTGAGTATCCTCTTCTCCGTTGGGGTCTTTGCCATGCAGGTAAGGGAGTAATGCATGGGAGAGGGGCAGTCCATGAGGACAGGATTGATGCGCGCCTCTATGAATCAAAGAGTATGTGATATGCCCTAGCAAAAAGTGCCATAGGCTCAAAAAGGCCATAGTGCCATAGTACCATAGGCCTCTACAGTACCTTGATCGCTCAGACCAATTATATATGAGTTGCAGAGGTTCTGCTTCTTTCAGTTGAGCCCTGACAGACACCACTGGGCATATGATGAAGTGTGAGGGCCTGCTAGGGACTTGGCTGTGGCAGTTGTGCAGAACGAAATTTACCCAGTGCCAGAGCACAGAAAGTCCTCCAATGGGCCATGCAATTGTTTTTTACATAACAATACAGTTTTGTCCATGCAAGTCAGCTACCTGAATGAGTTTGAGCCAAGCAAAGCTAACTGGAAGCACCCTGCCATTGAATCGGCATTGGGCGGGCAAATGAGGACAATTGCTTCTGTACGAGTTCTAGTGAAATTATGCTGATACCCATGGTCCCACACACACTGAGTCTTGCTCTCATTTGTTGCTTTGCAGTGCATATCATGCGAGGAGTTGTCCGGCAGCACTGGCTCCCGTGTCTGTGAGGCTGTATGGGACATCTTTGGCTTTGCTTGGTGGCTGGCGGGGGCCATTGTCCTGACCAAATCGAGCAAGCAGGCTGATTCCGCAAATCTGCCGAACAGCTCCTATCGTGCTGGAGTGCTGGCAATGTGCTGGCTGTCTATGGCATTGTTCATGCTGATGTTCACCGTGAACATGGCCATGGTGATCAGGATCAAGAAGACCTTGCGTACTGCTGACAGGGATGTTGCAAAAGGTGTGATGGGTGACCAGGGTAGGGTGGCTACAGCTGTGTAAACCGCATACTGCACCGCCGTATGTCCGCAGCCACCTTTTGAAGTCAATTGAAAGATGACGCATGTGAGCTGTGTAAGGCAGGACCACATGGCCACAGCCTCTACTGCAACATGGGCAGACTTGAGCCCTCGGTGGATATGGAGAACGGGATACCTCTGGGCGGAATGCTGGTGTTTTGTTGGCGCATTGGAGTGCAGCATAACTCACAATGCTTGCACACTATGCCCCAAGTCAGGCAATGTCGCCTGATGCGTTTGGAGTCTTAATGAGCTGTCTACCTCATTATCAATAACAGTGGATGTCCATGACGTGCCCTTACTTTATGGCTGTGTACCGGGCACTCCTTACATGTCGGATGGAGTTTTCAGACGTCCTGGTTTATGTAGAGTAGTGCACCAATGGGGTGCCTCCCTGAGCTCGCTGTTTGTTTGTTCTGACTGCTGTGTTCATGGAGTTGGCACGTCGATTTGCCATACATGCTGTGCTTAGCTCTCAGGTGTGTTGTCAATGTGTAAAGCAGTTTGTCTTCATGCTCACGCATCTTACGGTTAGTGCAGTTGCCTTAGAACCACATCTGTAGGTCCTGTGTCCTGCAGCATGTGGTGGGTGCATAACAATGCTTCTTACAAATTTGTTATTAGCTGCTGTCACACACATGCGCTTTGGGGCACAGATGCTATCAAAGTACATGGGCAGTGTCTGTTGGTTCATCCTCTGCTGCGCTTCTGGCTATGACAACGTCCTCAAAACTTTATCGCTGCATTCTTACTCCCCATGTGTTCTGCCACTGAGACCTTGATAAATGGTGGCTGGATCCTGCCCCAAGCTTTGTCAATACCTCTTTTAGTGCCAAATAGTAGGTGGCTCTATTGAATAGGAGACCAAGCAGGGGGTCCGGTATATACAGGCGTTTGAAACATGGGCTGAAGACGTGTTTGGAGGCGTCTCTGGGCTGTTCTGATATGGTTCTCTGGTGCTTGCCACACATAAGTCCTGCTTCATTTTCATCATGCCGATAATCTGGTTGGAGTCGTGCCGTGGGCGCTGCACAGGGCAAAGGCTGTGCAGTGACATATACCTATAATTTGTTGTAGTCTTGGTCAAGAGTTCAGGCTGCCGGGGTTGAAGGGATGGAGCAATGCCTATGCCGTTGGTTAAACTCAGGCCACTCTGCATGTTCACATGTATGGTTGCCTGTCTGGCTTCGTTCATGTAAGATATATCAAGCCAATGTGCATATATCAATGTCCTACCCTATTGTACTTGCCAGATTGTTAGCACTGGGTTGCTTCATTTACTGTTTTTCTCGTGGCCTTGCAAACATTATGTGTTGGCTTCTGATTGGTACTCAGCAGGTCCTCACATGATTCCTGGACGGCCCGGCTACCTTTGTCTCCCTTGTCATGCAACTTTCTAAGATTATGCCTGCAGTAAGCCTGCAATGTGTTCTTTGCACTCACGCAGTCGCTGTGGGCACTGTGGTAGCCGTCCTTAACTGCACCTGTAGGTTGCGTCACGAATTCGGGCTTTGGTAGTGGTGTGGTGTTGAAAACAGTATCATGCTGCAGTGTGGTTTGCTGTTATGTTGGGCACAAATTTAGAGCAGATGAGTACGGTCTAGTGGTCTGGAAGCCATCATTGTCATTGGATCCATGCATAAGTGTGTTTTGGCAGTGGGACTGCTTAGCGGCCTTCTTGCAGAGGTCACAGAGAGAAGGAGAAATACGCAGAGGAGGAGGGGAATCCCTTCTTGCGTACGTGAAGTGAAGGGAGTAGGCCCAGACGTCACGAGTTAATTGCCGTTTGATTGTTTGATTGTTTAATACTCTCCAGTGCACACTTTTGCTCATGTCCCACCGACATGGCATGGTCCATGTCCCATGTCGCTTGCAAGTCATGTTTTTCCTGGACAGCTATTAAAAGACGTCAGGTTGGCATTATGCTGACGCGCCTCGGACGAGCCGTTGTGTCCTGCCTTTAGCAGTCTGTGTAGTGCATATCCATACCGCTTCTGATGAGTGCTGTAACTATGCATGCATCAGCAGTACAGTTCCCTTGTCTTAGCTTCCTTTCCATCCTCATTAATCTATGCACTTGCCATACATCCATGTACCAGCATGCCATTTTTGCAGACCGGCTGCGTGTCTCATTGAGCATGCCTGGCCTCTGTTGGAGGGAGATATTAAGAGGGAGAGAGCACCCAATGGCATAGTAAAAGGAAGTTCTATTGAGACGAGGTGGCCGCTAGAAGTCGCATAGTGAACATACTGGCATAGTGAACATACTGGCATAGTGAACATACTGGCATGGTGTGTTTGGTCGTTTCGACCTAGCAGCCCTTTGCGGTTGCCGCACCTTAAATTTTTGTTTGTTTGTTTTGTTTTGAACGGTACTTTGTCTTGGAGCTGATTATGCAAGCTTGAAAACTAGTGGTCTGCCGTGGCGTGCAGTGTGCCATCAAGTCATGTCATGAATATGATGTAACTACCTCTGTATTTCGGTTTGCGTTGGTTGGTTGGCTGGCCACATTTTAACAAACAAACAAACAAAAATTTAAGGTGCGGCAACCGCAAAGGGCTGCTAGGTCGAAACGACCAAACACACCATCGGATGGGTCCAAAAACAATGGAATCCATACCACCAAGCAAGAGGAATACCCAAGCAGACATCCAACAGCGGGAGACTGATTGGTGTGGCCAAATCAAACACAATCCAGAGCACCAACCAAGCAGGATTGGCCCGCTATATATTAGATAGATGACTGCACAGCTTTCGGGCCGTGTAGCACCCGCGGCATAACTCCATCCAGTTTGTTAGTATGTGGAGATTACAGATTACATATTACAGATTACAAAGTGGCCCCACAAAGGGGGCGCCCGTAACGGAGCCAAACTAGGCTCCATGGGCATCATACACCATGCCAGACTCATCAATATAATCATCATAGTCAGACGAAAACGTATCAATTTGATAACCAACCAGACCTAGCTCCTCTAGTGTCTCCCTAGTTGCATAAGTCTAGATAGCTACATGCTTGGGTATTAGCCTTGGTTGGTGTGCTGGACGTCTTGGGTGGTACATATGCGGTGGACTTACTGGACCTCCTGCTTGGTTGGTGCTCTGGATTGTGTTTGATTTGGACACACCAATCAGTCTCCTGCTGGTGATTTGTTTGCTGGTGCTACTATTTGCCGTGTCCGTAGTTGGATGTCTGCTTGGGTATTCCTCTTGCTTGGTGGTATGGATTCCATTGTTTTTGGACCCATCCGATGGTGCGTTTGGTCGTTTCGACTTAGCAGCCCTTTGCGGTTGCCGCACCTTAAATTTTTGTTTGTTTGTTTTGTTTAAGGTAGAAGGTCGGATGCTTCAAAGCGCCTATAGTCTAGGCATTCTGATACAAAGGCAGCAACCTTCCTAGGGTTCTGGTTCATGAAAGCACTGACCTTCCCAGAGGGCCGCATAGACCGAGCAGCCCGGGACACTCCTCCAAAATTTGAGAACAATGCTTCCTCATACTTCAACCGAATGTGGTGATATGTGGGGCATTCAAACAGGACATGATACTCATCCTCCATACAAACAAACAAACAAAAATTTAAGGTGCGGCAACCGCAAAGGGCTGCTAGGTCGAAACGACCAAACACACCATCGGATGGGTCCAAAAACAATGGAATCCATACCACCAAGCAAGAGGAATACCCAAGCAGACATCCAACTACGGACACAGCAAACAAATCACCAGCAGGAGACTGATGGGTGTATCCAAATCAAACACAATCCAGAGCACCAACCAAGCAGGATGTCCAGTAAGTCCACCGCATATGTACCACCCAAGACGGCCAGCACACCAACCAAGGCGAATACCCAAACATGTAGCTATCTAGACTTCAACCAGTTCCTCATCAGACGAATCACTAGGAACATCTGTCTCCGACTCCGAATCAAACAGATCCAAATATTGACCTGCCGGGAGCAAGATATCCGGTAAGTCCACCACATCAGTACCACCGGACTGATGGCAGTACCAACAGACACGAACACACACGGCCACATACTTGACCAAGGCCGAGAGAGGGACACAGCCAGTGGCTGACAGTGCCCAGAAATCAGCATACCTGAGCGAGGACAACGCGGCCACGGGGGGAACCACAGCTGCCAGAAACAAATCTCTAGCCTCAACAATTGTGGGGTGTTCACACATGAACAAACAATGCGCCTCATCATCAACTACTGTGGAGCTACACCGCAAACATGTGCGTTGAGAATGCGGAAGGAGGGGCGGAAGCCAACGCCCAATATGGATACGCAAATGATGGCAACCAAGACGAAAACGCAAGAAACGTACCAACACACCATGAGACAGTCGACATGAGTAAAAAGAAGGGACAACGCCCAAAACATGTGTACCAACAACCCTGAAATACAGACCAGTACGGGACCCAGGACCATTGACAACCTGGGACAGACGCTGAATGTGCTCAGTGTACCGAGTATGCAATGCCTCATCAATGCCATCAATATCCAAAGGCAGGCAAGCTCGCAAGGTGCGAGTAAGACCACCTTCACGGGGCAAAAGGATCCGTAGCACCTGAAAAAGAGCCCCCACAAAGTTATGGGCACGGGAGCGAGTGGAGAGAGCATCATCAATGTTCTGTTGCAGAGCACTTCGATACACTGAAGCAGCATCCAACTCAACAAGGCAGTTATAAAAACGAACAGCACGCCGAACATAGCAATGCACAAGAGGTTCAGATCCAAGCTCATGTAACAAAGGCAAAAGAGGCACAGACTGAGGGAGCTGCAACCACTGACGGACCAGACGGCACCGCTTAACCTCCAAAGGATCTGTAAGGCTATAGAATTTAGCTAGGGTCCAACCAGACGACCACAAACCCGGAATAGATAGAAGGCCCCAGAGTTCACACCCATACAAACCAGCTGGCTCCATAACAGTGTGCAACAATTTCAAGAAGGCTGGGAGTGCACAGGGAAAGTCTGGTGCCGCACGCATCTGAGCAGTAGCAGCATGAAAAGAAGAGGAAAAACAGGAGGCCCTGTGAGCTGCCATAGTGCCCGCAGAGGCTGCTGTGTCATAAATTAGGCCAAGATAGCGTGTCCCCTCAGTAGGTGAAGCTGATGCAAGGGGCGCGGAACCAAGACTCAAAGAACATTCACCAACTGGAGCTCCCGCCTGCAAACCCAAAACGAGTCCGATACACTTAGGCACTGACAGCTTAAGATTGCGAGCAGCGAGCACGACATTAGTATGGGTCAGCAAAGCCTGCAAGTCGGGGAGGTACTCTGCCATGAGAGCAGCATCATCAGCATAATGATAGTCCGGATGGCACCCAGGAAGACCAGGGAAGCATGGCCCCTTATCAAGTGCACTTAATGCTCCACTTAGTGGCTGGACATACAAATTGTATAACATGGGGCTCAGGGGGCATCCTTGCTTGACCCCAATACCAACATGGAAAGGCTCTGCAACAACTCCATTGGTAACCACCTGATAGCGCAAACCCTGGTACATGCCTGCAATCCCTCGCACAAGATGTTCGGGAAACTCCAACTGGAGGAGAGTTTCCACCAATTTGCCATGATCAGTAGTATCATATGCGGCCGAGACATCCAAGAATACCACATACATGAGACGATTGGTAGTGAGCGCATGATGAGCCAAATGCTGCACAACAAACATATTATGAAGGGTACTCCGATCAGGCAAGAACCCTGCTTGCCGGGGGAACATGTCACCATGCTGGTGACTGTACTGAGTGTGGGCCACATACACCCCAGAACCCAAGCAATTTGCATATAACTTGTGGAGTAGTGAGGACACCACTATAGGGCGGTAGTTAACCTCCTGAGAATGGTCCCCACGCTTATATATAGGATTCAACAAGGCAAGACTCATCTCAGCGGGCTCCTTGCCAGCTAAGTGCACAGCTCGTAGAATGGATTGTATCAAATATCGAACAGGGTAGGCAGCCAGAGCAGGCACTGGGAGGCCTGTTTTACCAGGAGAGGCCCGGCGTTTAAGTCGCTTGAAGGCACTTTGAAGTTCATCATCCCCAAACAAGTCATCTAAGTCTTCTGTTGTAGGAGGTGCCAAGGATGGCAAGGGGGGCCTCACAGGCGGCCCACTGAAGACGCGGGAAAAGTGCTGGGCAAATTCATCAGCTGTAGGCACAACAGGGCTGGATTGGGCAATGCCACGGCGTAGGGCCTTCCAGAAGTATGTGGGCTGAGACCGACACAGCTGCTCAAACCTGGAGTATTGCTGTCCTGCATGCTGACGCTTCTTGCGCTGATAGAGACTGCGAAGCTGCTTGGTCTGCTCAGCTGTGACAGCCACACCACGAAGGGCCCGCACGGCGGCCTTGCACTCATCATCAAACCATGGCTGATGGACCTTTTCACGCCGACAAGAGCTAGACACCGCACGAATTTTCATCCCAACCACCTTGGCTGCCTGGAAAAGGGCCTGCCCAAGCAACTGGACAGACTGATCCAGTGTCTCAGAAGATAGAGTAGCTGTTTGGGCATCTGCAAGCAGAGCAATCACTGCTGGGTCTGTCTCAAGTGCAGAATAAAAGTCCATACGCTTTGCCTCATCCCACACTAATCGCACCATGGGTTCTGTTTGCCCAAAAGCAGAAGGAGACCCCACACTCTCCAAAGATGACATAGCAAGCCCCATAGACATGGGCAGGTGGTCACTACCATGGACATGACTAAGTACAACAGGGTTCAGAACCCTAGGCAGCAGACCGGCTGATACCAAACAATGATCTGGGCGGGTCTGTGCTCCACGAGCAGTAAAAGACGGTACAATCGGCACAGCCACACCCCCACCAGCGCCCCGTCCTGTACAGAGGAGGGTACCAGTGGTCAAACATAAGTTTATCAAACATTGCCCAGAGCTATTCATCGCATGAGAGTCAGGACCACGGCGGCATGCCAGTCCAATCGGTCGACCAGAAGGATCTAAACCCCTATCATCCAAATCCCCAACATGTGCATTGAAGTCACCTATGCAGAGCACCTGTGCTCCAGATGCCTGAAAGGCACCTATTTCAGACAATAATGTGTCATACACCTCGTGCATTGCTGTGCTGTTCTGCGGAACATACACCGTACCGAGAATGAGCCTACCAACAGCGGTGGAGAATTGGAGCCAGATCACATATGGAGATAACTTTCGTAACTTAACCTGATACCGGACATGAATGTCGTTCTGAACGTATACGGCCAAACCATGGCCAGCCGTCCCTTGTGAAGAAGGACCACAACACACATATGGACGATGTGACTGTGATAGAAACCCATGCAGGGGATCAGCAAGAATGGATCTGGTCTCCTGCAATGCAACCACCGAATGCTGCCGAAACAAATGATGCCAATGCAAAAAAGCCTGGATCTTGGTGGGTGACGTACCATTGACATTATACGATAGCAATGTCAGGGAAGTCACTGTGGGCTGCCCACCCCTTCAAGCCAGCTTTGACTTCGGCGCAGCGGCCTGAGGAGGGACAGCTCCAGGGGGAGGAGGGGGGAAGGGGCCGTTGCTACCAGAAGCTCCTGCTGCTGGGGGTGCTGCTGGTCCAGCTCCTGCTGTACCTGCTGCTGCTGTTGCTGCTGATGGCCCTGCAGCTGCTGATGATCCTGGTACTGCTGCTGGGCTTACTCCTTCCCGTGCAGGGGAGGGATTGCGTACCCGAGTGGGGCCTGTAGGTCTTGGGCCTGCTGCTGTGGGTGCTGCTGCTGCGCCAGGGGCTGTTGCTGCTGGGTTGGCCCTTGGGCGAGGGGGCACACACTGGGCTGGGTTCCACTGCGTGGCCGGTCGTACACCAGCCTGCACCCGCACGAAGATCTCGCTTCCATGCCACCGTGGGAAAGCGCCTGCTGTCTTGAGCTCCAGGAAACGTGGCTTCAGAGTGGACCGTTCATCCTGTTGCTGCTTGGTAAGGGCTTGGTCGAGACCCCACCCGCTCAGCTGTTTGAAGGCGTACCAGCGCTGGAGCGCCGTGAGGGTGAAGGTCCTGCTGATTAGCATAACTGAGCCCAAAGTACACTTCTGACAGACCCTCTCAGATCTCGGCAACCGAGCGGGGGCCGGCACCCACCTTTCAGTTTCCACTCTTAAATGATGTGCACCAGTCCTAAACCGTATCAACTGCTTAATTTGAGAAAAAGGGATCCCACCAGAATGCTTAATGTAGTTGGGCATACCCGGAGGGTAGCCTTTCTCCTGTGTCCCACCAGTCCCATGGGGAACAAACAAACAAACAAACAAAAAGTTAAGGTGCGGCAACCGCAAAGGGCTGCTAAGTCGAAACGACCAAACGCACCATCGGAGGGGGCCAAAAACAATGGAATCCATACCAATTGTTGTACGTAACTAATCTTATACGCGCCGTGGGTGCTGTCCTGGGGTTTGACTCCAAATTCTCCCAAGGTTCTACCTGAACAAATTTCTCCCATGCAGCCCACACTACCCCACTGGGAACTGGAGAGCAGATATCGAGACAAAGAGGCGAGACCGCTAGAGAGCCAAAGCTGCCAGACCATTCAAGAGACCCAGGAAATTACAAGCTAACCACTGCAAGCGCTCCAACAACAGCATGCTTTGTGACTGGCCAACACTACCCCATGTACCCTGCCACCCCCCACGAAGTCCGAAAGCAAGCTAAAGCTGGATAGGCTGCGGCTAGGCGAGAAATGCAAGGACTAGACAAGAAATGCAAGGACTAAGGGACCAATGGGACACAGGAATGCAAGCATACAGGAAAAGCAGAGTGCCTAGGACGACACGAACCCGCTATATCTTCTACATATCAAGCACTATCCCGTTACCGTGTATTGGGGTACAACAAATCTCACAGTCTTCCACTCTTCTGTGCGGTAGTTCTCTCACTCTCTGTATCTGCGGCTACGAGGGACTCCGCCTAATTTTCCGCCTGGGTCCTGCCGTAAACATGCGGGGCAAGCCCCGGGAGCCTGCCTATCTAGGGTTTTCTAGCTTAGGTTTTGGCGAGGCTCTTTGAGAGGGCGGAAGCCTTAGGACCCCTCCACCAAAGCTGATGTACACATCATATAAGGGGTGTTCTGCACCACATTTTGGTGTATGTGGTGGGGTTCACCAAGTCTTGATGCTCCTCCAATGGCCAACGAACTCCATCCATCATTTATCCATACCCAAAGGCGCCAGCTCGCGACCCCCATCCCTAGGCGCCCAAGGACCCTTTCACGGAAGTCAATGTACACTTCAAATTAACCGCTTTGAACCAATCTTTGGCGCACGAGTTTTGGGGTGCCCCAGGTCCCTGCTCCACATGGCAACCTCCATCCATCCCCAGAGGGGCCACCTCGTAACCCATCGGCACGCGTGCGGTGCCACTGTACTGGAATGTAATCGAATGCCCATGACGGTCTGAGCGGGGTTGTAGTCCCCATTTCATGTAGCGGGGGCGGCCCTATCGGCTGTCATTCAAATGGTCAGCCCTTCTGACATATAGTCTTTGCGGCCAGACTGCAGTGAGCCTGCGTGCAACTTCTGCCATAACACCTCATCAGGAGGAAGGGCTGCCGGCCCAGAACATGCAGCAAAGCGAGCGATGCCAGGCAGGAGCAGTGTGAGTTGCCGGTCTCGTTCCGGTTTGCTTCTCAAGAGGAAAGCACGGAGAATATTGGAAAGTCGCGAGGATGAAAAGGATGCCACTTCCCTCCCCTTCCGTTTCGTTTCACATGAACCGGCGGTACGGAATAGAAAGTGGAAAGTGCACGCATAAAATCGTCGCCACCGAACGTGGCGTGGTATTTTTAATAGAACAGAAGGTGCCCCTGGCGGAAACCGAAGCTGTAATCAGTAATCAAACTAATCCCACTTTCAGTTGATAAGTTAGATTATTAATTAGATGACGAGTCTAAGGAATGTCGTTAATGCCAAGTCGCACCCAAGATCTCCGAGTGCAGCTTCCGAGTTCGGCTTCAGTTCACTTCCAAGCCTTAAATTCGCCATCCCTCTTGTGTGCGATATCATCTGTCTGCTGTTGCCTTTCGAAACATCTCGTAGTCATCGCATTGAGCTTGAGCTGCAGTCTAACGCACAAAGAACAATGATGGTTGATACTCCTCCAAAAGGCCCGACAGCAGGGAGGGCCGTCTCGCCATCTGTGACAATGAAGGTTGAGCGCCTTGCTATGAGATCTTGGATAGCTTGCCTACTGGCGCTCATACAGGTATGGGATCACTGGCTGCGCCAACGTGACATGGCGCCAAGACAGCTATGCCTGTTCCGTAGGCAGTTGATCGCCTCGTGCTGCTTGTCGTTTGCTACATGCAACCTTGATGTATAGATCAGAACAAAGTACGAGACTGACACTGCCTTATTTTGCAGCTGGGTGCGGCCGTAACGGCCATCTGCATCGTCCGGTACAACCTGGTCTTGATCTTGTATGCGCCTATTGGCCCCGGTACCGGAGTTTACTACAACACCAGGTGCCTTCTGACGTCTGACTTCAGCTTGTGGGCGTGCGAGTAAGTAGACAATGTGATTGCGCCACCCATGTGTGATGGAAGTGGAGCAAGTTTTGGGTTTTAGTGGTGGTGTTTGTTTCCCCTTGGTGTGCACGCCGTTGCATCTAGCCTCAGCTTGTGTGTGGCAAATCCACCATCGGTTGTGTGGCTTCGTGATTGTGATCAGGAGCCTTGTGTTTGTGGCCTAGGTTTGTTTGGCCATTGGCATTGCTGGTCTTGCGTTTTGATTGATTGATTGACCGCATCAGTTACATCAGAAGCCCTCGTTATCCCATTTACTGGTGCAAGATCCAGCTGACCTCAGAAGGCTCGTTTAGAATGCTATAATGTGCATGTTTCCATTCTCGCTCCTTTTAGTTGCTTTTTTGGCTGGATGTGGACTCTCCACGTCAGGTCTGCGGCTGGTGATTTCGTGAGAGCGACAGCCCTACCGTGCCTTGCTAAATCAGGCATTCTAATGGTTTCCCGGGAGTACTCCCGGCCGCGAAGTGCACAGTGGTCGCGCAAGAAGTCAAGTGAACTATCTTGGGCCAGTGACAGCCAGTGACCCAAAAGCAGGGCAGCTTTCACAAAAGCATATTTAAAGCATCTTTAACAAGCAGGGTAAACAGTCTTTCATATCGCGCAAGCTTTGTCATGTCGTTTCCGGGATCTTGCCTATATTTGTCACATCACTCTTCCCTGCTTATCTAGGGTAATTTATGCTAATGCAGAATGCAGTGCATGAATTGGTACGGTCACCTGTTCAAGACACCCACACTCAGGGCTAAAGAGACATTGTGATTGGTAATCGTAGCATCAGTTAGGTACAATAATGGCAGTTAGAAACATATTTATCATATATGAGTGCTGGGTTCCTGAATTGCAGCCATGCGCTCATGCCTAATGTTTAACAATCTATGTGCTCCTGCTGCAGGTACGCATATTCCTTGGGAGCTGTCAGCATTCTTCTCTCCGTTGGGGTTTTCTTTGCCCAGGTGAGGGACAGTTCATGGGAAAGGGGGCAGTCGCTTGGACTGAGATCCTGCTGATGCGCACCTTTTTCATTGGACATTGATAATCAGTCTACATGAGTAGCAATTGTTCTGTTCTTTTGAGGCCCAATCACCATCACGTTTCATGCAATGGTGTTGCAAGTAGTGAGGCCAGCAGGTGGCACCACCACTGTTTATGCAATGCTTCTTGGGGTGCGGGCCTGCTAGGGTCTTGGCTGTGGTGTCTGCATGAAGATAAACACACCATGCCGAACACAGAAAGTCCGCCGTGGGAGCATGTCTTTGTTCTTGGTTTGCAACCCAGTGCTGTCCATGCAAGGTTGCACATGATTGCATGCGGTCTTTCGCTGCTTCGGCAAAGCCGACCCGCATGCGAAGGAGCAAAAGCTATGCATCGCGGAGCTTAATCTGTATGTGCAAGCAAGAAGCAAATCTCCTAGGTAGAAGCTGCCTGTCATTGACTGTCAGTTGCCAGTACCCTTGACTGTACTAGTTAGACTATACTGCGATTTGTGGTCCTTCCCTCACTCACCCTTGCTTGCCTTTGTTACTTTGCAGTGCATCTCATGCTCGGAGTTGTCCGGCCGCACCGGCTCGCGTGTGTGTGAGGCCTTTTGGGACCTTTTTGGCTTCGGTTGGTGGCTGGGTGGCGCCATTGTCCTGACCAATTCCAGCAAGCAGGCAGATTCCGCCACCCCGGAGATCCCGAACAGCTCCTACCGTGCTGGTCTGCTGGCAATGTGCTGGCTGTCTATGGCACTGTTCCTGCTGATGTTCATTGTGAACGTGGTCATGGTGTTCAGGATCAACAAGACCCTGGCGAATGCTGACAGGGAGGTTGCAAAAGATGTGATGGGTGACCAGGGTAGGGTGGCTACAGCTGTGTGAGCAACACGGGGCGGCTGTATCACCGCCGCCACCTTGTGGAGTCAACTCAATAATGACGCATGTGAGGTGTGTAAGGCAGGACTACATGGCCACAGCCTACAATGATCTACTGGTGCTGCAGGCATGTGCAGTCTTGAGCACATCTATAAAGGAACTGGATTTCTGTGGGCGCAATGGGGCGCCTCCCCCGGCTGTTTGTTTGCTGGTTCTCAGTTATAAAAGGATGGTCTATTGAGGCGAGGTGGCTAGAAGTCGGTTATTAGTCAGTTATGTGCTCAGGGTGTGTGTTGGCATGTTGTTCTGCCATAGGGGCAGTGCTTAGCTCTCATCTGTGTCTTCAGAAGATCAATAGCAGTTGGACTGGATGCTTGCGCACCATGCGTGTTGCATTTAGCTTGCAGATGCCTGAACCACATCTATAGGCCATCTGTCCTGCAGCATGTGGTGGGTGCATAACGATTTATTTACGAACTTGCTGTTAGGTCCTGTCCCACATGCGGCAGAGGATAGTACAAAGATGCGAAGATCAAGTACATAGGCTGTGTCTGCTGATTTTTTCTTTGGCTGCTGTGCTTGTGGCTACATACAGCCTCCTCAAGAACCTTTTGCTGCTTGCATGTTTGGTCCCCACACATTGATGTGTTCTGCCACTCAGCCCTTGGTGAGTGGAGTCTTGATCCTGCCTTATGAGCTCTGTGAGGAAAGCCCCTTTGGTGCCAAGTATAACACTCTGTTGAAGAGGAAACCAAGGAGTGCTCAGAAGGTGTACACATATGTCTGCTACATGAAGTGTTTTAGGACGTTTCAGGAGGTGTCTGTGCAGTTAGTGGAGGAGCTGTTCTGACATTGCCCTCTCGTGCTTGTTATCACTCCTGCTTTCCAACGTACCGATAGGTTGGTTGGAGTCAATCTTGCTATCTACGGGTCATGCACAGCCTGAAAGGTGTGCAGTGATCTATTTCATAGAGGTCAGTAATCTGTTCTATCTTTGGTTAGAAGCTCAGGCTGCGGGGGGTGGAGGAAAGGTGCCAACGACTCTCTTTGTCGGCATATGAAGGCCACTCTGCATCTGGAACATGTGTTCCAGCGTATTGGCCTTGCCAAATAGTGACGACTGGGTTGCTTTGTTGACGCTTTCTCTATTGGCTTGCATAAATGTGACACTCGGCAGTTTTTGTAAAAGTGTCCTCCCATGCAATTCGCATCCGTCAGCATGGACCCTTCCATGCCTCCTTGCCCTTGGGAAGCATTCCAGCCTCTTGTCTCAATTCACCATTCCTGTTTACGATGTGGTATCTGTGCAGGGCATAGTTTGCACGTGGACCCACAATGATCCTAAGTACCAGTATTGTTGATCGCATAGCCCAGGGTGCAGAGCTGCACTGGAGTCTTTGGCCCTTGTTATATGAGATAGATTACTGCACAGCTTTCGGGCGATGCAGCACCCGCCACATGATTTTGGCCCTTGTTATGCATCTTTCTCGCGTCATGCCTGTGTTTCCTTTGTGGGCTGGTTGGACTCTGCAGTTTGTTGGACATCCTGTTTGTGGTCTTGTGAATTGCACTAGGGTAGGTAGCATGGCAGAGGAGGTCAGCAGACGCCTGCATAATTAGCTCCAACATAACACACTATGGTACTGATGTATGTGGTGCTGGTAACAGTATGTAGTCATGCTGTTTCTGCACTGTGGTCTGCTGGTGTTATGTTGAGCATAAGTAAGGGCTGATTGCTGTACTCTTGCTGAGTGCAAGGCTTTAGCATACCCATCCTGCTTGGCGATCTCCCAAGCCATTGCTTCTCTCTGATGAGGGCATCCAATGGTGTGTCTGGTAAAGGTTGGACCTAGCAGTACTAGTTCAAATCACTAGCTGAACAGCATGAGCTGTCTGCACGGGCTGCAGGCAGCCCACTAGAGACACGTACATTGTCGCTGGTCTCTTGCTCATGTCATGCGGTAGTAATGTGCACATAATCATCATAATGCATGGCTGAAGAGCTGTTCAGTGCTGCTGCCCTGGTGGCAATGCCACAACCACCTCGACTAATCTTCATACAACAGCTAATTATTCCATTGTTTTTGGACCCATCCGATGGTGCGTTTGGTCGTTTCGACTTAGCAGCCCTTTGCGGTTGCGGCACCTTACATTTTTGTTTGTTTTGTTTTATTCCAGTGCGGCATTCATGTTTGCACCAACAGTACCGGCGAAACGGTTACAACAAATAAAGCAGCCAGACAGCAAATAAGATATGTCACGGGTTGGCAGCCGTTCGTAAAGTGCACACGCTAATCTTCCGCATATCCTAAACATCCGTAGTCTAACAGCATGCTAATGCCAATTTATCGTTCGTGAGGCAGGCGGCAGTCTCTTTAAGTGTACTGCGCACATGCTATGTCCACTGAAGCCGAAGAAAGGGAAATCCAAAAGCCCTCATCGTACGATCGATTTACACTGATTACAACTCATGTGCACAAGGCGTAAGCACGTCAGTGGACTATGTTGGTTCAATCACTTCCCCCACATCCCACATCCTGCTGCAGCATCACCTTCTTGCTCCTCTTCTTCACCATCAAGCTCAGCAGCAACTTCATTCCACAGGTAGGGCATCCACTTGCTCAACATATTCTGCCGAGGCAAACAGCAGCACAAGCAGTTGCTTTGCAACAGCATCAGGGCAGTTGCCAGCAGCAGGGCTCAAGTGTCACACTGTAAAAGAGAAGAACTATTGAGGCCAGGTGTCTAGAAGTCGCTTATTAGTCAGTCACACTGTAGGTAACACTAAGGAAAGTTGCTGAGCAGTGGTTGTGTGTGTGAATCTTACATTGGCAAACCCATCGGCACGCGTGCGGTGCCACAGTTCACCACAGGGGTGGCAAAGCCACTAACACAAATAGAACCAGGAAAAACTGAACACCATCCACCACTTTGAACTCCATGATCATGCATGTCCAAGCAGATACAATGATGCAGAATACTGGCCCTGGAAAAGTGCACACACAATTTTTTTTTTTTGGGTTTTTGATTTTTTGGGTACATCCAGCAAACAAACAGCAACGCAACAGCATATATCATCAGAACATTGTATACATTTTATGCCAAAAATACTCTCACCCAGATGTGGAGAATCGCAGAGCAGCAGCAGTTCCAGAACTAACACAGACTATTAACCAGTACATAGCCATGCCTAAGAGGTGCCCAGTAACATGAAAGTCATATGCAATCAATCTATATCATGTCCCATAATCCGCCATAGGTTGTAATCAAAGGGGAGATAACCTTCAGGCATGATTTCACCCTCTCTACCATCGTCAAGCAGTTGTAAACAACTTTCCCGCCTTTTCTTCAGTGCTGAAATACACCTCACAACTTGCACATGATCACTATGATTGAGAATAAACTTAACATGACTATCCTTGGATTGCCCTGGTAAGGAGGCGGGCTTGAAGAAGAGGGTTGTAAAAGCTGCCAAGCAATGACCACAGATACACCAATCAGCATTGCTTGGCAGCAGGGGTTGCACCTGCATAACGAACCGGGTCTGCCTACTCGCTGGTCATTTGGCTGGCCATATGGAGGACAGCAGAACGCCTGCATAAACAAACAAACAAAAAATTTAAGGTGCGGCAACCGCAAAGGGCTGCTAAGTCGAAACGACCAAACGCACCATCGGATGGGTCCAAAAACAATGGAATCCATACCACCAAGCAAGAGGAATACCCAAGCAGACATCCAACGACGGACACGGCAAATAGTAGCACCAGCAAACAAAGCACCAGCAGGAGACTGATGGGTGTGTCCAAATCAAACACAATCCAGAGCACCAACCAAAACCAAGCAGGATGCTCCAACATATGCATATTTAGCTCCAACATAATTGGTCATATGGAACACAGCAGAGAGGCCTCAAGAAAGCCATGCATAAAGGGCTTCGCCCCAAGATGGCTGGCCCCGGTTATGGTGTTGGTTTTGTGCAGCATGCCTAACATTTTGTGCAGCCTACTAAGTGAGTGCAGTCAAAACTAGTGTTGAAGACCAAGTGAAGAAGTTCTAAAGAAGGCACCACGCACGCGGCGCGGCCGTGGTGGGAAAGCTGTCAATAGTATCTGCTGCAAAAGTATGTCTTACTTTGTCCAGAGTCATGTGCTTAGTATGTGTAGTGGCTGCTGCATTGGTGTGGAGTTGGTAGTATCAACGGGACTTTCCACCGGCAGCTAGTAAGTGCTGCGCCTGCCTTTGCTTTTAGTTGGGAAACAGCTGGTGATGGCCACATAGACTGCTACGTTTGTTTGAATAGTGTACATAGCATTAGCTGGCCAGCTTGTGAAGGGGAGGATCGGAGAAGCAGGGCTATGCGGAGTTTGCTGAAAGATGCAAAGCAATGTATACATGTCCCTGACAACGAAGTAGTAAATCGGCGACTGTCAAAGCTGCAAATATCGGCTCTGAGTGCGAGAGCATATTTTACCAGAGAATGCTAATGCAATGCTAAAAGGATGCTCTGAGCCTAGCTCGAAGAGGGTGGCTGGGCAAGGTCCAGGCTCGTGCGTGAAAGCGTGAACTGATGCAGAAAAGCGATGCTTCCTGTCGTGCATGCCTCATACATGCAGCATTAGCAAGGCTTACCGTTGGAGTAACCTTCCTCTGCTGCTAAGACAGGCCGCGTGCCCTGCTCGCTCCCGCATCGAAACTCCCCAGACCCGGCACGGTACAGTGAGCATGGATCTTTGCCAAGGCCCATGGTGGTAACCCGAACACTGCTTTCACGCCTTACATGCTCCCCAGCCAAATGTGTGCAGGGTTTCTAGCAAGCCGGGACCTTCCTGCTCCGTCAGGAACGGCGATCGCAGCCTGTTTGTAGGAGCTTCAAGCGGCAAGCAGGCACATATCCTCGTATAGTGCATGCTAGTAGCGTGACAGTGCATGGTAAGGTTGGAGGCTGTACAGCTCGTTGTGACCGGCTAATGTGTTCGACAGAGCTCGACAGGCGATGAGTCTGACACAAGACCACACGGAGCCGTTTGGTGTGCTGCGAACTTCAGACAAGAAAGAAGAGCCCAGCTTTGCCAGCAAAGGCGTGCTTGGGTAAGACAAGGGCAAGGCAGAGGCGCTGGCCCCTCGCCACGAAAGTTGGCAGTTGGCAGTGGAGATGACTAATCCAGGTCATTCGCCGCCTGGTATTCCGCTGCAAGCGCGTATGCGACGCTATAGCTTGCCCCTACCGGGGCCAGCCAATAATCTCGGCCACTCTTCCATATGTGTTGACGTGCATGTGCTGAATCATACAGAAATCCAGATCAGCTGGCAGAACAAGGTCCATACCTAGCTGCAACAAACAGGGTCAGCAGTCCAAACTGGTTTTTGCTTTGGGAGAGGGCAACCCACTGCTGCGCAGCAGTACTTTGTCCTCGTCCTTCAGGACTCTGCGCCTGCCTGCCGACCTGTATCAAATGGCTCTCTGCCTTGCACCACTCTCCTGATACAAGCATCCATTGGCAGAACAGAAGTCTGACATGCTGCCAACAGGCGGCATCTGTGACCAAAGGTTTATCCTAACCCCTGGCATCATGCTCCTGGCCCTTCCGGGTTGGTCTATTTTCATCCCATTGAAGCTATTCGGCCCTCTGGCCATAGTGCTTACCTTGAAAGCTAAGGTCTTGCAGGTATCTCTGCACCAGCAAATAGAAGCAAGTCACCAGTGGTATCATAGCTGGGTTGGCAGATTACAAAATGACGATTACAATGGGTGCCCTTGACGAAGCTGAACTAGGATCCGTGGGCATCCACCTCGATTGACCCCACTTAACTATGGGTACTGTGGCACTATGGCACTTTATGGTGTGTTTGGTCGTTTCGACCTAGCAGCCCTTTGCGGTTGCCGCACCTTAAATTTTTGTTTGTTTGTTTTGTTTATTGCTATGGCATATCATGAAATGTAATAATATGGGTACTGTGAATGCAGGGTTGGGGGGTGCAGGTATAGGTGTCAACATATTCCATCAGAATCAGACAGAAATTTATCAACCTTGTACTCAGACAAATGTATTGAGCGTCATCATAGCTGGATGGATTTCAGCTGCAGCCAGACGTGCATACGCCACCTCACCTAGCACTGCCCTGCTCTGCACGAGGCAGCTTTTAAAAAGCCCATGCAGCTGCAGCAGAATTACTAATATCTCCCTGATCACGTAAAGGGATTCCCAAATGAACGTGTGACATTCACCCGCCTGAGTGCCTCATCCCACGATTCTTGAGTGCTAAGCATGCATTCATTACAACCTACAAAGCAGGATGGCCCCAAGAGCTTGTTTCAAGCATGACAGCATCAATGCATGTGACAGTAGATATCGAAGTTGCTAGACCTCTATACCATGGTGTACATACCCTTATGGCTGCCTTGATCTCTTCGTCAGACTCTCGTGTTGCATTCCCGCCTCCGCTGCTGAGATCAGCTAGGTCAGCTTCTGCTGCCTACAAGGAGAACAGGTACATCTTCCTTTACTCTATAATCTAGATTCAAATAACGACTAAACGCCCAATCTGTCATGCTCTGCATGGCTGTGCCAATGAACTTTACCACTTCACACAGCCTGCAAGCATGCAAACTGCAGATTATGGCAGCCCCGGCAGCTTGCCAGGCTGCCAGGCTGCAGAATCTGAGCCTTTGGGATGCTAGCCCTGTTCATCTATCTAGGGTTACACTTTGCAGAACAGAAGGGAGGCTGCAGATACCAGCGGTAGGATCAAGCCTGGGAAGAACATATGTCCTGTGGCGGGGCTGCACGGACCGAAAGCTGTGCAGTGAGTCTATCAATAATTGATCTATCTGTCTCATATACATCAGAGTCACTCACCTCCCCATACCCCTATTTAACAAACTGGTTGGCGTCATGCTTGGCTCCTGCACGGCCCAGAGGGGTGTGCAGTGGTCTCTCTCAACATATACATCAAAGTCCCTACTGTAAATGACTACTAGCTACTATTCCTCCGCCCCCCCCCCTGCCCTGTCGGCAAAGGAGGAGCCCAGCCCAAGACGGAGTAGGGGTATATGGCGCCGGCGGGGGAAAGAGTGACGACTACCAACGTTGGCGAACCTTTCTAAGAAAAGTCGTATCGACCAGACGCGGGCGGGCCCAAGGCTGCATGAGCTTCCTGTTTCCTTTCCAAGACGCTCGAGCCCTTAAAGGGTCGTTCCCATTTCCAGGAAAGCCCAAATGTTGCCTTGTCAAACTTCTGCTTATCAAACTAGCCTTCGCTGCAGTCCACAAAGGACAAGAGTGTAAGAAGAAAGAACAGCCATGTCAGCTGCTCCTCCGAGAGGCCCGACAGCAGGAAGTGCTGTCTCGCCAGCTGTGACAATGAAGATTGAGCGCATTGCCATGAGGACCTGTGTAGCTTTCCTACTGGCGCTGATACAGGTATGGAGTTAATCTGGCTGGGCCACGTAAATATGGATCGTACCGAGCTATCACCTGTTCCGGAACCCAGTGGATCGTCCCTTCCTGTCAATGAAGGTTCACGTCTGCTAGTTGCGGTTGGATATGTTTACTAGAAGGTCATGGACAACTTCCGAGACTTACAATGTTTTGTTTCGCAGCTGGGTGCGGCCATCACCATTATCTGCCTTGTGCGGTACAACCTGGTGTGGTTTTTGAATGTGGACCTTGGGGCTGCCAGCGGGGTCTTCTACGACACCAAGTGCCTTCTGGCATCAGACTTTGTCTTGTGGCCATGCGAGTAAGTGGACAGTTCGAGTTCCAAGGAAGCCCTTGCCGGCACACCCGATGCATGCGGCTGTCCTGGAGCCAGCTTAGACATGTGTTAGTGCAACTCTCAGTCCTGCATGTATTATCTGAAAAGCGTGTGCAAGCTACCTGAAAAGATTGTGCGAGCGTTTTCCAGCATTGGAGTGAGGCCATAGGGCTCTTGGTGTAAGGATTACATTGAGCCCTTGCCCTTTCATCACGTATAGCCATCACTCAGACTTGATAAGATGTATACATTGTTCTGCTGCAGGTATGCTTACGCTTTGGGAGCTGTCAGTATTCTCCTCTCCATTGGAGTGTTCGTCGCGCAGGTGAGGGCCACTGAACTGCAGGGGGCGGGGAGCGTTGGTCACTACCATAATGACACTTGAACCTCTTATTGATGCGTGCCAGGCTGACTGGGGCTTCTATGATGCCGACCAAGCTAAAAAATAACTTAATGTACCTTCTGCTCACTGTGGCCTAACTAAACCGCAACTACCACTGCCCGAGTACTCCCACCATTACTAGAAGGCTGCGGCGGCAGTTATTCCTTCCACTAAATCAGTTTGATGTGTTGCTTCCTGAGGCTTGGCTGTGGAGTATTGCAGGGGGGAATGTGGCACACGACGCCAGAGCAGGCAAGAATATCCATCAAGCATGCATATGTTAATGACCTGAGTATTCAGCTGTGTCCATGCAAATTATCACCTGTTAATGGAAGTTCTATTGAGGCGAGGTGGCTAGAAGTCGGTTAGTAGTCTATGAGAATAGATCACTGCAGAGCTTTTGGGCTAGTCTGCAGTTCTATGGCCATGTGAAACTACTGCCAGCAGAGCGGAAGTGTCCCAGGTGAAAGTGCCCTCCAATCATACGACGACTAATGATGATTAGTTTAGGGTTTAGGGGCTAAACTAAACCCTAAACCCTGTCACCGAGGATGGGAGTGAGAGGACATGACCCTGATCCACATTAACTCACTTTTGCTTTCACTTGTTGCTTTGCAGTGCATCTCATTTGGGGAGATGACATCCGAGGAGTTTTCTGGCCAGACTGGCTCCCGTATCTGTGAAGCTGTATGGGACCTCTTCGGCTTTGGTTGGTGGCTGGCGGGGGCCATTGTCTTGACCACTCCAAGCAATCAGGCGGATGATGCAGGCCGGGCGAACAGCTCCTACCGTGCTGGTGTGCTGGCAATGGCCTGGCTGTCTATGGCACTGTTCTTTTTGATGTTCATGATCAACGTGATCATGGTGGTAAGGATGAAGAAGACCTTGCGCAGTGCTAACAGGGACGTTGCAAAAGATGTGAAGGGCGGCCCTAATAGGGTGGCTACAGCTGTGTAAATCGCACATGGGAAGGACCATATGACCACAGTTGTGAAGTAGATTGAATGATGACTCATGTGGGCTGTGTAGGGCAGGATAGTGTGGTGGCAGCCTCGCATGTGTGGTGGCAGCCTTACATGCACAGGGCAGGATCAGATGCCCATAGCTCCAGCTGTGTAAAGTCAGTCGCTCAAATGATACTCATTCAGTTGGACACGCACAGGGCAGGATCACATGCTCACAGCCTATGTGTTGACTGTACATGCCTGCAGCAACAGTGAATGCAACTACTGTTGCTATAGGCTTGTGCAGTCTTGGGCTAGTGGGTATGGAGGAAGGCAGGCAGGGGTCCTTTTACAATGAACGCAGGGGATTATCAATGGGGCATCTTTGAGTCATACAGGTGGAGTTGGACACCGAACAGATATTTCCTGCTCAAATGATTGTAGGTGGGGGTGTCTATGATAGTATATCCACGTTTTGATCAGATGAATTAGAATGGTGCCAAGTAATGATCTGTCAACGTTTGACCAGCATTATTGCCGAGTCAGACTTTCTATCAGCAGCGTGTGCCTACTGTAGGAGCCTGGGCGGCGTGAATGGCCAGAGTGAATGGGGTCTTAGTTGGAGTGGCCGCAATGCAAGTTTTTCAGATGTACCGGACAGAGCCATGGTACCATGATTGAGGGTGTGCTGTGTTGCAGAACAGAATGATGCGTATGTGGCTCATACTGGGTGCATACCCACAATAGATGCATGCTCACCATGCCCAGGGTCACACAAGCATGAGTAAATGATGTGTTTGTAAAGTTATGGACATTCTGCCTCTGTAGTTGATGATGCCGATGGCCTGGACTTATTGCATGGCTGTGTAGTGGGCACTTCTACGTGGGATGTGCTTTTCAAATGTGTGTTGTAGCTTGTGTAGCATAGGGCACCAAAGGGTGCACCTCACCTATCTGTATGTCCCCCAAAAGGCCCTACCTGCGGCTGGTTCGCAACTTATGTTAGTGTGTTCAGGGTTGCGCATGTTTTGTTTTGCCAAAGGTCCAGTGCTTAGGTCTTACTAGATGTGTCTTCAGGGTGTCAATTACAGTTCAGTACCTGAATGTTTGCCGTGTCCTGTGACCTTCATGTTGCAGCTGCCCTGGAAGCAGAGGAATATGTATGTAGGCCCTATGTCCTGTATCATACATGGCATGTGGTGCAGCAGAACGCCTGCATATTTACCCCCAACATACCTGTATCATGTGGTGCCTCCACAAGAACTCTTTGTCTGGATTCCATTGTCTTTGTCTCCATCTGATGGTAGTGTGTCACTAGTTAGATCCTTTTCGACCTAGATAGCAGCCCTTTTGCGGTTGCCATGCCTTCAAGCTTTGTTTCTTTGTTTGTTTGTTCACAAAGTTGTTTTTAGCGGCTGTTGCTCTTACCGCGCAGCCCTGTGGCTTTGTTAAGCTCACCTGCATTTCTTGTGTGCTGGGTTGTCTTCTGTTGCGGTTATAGCTACGGCGTGTCTTTACCTACTAATTACTGCATGCATGTTTAGTCCCTGTGTGTTCTGTGAATGAGACCTGGCCAAGTGGAGCCCAGATCCTGCCTTGTGATATCTGAAAGCAGCTTTTTCAATGGTGAATAGGAGACCAAGCAGTGTGTTATCTACATATGCACGTGGGTAACTTGAAACTGAACACACATTTGGAGGCGTTTGTGCATTGATGGATGGGCTGTTATGAGGTGAACCTAGGCTGGTGTATCACACGACTCGTGCTCTTCATTGTGCCCAATAATGCGAGTGAATGGGAACATGGATGTTTATCCCAGAGACTGACCTGTGTTGTGCAGCATAGCAAGCAGGCATGGTGTTGCTGTGTATGCTGGCTGCTCATCGGCTGCTGCATGTACAAAGCATGGCTGGGTACCCCTGATGGCAAGGGTACGTCAGGGGTACCAGTGCAGGATGGGTTGGGTGGCAAGAGATGTGTTTTAGATGTTGTGTGGGATTGTAATGTTGGAGCAGGACAGATGCCATCCAGCAGAAGCAGGTGGTGTGGTCTGGGAAGCAAGTGGGGGGATTGGGCGGGCTAAAAGGGAAACTAAAGTGCTGCGTACGTGCTGCCTGATCAAGTCGAGACTGTGGTCAAGATCAGTTGTGCCAGTCAGACTCATGCTCCTTGTTCATTGTGTTGGTAGATTTTTCTCCACGGTGCCTGGCCTGCCCATGGCTGTCCAGTGTTTTGTATGTTGGTACCTGTGCAGTATGATTCAAAAGGTGTGTTTCAATTGGTCTTTTCGACCTAGCAGCATGCTGTCCCTTGCTGCCTGTAGTCATGCTGCTACCCCAATCAGGGCTGTATATGATTTGGAACTTGGGAGGTCTCCCATTTACTGCTTTACAGCGGGAATACATTACATGTATCTATCTCATATTACATGTATTCTTTGCATTGGAAATGATTCTGTATGTAGCTCCTTGCAAACCTTTAGAGCAGCGGTTGAGTCCTGGCAGCACCCTGCATAAAGCATTGGCACGTCTATCTCGATAGCATGCTACTTCACCATGCTTACTGGTGGTCACCCTAGCAGCTTCGCCGCGGAACCCTAGCATGCAGAAGATGCTCTGCCTACTCGCTGGCAGATCTAACGATCCATGCGGAGGTCGGCATGATTAGCTGCAACCTACAAGAAGTCCTTTGCTGTTACAGTGGAGTGACTGCACCGGTGAAGGTTGTACTTTGTGACTGGAGTATGAATTGAACCTTTTGAAACCACAGGACTAGAGGAGCAAGCTTAACAATGTGTTGCGGGTTGGCTGTCTGCCTGTTACGATGCTGTTACCCAGCTGCAGGTGACAGTTCAGTCACCCCGCTATTTGAACTTCTGAGCTACCCTTAGCGAGTGAGAATCCAGCATTTCTATCCACAATTCCCTTGCTAGGTAAAAGAGTCTGCGACGAAGCTAAACTCTGGCGTCGCGAAGCTTCCCAAAATGCAGGGACGTTGCATGCGGGCCCACTCCTGCCGGGCTGCAGGTACTTTGCAGTGCTTAATATGCGAGACCCTGCTGCTATCACATGTACATTACTTAAGTCGATCCATCACTCTCCCTTCTGCTCTATCTTGGGTCTCCACAGCGGTTGTCATGTCCGTTGTACAGCTCATGACCCAACTGCTGTACTGGGCCTGCCTCAATGGATGCTGCAAACAAAGCCTACGAAGAGACTCAGAACTTTCTGCAAGTGCGTTTATGTACTTGAGACCCGCTATGTCAGGCACAACACGCAGGAATAAGCAGTGACCATGGCTTGACCCCTTGTTCAGATGCTTGGGCTCGTGAAGTACTGCGGGTCTCTGATCCAAGCAGGCATCACCTACAAGACTCTACAGACATCTGCCTCCGAAGCTGAGCTAACGGGCGCAGGCCTTCCTCTCGGTGAGATTCGGCCAAGCCGTCTCGAATGCCCAGCTTGCCTGCCTGCATAGCCTGGCCACGGCCCCCTGAACCCCATGCTTTTAATCTGGCAGGTCCACGCAAGAAGATCTTGGCATACATACGCAAGCACTTCCAGCAGAGCAAGAGCCCAGATCAGGGGTAAGAACCAGTAGTAGCTTTTCAAAGCAGCGAACCGAAGAAGTGATGCAGTTGCCATTCTGTACAGTAGTTATTCAGGTGTTGCTTGAAGAGCAGAGCTCCGTCTCAGTTCTCCATATGGCTGCTGGCATATGACATTCTCATGGACTGCTATTGTGAGGCACCACTACCCATGCATGAGCAGATATCTGCTCCTTGTCATGAGATGAACCCATGGCGCCTGTGGCTGCTTGAGCAACCAGGAAATAACTAGCCATGACCTTTGTGCTAGCCGAAGCAAGTGTTGCTAGTTATGTCTTTGCCTATTAGCATGGGAATACTGTTGTGGACTGTTGAGATGCTTACATGATGCGGCAGTTGTTCAGCTGAGCTGCCCCTGTCAACCATTACACAGCAATCCCAACAAGCTTAGGCCTTCGGTGTACATCCTACTCCACCGCATCTATGCCCTTTTACCTGCATCCTTGAAGTTTGGACTTAGGATGAAATTCTCCTGTAGGTCCCTGAAGCGAGGTTACTCTGCCCTGAAGCTCAGCCCATCCCCACCTTCAGCAAGTAAGTGTATGGGGTACATCTTCAACCCCAACTAACGGACTGTTTTGCCCAAGATCTCCATGCAGTTTGTAATTTCTAGTACTGGGGTTGTGGTTTGTGGGAGAGTTTAGTATGCTGGTACAGACTGCATATATGAAGACCTCCCAGACGTGCTCATAGTCCTCATGGGCTCAGATTGCCAAGGTCACACCCCCAGAGCCATCACAGTGTGATCCTTAAGGCAAGCCTTCACGTCTGAAGCACAGTTTAGCTATGCTGTAGGGGTTCATGTAGAGCATGACAATTTCTATTGTTTGTCCCTGGTGCAGGGTGCAAGAGCAGGCACAAGGGTTGTGCGGAGGATTGCATTCCCTTCTCAAAGCCAGACTGCCACTTGGACGGTGGTTGCGTTAGGCTTCAGCAACAGCACCCGCACCAGCATGATCCGCAGCTTATACAACAACAGCAGCAGCAGCAGCCACAGCCACAGCACAAGGATCTTCAAGGACCTGGGCCGTTGACAGAGCAGCAGAGGCAGGAGGAGCATTGGATGCAGCAACACCAGCAATTGCGCCATCACCACCATTGCCAGCAGCAGCACCATCAGCCAGCGGAGCAGCAGCAGCAAGAGTCACGTCATCGCTGCAAGCAACAGCAGCAGCAGGACACTTGGCAGCTGCAGGAGTCTTGTGAGCAGCAGAAGCAGCAGCAGGACCCTTGGCAGCAACAGCAGCAGCAGAGCCGACAACAGCCACAGCATAAGCACCTGCAGAAGGAACAGCAAAAGCAGCAACACCAACTCCAGCAGCAGCAGCAGCAGGCCCCTTGGCAGCAGCAGAAGCAGCAGCAGAGCCTACAACAATCACACCTGCAGCAGCAACTCCAGCAGCAGCTGCAGCAGCAACTCCAGCAGCAGCAGCAGCAACGCCAGCAGCAAGAACAACAGCAGAAGCAGCAGCAGAGCCTACAACGGTCAGAGCCACAACACCTGCTGCAGCAGCAACTCCAGCAGCAGCAACAGCAGCAGGTGCCTTGGCAGCAGGAGAAGCATCTTGAAGGCCGTCACAGCATCTGCAGCGGCAACTCAGGCCTGGCACCCACCAGGAAGAGGGTGGGCCAGCCTATCCGATTGAACAAGGGGACGAGCAGATCAAATGTGCAGGCACAGCAGGGACCCAAGCCACCGCAGCAGCAGCAGCAGAGCACAGCTATCTGGGTTCGGGAGCAGCAGGACCAGAGCGGATTGTGCTCAGACCGCTTTGAGGAGTCCAATGCAGAGCAGCAGCAGCAGCAGCTGTTGAGTTTGCTCAATGAAGTGCCAGAGACGAGCCTCGACACAGCAGAGCAGCAGCAGCATGGGGCTGGTGATCGCTATCTTGCACAGCTAGAACACCAGCAGCAGGAGCAGCAGTGTGTGGAACTTTTGAATGCTTTGTACCCTGCCCAACAGCATGGGAGCAGCAGAACGGGGCCCTGGTGTCCTTGGAACAGGGAACTCTCTCAGCAGCTCACAGGAGGAGGCCGGGGTAACAAGCAAGGCCCTCGGAGTAATGCTTTAGCTGGTGGTACTGCTGGTAGTCGTGGTATTGCTGCTGGGGTTGCTTTGGGAAATGTGCGTGGTTGTGTTGGGGATATGCCTGCTGGGACCCTGCTGCCTAAGAGGTGTCGAGTGGATCAGCGGAAGACACTATGGCTGGCAGCAGCTGGGGCACTCCATGGTACCATGGTGGATGCATGCACAGGCCAGGCTCAGGCCTGAGTATACCAATTACCAATTACCAAATGGCCCCGTCAAAGCGGGGCGCCGGTGGGGGCAGCGCCACCCACAAGGAGCCAACTTAGGCTCCAACGGCATACTCAAGTTCCTGTACAAAATTCGCACAACGGCTGCCACCAGCCCACCCTAAATCCCTTGCTAGCCAATGTATGTCAGGCCAGCCCATTTCGACTTGCCATGTGCTGACCAGTTGACCCAGTCAACAGCAAGCCAAGCAGTTTATTGCCTTGCTCAGGGCCAATAGTTGAAGCCCCATGGCGCCTTCATTTTCAACACGTATAGTGATGCTGCTAGCTGCTGCTGCAAGGATTGTCGATTGTACGTGGATCGTTCGCAGCAAAGACTACGTATGGCATATGGGCATGCTTCGTGCGTCTCTCTTTTCTGCGTGATGCATCTATATGAAATTGACACATGTGGTCATAGAGTGAACAGTACGATGAGCCTATGTCCTTCTGCGGGTGCAATAGGTTAAAAATCAGGCGGTACAATCTCAGCCATAGTCCCTGTGATGTATGCAGGCAGCTCAGCTGCTGTGCAAAACACTACGGTGTGGCAGCCAAAAAAATGTAGCTAGAGCCATTCTCCTTCGGATCGGTGATTTTATGTGCTGTAACGCCATGCTGGCATTACGGGGGTGCGTGGCTACGAGAGTGTGGCACAGGAGTAGGCCTAGCTAGGGCAGACAGCTTCACATGTCTGGCCTCACGGGCCTCGAAGTTGGCCCGCGCGCTGGTTAGTGCCGGGAGGGGTTTCAGTCCTGACCGACTCGGCGGAAATTTTTTAACCGAACGCTTTTAAATGCACATCTGGATCATTGGTGGCTGTCAGTTACGCAAACCACCACCAGCACCAGTGCAGCACGCATGTCAACGCTGTATTAGTGTGGTTCGATTCCAAGGAAATCTTCCTTACTTGTAACTGAAGCAATGAACTTACAGTCCTAGCCCGAAAAAAGAGATGTTATCAATGGGAACAGCTTCACGAATATCATCAAGTTGATCGCTGTGGGCGCCAGTCGCACCACATATACCCCAAAGAACTTCTCCGCAGAGATCCCAGCAGCTGAAGCCTCTGTTACTGTCGATAAGCTCGCCACGAGCATCAGAATGCACCAAGCCACTAGGGTAGCTCGGATCACACTCACTGCAGCAACCAGCATTCTGCAAACACATGGGCACAATAACAAGGTTTCAGCAGGTGCACAGCAGGCAGCAAGCCATGGTGCCACAGCTGGGTGGAGGTGCCATTCAATTACAGCAGGCATAATGTCAAACTGCAGCCACCTTAGAATTCAGTATACTTGCAACGGAAAGGTTTGACAACCTTCTGCGGCTAAAATGCAGTCAAAGGCGTGGCAACCAGGCAGAGAGAAGCCAAGAGAATTAGTGCAACCAAAAGCAGTCTGGACATGCAGCATCAGTATATGCCAGCCTGATTACAGCCATACCACCAGCTCTCTGGAAAGCCAGTCTTGTCAAATCACAAACACATGAGACAGGCACATGTCAATTCAGCCAAAAGCACAAGACGACAGCAACAGACCTGCCAGTCAACTCAAGTGCAGATTCATACACTTTCAACATTGCATGGCGATGTGTGCCCAAACCCCAGAATGAGCCACGCACCTATCACCCGCCTCTGCGCTCAACCATCCCCAGCCATACGCCCACACCACAGCTCCTTTAGTACTGAGTGACTCCGGCAGCAGCAAAAGCGGTGGCCGGATTATTACCTCGCGCCCTGCTACTCCTGGCTTAGGACGCCCACCAGCAGTAGCAGCGCCATTTGGAGATCCCACCCTCACCCTCGCAGCTGCCACAGCGGCATCTCTTGCCAACTGGTGCTGCCGCCGTAGCTGCTCCTTTTTCCGGTAGCTTCTGAATTGAAGGGCAGTTGTGCCATAGTCAATGGCTACTGTGAGTGGGACGAAGATAGCTCCTAAGAGCGAGCTGACGAGGCCCCTTTGGATGGCAAAGGATGCTGCAGTGAAAGAGAACAGCAGACCTGCAGCAAGCAGAGGTGATTCCCAGAAGGATCAGAGACATGCTGTGAGGCTGAGGGCCAGCATTCTGCATCATGTATCCAAATAGGCATGATCATCAGGTTTTAACCGGGAGAATGGGTGTCCTATCTTTCCTGGTTCTATCTGTGTTACTGGCTTTGCTACCCCTGTGGTGAACTCTGCAGAACAGCTGTTGCTTGGGCCCAAAATGTCAGAAGCAGATGCATGTATTGTAACCAATTGACAGTGAGCTGCAACTGGCTGCCACAGGAGGCACATGCATAAAAGCACCATGTCATTGCCAGTGAGTCCAAAAGGGGAGAGCCACGGCTGCTGGTGCTCACACGTAAAACAGGAGACAAATAAGATGTCCTGTACGAATATGGCCGATTAGCCATTAAAAGACGGATAGAGAAGGAAGAATGAGGAAGAGAAACACAACTTTGATATGCGCACATTGAACAGAAACATTGGGGCTAAGTCAGCGATGACCCCAAACTTACCGAGGACAGGATTCTCCAGCAAGAAGTAAATGCATAAGCAGAGGCCCACCATGATAGCCCCTATTGGCAGCAGCGCCACTAGAGCTGCCATAGCCATGAAGGGTATGTGCAGGGCCAGCCTCAGGATGTATCCTCCTATGTACTGCAGAGCCAGCAGTGGGGCAACCAGGGCGCCTAATACTGACACTTGGGCTACCCCGAGGGAGATCTGCAGGGAGAAAAACAGCGCATATTGCTGGTAAGGAGGGGTATCAGGTTACCAGATTACCAAATGTCCTCATCTAAGTGGGGGGCCTGTAGGGGAATCGCCACCCACAAGGAGTTAGCTTACGCTCTAATGGCGTACTCAGTATTCATTCTCACACTTGGTTGATACCGTGCACCTTTTGGCATAATCATATGACGCATAGCTCAAGCTGTCAGAAGACAGCAAGGTGGAGCAATTCATAGCATGCACGAACAAATGGAGGCAGCAAGGTTGTCAAGCGCTTTTACATCATCTTGTAGATGCCAGCAGCAAGCAAAGCAGCAAGCAGCAGGACGTACTATCAACAGGTGCTTCTAATCTTGCAAAAAACTAGAGAGAGCAACGGATGATCTTCTTAACGGGATATGATGCTTCAGAAGCAACCCCATGTATCCAAAAACTTTGCTGGAGGGCAGGGATCCAAGGAGGAACCTCCTAAAGTCCTTAGTTACAGAGTGTTGAAGGCTTTTGGAACATGGGGTCCCAAAATTGATGCCCCCCCCCCTGATGTAGCTCAAATCAGACCGCATTTGAACAAAAAGAGTGATGACAAGCCTCGGCTGCGCTGGTTCTGCAATTGGACTAAACGCCTTGGGAACCCCGGCACCTGCTGATCTATGCTGCTGACCTATTGCTGCAGCTGGTGGATGGAGGCCTAAGTCACTTGCATGCTGCTGGGCTTCTACACTTCTGAAAGGAATACATGACATGGTATGGTATGCCATGCAAAAGTGCCATAGGCCCCACCCCTCAAGCTTCTACAGCCCAGAAGTAACAATAAAATGGCACAGTGGTGCTGATGTAAAATGTGCCAAGCTTTCCCGATGGCTACCGCTGCCCCCATGGCTGTTCATTCCCAGATTAGACTGCATGCTGTGGTAACTTGGCTCCTGATAGCCTGGGAGTCCACCTGGTATCCAGGCCAGACTAAACAGCGTGCTCCCAGCCTGGCGCGCCACTCACTCAGTCACCCACGCACTCACAGTAACCAGAAAGAGCACCTCCTGCCCTCCCTGCAAGGATCTTACATTGCTCCAGGCCCCTACCCCACACTTACCAGTGCGCCTACGGGCCCCCTAGCTGCCACTTGCCTAGCTACTTGTGTTATAAACCCAGGCGAAGGCGACCACACGTCTAGCAGCAGGAATGCCAGAACCCCAGGCAGCGTCCAAACCCCCAAGGGTTTAACCAGCACCAGCAGCAGCCCTCCCCATAGCATTGCCCCATGCACCCTCCTCAACAACCGCTTGAAGGCTTTTCTGCTGAAGCTACCACCCTTGCCTTCACCCCTACTGCCCCTCTCTCTTTCCCCTTGCTCCTTAGACCTCTGCCGCCGACTGCCCCGGTCTTCATCCACATCTGCGTCCCTGCTGCTGCTGGTTTCTTCAGGATCGGTAGGTTTGCATGGTGCTGCTTCTGTGAGCCAATCATTCACTGCGGTCAGCATCTGCCAGTAGTACGCACTTGTGGCTGCAGGCTTGTTGTAGAAGTAGAGTTGCTGCAGTCGACTTAGGCCCCAGCAGGTGGTCACTGCGACAGGCTCCTGCAACAACCCTGGCCGCCTGAGACAAGAGGAGGGGTGTGGCGGGGAGGGACGGGAGCAGGGAGAAGGAAACAGGATCAGTGCAGCAAAGATGAGATCCTCTGCGACCCCTACAGCTTATGAGTGCCAGGTATAGCCCATGTAGTAGACACATTGCTTGGGAAATAGAAGCAGACCATGAACACTTAGGCCCCAGCAGGTGGTCATTGCCACTGGTTCCTGCAACAACCCTGGCCGCCTGAGACAAGGGGAGGGGTGTGGCAGGGAGGGACGGGAGCAGGGAGGGGGAAACAGGATTAGTGCAGCAAAGATGACATCCTCTGTGTCCCCTACAGCTTACGAGTGCCAGGTATAGCGCACGTAGTAGACACACTGCTTAGGAGACAGAAGCAGACCATGAACACTTAGGCCCCAGCAGGTGGTTGCTGCCACTGGTTCCTGCAACAGCCCTGGCCGCCTGAGACAATGGGGGACAGGGAAGGGGACGGGAGGGGGTCAGGGAACAAGGGGAGGGGGGCAAGGGGAGGGGAACAGATGACCAGCGCAGCAATTTCGAGAATGCCTGCTTGCTTTAAAGCTTACAAGTGCCACGTACAGTGGATGCAGGGCTGTGATATAAGGGCTGTGCAATAACCCTGGCCGCCTGGGACCAGGGGGGGGGGGGGCAGGGTTGAAAGGTAGGAAAGCAGGGAGGGAAGGAAGGGGAGGGGAAAGAAGGGAGAGGGGCAGGGACGCAGGGGGAGGGGGAAAGGAAGGGGAGCACGGAGGCAAGGGAGGGGAGGAAGGCAAGGGGAGGGGAGGGGGAACAGCCTCAGTGCAGCAAAGATAAGATCCTCTGTGACCCTGACGACTTACGAGTGCCAGGTACAGTGGACATAGCAGGCACACTGCTTAAGCGACGGAAGCAAACCGTGAAGGGTGCTCATAATTGAATGATGCTGGTCTGCTGTGAAGAATGCCCTAGTCCTGTAACTAATGGTTTAGGGTTGAAGCTATAAAATAAGCCTGAATATGCTTAACCATGCCTCACTCCTGTCCAAGTGTGATATTGTGGTGAGAAGCCCATTGCCCCTGAAGTGGCCGTGCTGCTGTGCAAGTAAGGTAGACACACACTCTGTAAATGCCCTGCAGCAACACCTTGATACCCTGCATGTATGTAGCGGGTTGCTTGCGTTTTTCTGTGGATGTTTCTCTTTTTGCTATGAAGTTCCTACTCTGCAGGAAGGAATGATGCAACAGGACTGCAAATTACCCAGCCATGCTTCCCTTTGCCACAATGCCTATGAAACCAGAGCATTGGCCTCATCCCTATCCAGCATGTTGCACCTCGCTGTTTGTGTGACGGCTTGAGGTGCGGGGCCTATGGCCCTTCTTGCTATGGCATATCATGAAATTAAAGGAATACAGTTAAGCATGGACATTGCTCCTGGGACTCACCAGTCAAAGTGCTTTTCAACAAAAGGACGAAACAGGCCTATCAGAACCTCCTTCCCTGCGGCCCAGCCTTCATTTAGATCTATGTTGAACGTGAAGGTGTTGCCTGCAGACACACAGTAAAGGGGTTGAGAAGGACGAATAAATGCAAGAGCTAAACCACAATGCGAAATGCGATAGTGAGACCTGAATGCCGCCACCAAAAGTTGCCAGCTGGCCAATCCTCCGACACCCCGTAATCACAAATCAAAAGCAGTCGCCGAACTCTATGAGTTACATTGTCCAGTAAGGGGGTTTCCCAAGCATTCATGGAAGAGATTCTGCAACCTTCGCCCTAGCCATGCGCTGTGACCATCAATTGCTGCCACACTGTTGATACTCTAAGATGATTTATCATGTCCATATCACTGTTACCCCTGGAAGATCCATCGTGGCCATATCCTTTCTAACTTAGAAGATGCTCTTATGGCCAACATGTTATCACTCTAAACTTAAACATTTATCATGGCCATATTGCTATAACTCTGGAAGGGGAGATCATGCCTAACATCATGCCTTTCAAGGAGACTCCCGCCCACAAACCAAGCTAGGCAGCTCAGGCAAGGCAGGCTATTGAGGAAAGCAGTACCTCTGGGTTCTGGGTTGCACCTGCTCATTTTAATCGAACCAATGACATCTGTCCAATGTTAACAGCCTCCAGCACTGTATCTCTGTGCAAGCTAATTCTTCATCGTTGATCAGCAACATGCAAACTACAATCCCTGCAGTTTAGGGATTTTTGACAGCCCTTTCAGTGTGAAATGACCCTCATGTAGATGTTAGAGAAGTACCCCCTGCTAGACTTCCCCTCACCTCAATCCCATTCAAAAACACTTCCATCCCACATAAAGGCAGTACCAGCCACTGTTTGCAAGGGAAAGAGACCACCACTCAAATTCAACATGCACAGTAACTAACCCCCCAGTTTGGTTTGCTAGCAGCTTTCCAGGTACCTGGGCATAGGGGGCTTTATAACAGTCTTTTCAACCATTTCCTGAGCCGGCATGACCCTCAAGTACGTGCTAGAGCAGGACCCCTTGGCCCTGCTAAACTTCTGCCTTACCTCCATCCCATTCAAAGATACTTCCATCCCAGTCAAAGGCAGTCCAGCCAATGCTTACAAGGGAAAAGCCCACCACTTTCATTCCTTTTTGCACTGTACCAAACCCCACATTTCGGATTAAGCAGCAGCTTTCCAATCACCTGGGCGCAGGGGGCTTTTGGATAGTCTTTTCAACCATTCCTTGAGCTAGTGCAACCCTCACCTACGTGCTAGGGCAGCACCCTATGCCCCTGCTATCCCTCCCCTCACCTCCATCCCATTCAAAAAAGCTTCCATCCCAGTCAAAGGCAGTCCCAGCTCGTTTGTGTCTGTCATGCGCTCTCATGAATCCTTCAAAGAATTCCCGCATCTCCTCAGGGATGTCTTCAGTGTCCCTCCTCTCCCACTGCCTCTGCTGCTGCTGCCCTGGGTGCTGCTGCTGCCATTGCTGCTGCTCCTGAAAGCTCTCATAAGCACGTTTCTTCCTGGGATCGTTGAGGATCTCATATGCTGCACACAAAGGAATTTCAGCAACAAAAGCAAAGATCACGGGGCAGTCCTACATATAACTTGCTCTTTAAAACAAGCGCGTCTGCCTTCCACATTGCCCCCAACAAGCAGTAGGGAGCCAGGGTTTTTGATAGCCCCATGCTTGTCCTCATAAGAGGCATGGCTGGGAAAAAGGGAACAAGGTAAAGATGGCATGTCTGAATGATTGCTATTGTTCATGGCACAGAAGGTAGACGGTCTGGTCACCAGTCGTGCATCTAACACAGGCCTGCTGCTTGGACAGTCAATAGGACTCAGAATAAGCAATATATGCACTTCGCCATGAATCCTCCATTGCAGAGAGCCACTACATGGGCACAAGCATTGCTTGTTTCAAACCCTTGTGACAGCAGGGATCTCACCATTTGCAATCTCCTGGAATTTGGCAGTAGCTTGCTCTTTCCTGGTAGGGTTCTTGTCTGGATGATACTTCTTTGATAACCTGTGATATGCAGGGCAGCCTATTAACAATGCACAGCTCATGGAGGCTTACTTCCCAGATCACTTGCAATGACAGCTAGCCACAAAGTTTACCAATCCGTTGGGATAGAGCTTCTTTGCATAGCTGCTACTATTGGTGGACTATGATCTGATAAACATATCTTATAACTTCAAAGTGGTTTCTTACTTCATCTTCAGCAGATATCCATGCAAACCTCATCTCTTGAAAATGCTGTAGGCAGCTGATTGATGCCATGCCTCATAACCTAGCTGCACCCAGCACAGCCGCTTTGAGGGCCTGGGTGTCTGCAAATCTGTGGCATAGAACTGCAAACGTAGGAGCCTACAGATGCTGTAGTGGGCTGCATGGCTTACCTTCTGTATGCCTTGGTGATTTCCTGTGGTGAGGCTGATCGACTCACACCGAGGATCTGCAATAGAAGAGGCAATGAGCTTAAGCAAGCAGCACATCATAGTGACAGCACATTACCGGTAGATCTCTGACATGCTGGGTTGATGGCTGATATACGTGAGGGCTTACACCACAGCCTTTCAGCCGTACAGCCCCCATCATTACTGTGACAATTCTGGGATGGCCAATGTTATCTGCATTGTACAGCACCTAGGAGAGCTGCCAAGCAAGCAGTCATGGCTGCAGCACCTTATCACCGTGTCAGGTCTTTCAGCAACGCCTGACAGCAACTGCATGTCCTAGGGAGGTACAGAGCGACTCTTTCGCAAGATTAGCAGGAGGTCGCACCTTGTAAGGGTCTGGTCCAGCACTGGCGCAATATGCTGCTGCCAAGACAAACAGTACCACTATCACGCCGGCTCGCGTGCTGTGCATCGCCTGACTGGTGTACGAGGACAGTCGATTGCGGATCCTCGGTAGGTTATGGAGTCTGTTGGATGTTACCACTGGGGGAGATCGACACCTTGTCCCAGGCCCAAACCAGCCTTCAGAACTCAGGCATCATCCATCTCTGGAATTAAAGCTGACAAAGCATGACATACCCGTAGGAATCACAATCTCGCGGAAGCCAAGGACAACATGCACAACGTGGGTCTAACCTTTTGCATATCCACAGCATGCGGCCGCTAAGTCAGTTAGACCGGATACAGCAACTCAGAAGGATAGTTGGTGGATTCCCTACCCGTGCTTCTCAACATCGCCTGCCCAATTTACGCACCACGGGCTCAGCATTTCTCTGGATTGGTCAGAAAGACACCTGCGGCACACTCACTCAACTGGCTCACTCTCACTCCTTCATTTCATACTCAGCAGGCCACTTGTACTTGCAAGATCCGTTTTTTTAGAATGCTTTCGCAAGGTGCAGGACATCCAATTGCTTTCCTTGGCCAGCTTTCGTTCATGCCAACCGCTGCTGATCCCCAACATCTTCTGCAACCGGCAGCTCAGGCAGCAGCCTCTAGAATTGACTACTTATACATTTAGCGTTCAAACGAGAATGTCTTTGATTGCACAAGCAGCATCGCACGACGCCACAAACTTCGAAAGTGGGAAACAATGGCACATGCCTTGCACATTTGTCCCGTCGTCCACCTGGCACAGTGGACAGTACCCCTTTTCTGTGCTCTCGTCCTCCAATGCCGCTAAGACACCACCAGCAGGATCGCAGAGCCGTGGGAACCTTACTCCAGCAATAACCAAACATTCAAGCACAATAAAGAACAATGTGAATTCCGACTTGACCCTGCTGGCCCTTGAATCTCCCCAAATGTCCAGCAGACTCAGCATTCAGTGGCCTCACAGCATGACAAATCAAGCGATACAGAATTTTCCTCACCCCCACCCCCACCCACCGCATCCAGGTTTTCCACCCTCAACCTCACCCTCAGCTGCGGCTCAGCACTAAACCCCAAACCCTGTGCAGCCCAATGCCCATGCTGGCCCCAAATAACACCATTACCAACGCCCGTTCCCATCCCCTCCCCCTCCCCTCCACCACCTATCCCCCAACCCTTGACCCCATGCGATGGCGATGGCAGCTGCTTCCCATCCAAATCCCCACCTCGCCACCTGCCCCCCTCCTCTCCTTGCCCAGTGCCCCCACCACCACTACCACCCCAGACAGAGCACCCCACTTCTGTATACCCTACTCCACCATAGCCTCCAGCAATCGCAGCATCAGCAGAGGTAGCGGGCCCGACTAACCCACCCGCTCCTCCCACATCTCTACCATTGAAACCGCCACCAGAAACTGCTGCTGCTTCTGCTGTTGGCGTCCATGCATTAAAGCACCCTGCCTGCTGCTGCTGGCCTCTGCCCAGGGGTGTTACCGGAGCTGAAGCAACTTGCCGTAGCATGGAACCCTCAGCACCGACACCCAACCCACTCCCACTTCCACCTGCTGCCGCCCCTCCATCAGTCACAACCCTCCTAGCCTCCGGACTCCCGCCACCACCCCCTCCCCTGTCATTGCTACTACCATTGCCAGTTGAGAGCTTCCGTAGTCCCTCATGTAAAGTCCCCACTCTTTCCTGCTGTTGCTGCTCCTGCTGCAACTGTGCTTGCAAGCCTTCTCCATTCTGGCACTGCTGCTGCTGCTGCTCTTGGAGCTGCTCCTGCTGGCTGACCTTTGATTTGAGAGCTTCTGCCCTCTGCAGGTATGCAGAGAACTTTGACAGGATAGCTTGTTTAGCAGCAGCTCCCGTCTCCAACCTGTGGCAGTGGTTCAGCACCTCCAGCAGCTGCATGTACAGCTGGAGGGCAAATGATGCGTCCCCTTTGGAGTCTGCCACCACAGCTTGGCTGGCCAACACTGCACACAATGCATGATAGTCATCGGGAGGGCGGCACCATTAGCCTTTGCTACGGGAGCTTGTATTATGCAGAGCTGTTCACAGCCATTACAATCGAGCAATGCAGACAATTGAACAAGGCGTCACAATTAATGAAAAGGTGAGACTCGTAGCGTCTGCTAAGCTGAGCGATACAACTACCGCAGCTTGCCAACAGTGGGTCAAACTGCAGACAGTGCACGACAGCTGTTGTTAAGGGGCCACAGCACTGCCCTGCTGCTATGTTGAGCTCCTTCGGTGCAAAGCTTCTGCTGTGGACTGGGTGTTATGCAATATTTAAGCCAAAGCTTCTGCTGTGGACTGGGTGTTATGCAATATTTAAGCCAAAGCTTCTGCTGTGGACTGGGTGTTATGCAATATTTAAGCCAAAGCTTCTGCTGTGGACTGGGTGTTATGCAATATTTAAGCCAAAGCTTCTGCTGTGGACTGGGTGTTATGCAATGTTTAAGCCAAAGCTTCTGCTGTGGACTGGGTGTTATGCAATATTTAAGCCTCAGCAGCCGGTGGACTGCACTAGGGCTATATATGCCACAAATTGACACAGAATAAGTGAGCTTTAGGGTTCTCTGACTTCTGCACTGACTTCTTTGCGACCGTAGTGTGCCTCTATACATGAAGGTGGTTGCTGAAGCAGATGAGAGCATGCACACTCCTCTGCTTGATGACGCACACGACAGGGTTGGAAATGAGGTGTAGCCTCATCTCTATTGTGCAAGCAGCATTACATCCAAAGGACATGTTGTCCATGTTGTGCCATGGTGCCCACCCAATGCTGTGCCACAACAGCAGCTTCATGTTATTGCATTTCATGATATGCCATAGCAAAAAAGTGCCACAGGCCCTGCACCTCCAACCGTTCTTAAAAGCAAAACAGCGAGGTGGAACAGAAGACGGGTTGTTGTTGGCATGCAACCATAATAATGCCTAAACATGAGATCCAGCAGCTAGGTCAAAAGCACCCAAAACCACCACTGCCACAATGGGGGTAAGAGCCTCCCTCCTACTTAGGAAAACAAGGAGGGCTTGTAAGCCCAGGCGCAAGCAGTTGTTGAAAACAAAATTCATTGGTTGGACCTCACCTCACATCACAGGGGTGAGCATGAACTTCATGAACCCACCTTGTACACGCTGCTTGTACTCCTTATACTCCCCATATGTGATTTGCTGCTTCAGAACTTCTGCTCGTTCAATGGCTGCCTTGAACTGTGGATGTGTCAGAACAAAGACAGAGGTTCACCACAGCCTGTGACATTAACGTCATCTCAGACATGTGCATGGTCATGTCTCTGACGTGAGAAAGACTTTCCTTATGGGCGTTAGATAGCGTCAACACATAAGTGGTAACAAAGAGAGCTGTTTGTTGCTGTTGGGAACCCTCTGCTTTCTGCACGCAAGCTCTGTGAAAAAAAGGATAGACGGATGCTGATACTGCATGAAGTGCGTCTGCTGTCCGGCATGCTTGGAAGTCATTTCACCCAAATATATTTATAGCTCACAAGTGATGCTTTTCTAAACTCCTTCGCTACAGTGGACTGCATGTGCATGAAGGAGCTAAATTGAGGTATGGATACTTTGAGCCCACCATAAGGCAGACCCTGAACGCATCATACTGAACGACCATGCTACTGCTGTAACGATTACATTTCTCATGGGTGTACCTGCTTGTCAGGTATCTTCCATGAGGGGTCAAGGACCTAGAGTTATCCTTGTGACTGACTGACCTGGATTAGAAGCTGCTGTTTGCTCTCAGCATTCGATGCGTACTGAATCTCCACGTTGAGTTTTTCCAGCGCTTGTGTATACAGGTTGTAAGCTTCCTCGATGCGGCCTTGCTGCTCTGCTGACTGGGCCCTGTCCAGGTCCTCTGCAGGAAGGGTGGTTGATGCAGTTGGAAGCAGCACCTCGCTGCCGTAAATGGGCTAGAGGAGCTGCATTGATAGATGTACTGCTGCATAAGACACATTTCTTGTACCTTGCTGCGCCATTCCAGTTATGGTTCGTCAAGCACCCCAACAAGGTGAGGTCTACCTGCAAGTCGTAAGCATGTCTGACTGCACACTGGCCCTACACGGCCACATATGTGTGCTGTGTATCTTCCAGGATCAACTGATGGAAATTCAGCAGACGAACAGTAGGTTCCCAGTTCCTGTGCGCGCAAAAAAAGGCCAAGCATCCCACAAGGGCATGCCATGCGAAGTTAGCAGCCAGCACATGAACCAGGGCCAGCGGGCCAATGCAAGCACAGTAGTACGGGCCCTCGAGCTCATCAGCAGTAATGGATACAGTCGAGTTGGGGCAGGCCATGAACATTGGACGGTGAGCCCTAGCTTTGAGACTCAGGCCCTGGCGCACGGCACAGTGCTTGCAGCGACGGACAGTGCTTGCAGCCGGCCCTTAGACTCTCGGGCCTCGCCGAGACAGAGCGTGCTGGCCTCCCGTATGCAATGCGTACTTACTCATGAGCTAAAGGGCTGTCTGCGAAATTTAGGACCTGAAGCTGCGATGGCACCCGCAAAGCGCAAGCGTGCTCAGCAGCCTGTGGAGGAGCATGACAGTGACAGTGATGCGCCAGAAGAGTTCAGTAACGCAGCCAGCAAGCAGCAGGCAATAGACAGTGCTCGGGCTGCCAGGGCAGCCAGCAGGCAATCACGACAAGGCAAAAAAGCAGCCAGTGCAGCAGCAGCAGAAGATGGTGATGGGAAACCTGGCGGCCAAGAAGAAAATCTGAAGGGGACAGACCTAACCAGGGAGTCTGACGAGGCCGATCAGGAGGACCTGCTGCCGCTGGACGTGATACAGCAGCTTGCAGAGAAGCACAGGTCAGCTGCAACCTTGAAACTTAAAAGCACGCACTAGTGTCCTGCACTGACTACACCCAAGTGCAATATTGCATTGCTGCTGTTTATGATCGACTTTGTGGCTGCAGCCAAGGAGATGGTACACAAGGTCTGGAAGAGCAGCCTGCAGGAAGTCAGCAGCAGCAGCAGAAGGCAAAGCACAAGCAAAAACAGCGCTTACTAGAAGTGGATCGGGGCCCTGTTCATGTGAAGGTTCTTACCCAGAGGCCCGCACCCAAGGCCTCAGGTGAGCTGCTGGGCTTGTAGATGTATGGCAGCTCTTGGGCGATCGCTGCATAACGAAATATCAATGGCATTGCTATCTGACGAGGTTGGACGAGTGACTGCGGTGCAGTCACTGAGTGAGATGACTATATTCTTGGCCTTCTCTGTCCTCGATACTGAAGCAGTCAGGTTGCATGCATGGGGAAGTCTGCTCTTAGCATGTTGCAAGTAGGGGCAGCTACGAGGATGCATGACCTAGAATGTTTCCCAAGTCTGCAAACTCGTATGCATTCTTTTATAAAATGGTATTTCCGATGTTTGGAGGCATTATTGCAAGCCAAGCGGTTCCTGCCACATCTTCAGGAGACATGGGTCTATGCTGTAGGGTGTCTTGACTTCCAGGATCAGACAGTTCTTGTTGCTTGTATATAAGATAACAGCGAGTATCCTTCAATCCCCGCTCTTGGAGTCAGCTGCGCATTCCTACTGCAAGTCAGCAGTGTACGGGTGTTTATCAAGGACTAGCTGAAGTACGTTGTGCTGTGCAACCTTGTCTTCCTGCAGAATCTGCGGCTTCCTTCAGAGCACAGAGGCTTTTGGGCAGCAAGCAGCGATCAGTGACAATGCTGGCCCCCCCAGGGGCATATCACGTAACTCCTGCACCCAGATTTGCAGTGCTTTAAGGTGGTTGCAGACCAAAGCCTATTGACCTCCCAAGTCGGAAGCCAATGTTTACCAGCTCTACAATGCCCTTTGCGGTGCCAATGTGCAGAAAGCACATGGGTGTTGCGGCGTTGGCGCCCATGGTGAGAAGCCATTGGGAACCCACTTGCGGCATGAAGGTTGGCATGTTTAGCAAGGTCTCCATGCTCGTGGCGACTGTCATGGCGTATGTAAAGAGCACCCCTGACAGCAGATGTTGCCCATTACGCCTGGTTTGAAATCTGGCTTGAACGCGTCTCTGCGTGCCATCTTTACTGGCTGGAGTTATTTAACCGCTGCCCAGCTGTGCTGTGACCTATCTCACTTCTTACAGTCATTCCATAAGCTGTGCCTACTTTTGAAAGGTCTGTAAGCCAGGAGCATGTATGCATTGCCATGTGGGGTTAAAATGTTACTTGGTGTGTCCATTCATTTTGTTTGCATTTGTGTGGAGTCGTGTCCACTTCGCGCTGCACTCTTGAGCTGTGGGAAGAGTATACTGCATGAGGCGGTGACTGCTTGCACCTTGCAATACATGTGGACAAAGGACATATCCAGAGAGCAGGGAAGTCAGCATAGCCCTCTTCTTCATCTCATGGAGGAGTGGTTGATTGCGCCATGGGTCATTGTGATTGCGCCATGGGAACATTGTGGATGTGGTGCTCATGTTTCAGAGACTTGACCTTGCAAACGGAGTGTAGCAGATTGTGCCGCCTGCAAGGCATGCTGGGATTAGTGTGGGCATTTGTCATGGCGTTGTGGAAACATTACTGCAGAGCTGCTCAATAGGTTCCGAACTTTGAAGTTTGAAGCCGCTGCACTGTAATCATATTGATCACGAGGAAGCTTTGGATTGGGTCGGAAACTCCATGCCATCCGATCTTGGTAGCATGCAAGCAAGACTATAGAGCGCTCAGGTGGTTTTGGCTACCAACATCAGCTGTTGGGTAGGATGCCGAACATGGATGTCGGTGGGATGAAAGCTAGGGGGCATTGGCGGCAGTACTACTGGGCAAAAGCCGCGTAGTGCTGGGCGTCATGCCATGGACCACCATAGGGCACCAGAGAGCACTACCGTTTCATGCACCGAACAAGAGTGTGGGCTCTCAGGTATCATCCGTTGGATAGTGGCAAAGGATAATTTCTCAAATGGAGTTTATAGCTGCTCTCGAGAACATTTTATCTCAGGCTATCCACAGCTGGGAGCAGTTTGGTGCGGAAGAGATGCACACTATGGCAGGTAGTGGTGCAGTGATGGGTGCAAGGGCCTGCAAATAGAAGAAGGCTTCAGAGGGGCACTTGTAGAAGAGTGTCCAGCTGCTCTCAGGAACATATATAACGATGCAACGTGAGGATGTAACTCCTAGTGGGACCGGGGTTCCCCTCACGCATAACAGGTCGGTGAGAGGACGACAGTGGTTGGGGCGAGCGTACTGGCACTGTGTCATGCTTCTGAGCAGGCGGTCGCCACTGTGGCCGGCAGTAGTGACCACCGATGATAATTTGATCGGAATATGCTGATTTATTTATTTTCACTTACCTGCCCCACAGGAGCAACAGGTAGGGGTCTTATATACGCAAAAGGCAGGGGTCTGAATCCAGGTAGTGAAGTGTGTATAGTCAAATTCAAGCACTATATGTTATCTGATGCGCAGGGTTCACACTTTGACACAACTATCTTGGAACGCGCATGTGTAGTTGCACGCCGTTTTTTGAGCGTGTGACTTTTTCTTCACCACAGTCATTTGAGACAGGCTTGCTCATTACTTTGTTCCAGCCGCCATATGCTCCATCTGATACATGCTAGTCCACATGAAATGGAGGCCGGTCTGGCTGATGGTTGCAGTCTTTCTGCTGTACTTCGGAGATCACGGGCTGTTCATCAAGAACAACAGCTGGCAGGGTACATGCAGGTGACTGTTCTTCGGAAGAGCACTGAGTCTTGCTGCAACCTTACGTCGCTGCAATTAAGGTCTTGTGGATGAGTACAGATGGCCGCGAGCAGAAGAGCAGTTACCCATCTTTCAAGATCACAAACCATTGCCTCGCCTCGTCGGTGTTGCCCACTTCCATATCTGCTTTTGTTGCCGCCTTGGCACTGTGCATGCATCAAGGGACAGATCTTCTTTGGCCCCTTCGCACCTAACCCGTATAAAAAGGAGCAGAAGTTAATGCATCCATCGCCACAAAACATAAGCCACTAAACGAGGGTCTCTGGGGTTATGGGTTCATACAGGAGCACCACACGCTTTGGGGTCAGCTTCGCAGCAGCACAGCAACCAGCAGCAGAAGCCCCAGCAGCTGACATACAGAATGATGATGCCATGCCCTGGCATCCCCCTGCCTCCCTCAAATCAGCAGAGCAAGTAGCAGATACTGAGGAATTGGCCTCTGTCCAAATAAAGGAACATATGTTTGAGGAGTTAGTCGAGGGAGCAACCATTTCTCGAAGAGTTTCACCCCCACCTCGAAGGGGCCCTACACCACCTCGACCTCCTCCAAGCCCACCTCGACCACCTCGGCCCCCTCGGCCCCCACCACCTCGGCGCCGTGTGCATCCTATATTAAGGCCCCGCCGGTCACCCCCTCCCCGCCCCCCTTCACCAAAACCCCCTAGGCCCCCTAGGCCTCCGCCTCCAAGGCCCCCCAAGCGTCCAAGCCCCCCTCCTCTTCGCTCTCCGCCTCCTCCTCCTCGTCTTACACTGGCAGGTAAAGTGGAACAGCGGCCTAGCATTGCTGTGTTTAGAGCAGCGCCAGCCAGAAACAACAAGCAGACTGGCAGAAGTAGCCTTCTTGCTTGTACTCCCATCAGCATGCAGGCTGCAACCAAGAAAGCTGTGCTTCTTCGCCCTTACCTTGCAGGCAAGGACAGCACATGGGAATGTTGCAGCAGTACCTGCCGCCTTGCCAGCTGCATGTTGCAGCTCTGCATGCCAGTACCCAGCAGTTACTGCAAAGCTGTACTGCCATAATCAGCTGATGTTGCAGCTCTGCATGGCCATTACCAGCAGTAGTCTCAGCTCTGCATGGCCATTACCAGCAGTAGTCTCAGCTCTGCATAGCCATTACCAGCAGTAGTCTCAGCTCTGCATAGCCATTACCAGCAGTAGTCTCAGCTCTGCAGGGCCATTACCAGCCTGTGTTGCAGCTCTGCATGGCCATTACCAGCAGTAGTTCTAGCTCTGCATGGCTATCACGAGCCTGTGGTGCAGCTCTGCATGGCCAGTACCAGCAGTTGTTGCAAAGCTGTACTGCCATAATTAGCTGATGTTGCAGCTCTGCATAGCCATTACCAGCAGTAGTCTCAGCTCTGCATGGCCATTACCAGCCTGTGTTGCAGCTCTGCATGGCCATTACCAGCAGTAGTTCTAGCTCTGCATGGCTATCACCAGCCTGTGTTGCAGCTCTGCATGGCCAGTACCAGCAGTTGTTGCCGAGCTGTATAGCCATCACCAAACTTGTTTTAGCTCTGCATGGCCATTACCAGCGGTTGTTGCAGCTCTACAGAGCCATCTCCAACATTTATTGCAGCTTTAGAAACTCATTGTCAAAATTCTAGCAGATGTTTATGGATCGCTTTGAACCTTCAGTGCATTATCACTGCTGCGATGCCACAACCAAGCTGAGAATACCGGGTCCGAGGGCACTGACTTTGCTTGCTTCCCTGGTCCTGTAGCACATTCACCTCAAAGAAACTGCTGCTCATGCTTTGGTGCAGACTGCAGGAAGGTCTTACCATCTGTTGTCTACAGCCAAGTAGCTGAGACATACTTCTCAGCATACTCTCGGCTGCAGTATACAGTAGCGCTAGAAGTCAACTCAGGCCAGAGGGTCACTGTTGGGGCTAATGGCGACTATACAGCAGTGGCAGAGGCATGCCGATTGGCTAACAACTGCACTGGCTTTGATAGCGATGGACGTCTGAAGACAGGACCTATGAAGGTGCAACCTGGTGTAACTAGTACTGCTGGGGTGACAGACGCTTGTGCGTTTGTGGCATTTAGAAGGTAGGGCTTTTGGTCTGGTAGGAGCGGGCCATATGATCTGAGCCAATTTGCATATATGTTGAAAGAGCCAGAAAGTGCAGTAGTTCAGTTTCCTCAATGAAGGTAGCTGGATCTAATAATTCCATGCCCTTGCAATGACACATGAAGGCAGCCACAGACTAGCACCGTCTTAAACTGAATGCATACAAGTCATTTTGTGTTCAGCGCTCACCGCTCTGCAGAGCAAGGGGTGAGCTACGTGTGTATTCTCTGGGTCCCACATACCAGCATCAGTTGCGACACCACCGCTGCTAGTCCGACCCTGAGCATTTCCCTGCTACTGCAGGACAGCGGAGGCTGTGTCGCCTGAGAGGGTTGGTCTCCTGTTCAAAAAAACTACCGCGTCTTACCTGGAGGCCGGCATGTCAGGGGGTGTGGACGACCCAGCAAGCCAGACTGCAATCAGGAGGCTGCGCCTGGGCATTCAGAGCCCCACCAGCACCAGCCGCAGCAGCGGGGTGGCGGCTGCTAGCGACAGTGCAGGCGCTGAGGTCAGCATTGCCAGCACTGGAAACAATACCCAGTACCTCCTAGATCTTGCTTGTGGGGTCAACGGTGTTGACTGCTCACAGTTCTCCTCGCTTCTATCCGCAGCCCTGCTGCCAGAAAGATACAGCTCCAGCAATCCGAATGATACCGCAGGGGCCTTGCTGACCTCGCCTGTGAAGGACCAGAAGGTAAGATGGATGGATGAGAGGGGGCTTAGGGTCTATGGTGTGACTTGGGAGGGCCACATGGTGGTCAGTATTGCTTGAGTCCTTTCTTTGCTGCAAATCCACTTAGACCCTATGCAATCCGGCAAGGGTTAGGGAGCTGGGCCCTGGCAATGAAGCATGATCTGGCAGCAGCAGCAGGTGAAGAAATCCTAGGGCAAAGGCTATTTTTTGAGGATGGACATTGGCTGTAAGGGTTAAGGCTACATATGCACATCCTAGTTTGCCTTCTGATCTGGTAGAGATGCGGGGCATGGAGCTGTGCGTGTCTGATTGGATTTGGGTCCTGGCCAGGTGATGTCTAACACTCAGGGCCTGGACTCATCGTGGCATGGATGCAGGCTGTGTCAGTTGTGTGCAACGCAGCATGATACATGCCAAGGCCCTCCTCGTGACTAGCAGCGGTCTGCTACCTATGCATGGTAGACAGCTGCCGCCAGGCATGTCACGGTGGCTTTGCTATCTTTGCATTACAAGGCCAGATCAATTTGTGGGGACAAGAGGACCAGGCAGCAGCCCATGGTGCATGATCGCTTTCCTACCTGCTCATTTTAGACCAGCTGTTCCTGAGCCACAGCATGTGTGTTGTCAAAGCTGCTTGTATCTCTTGTTGTGAGCAAAATGTGAATGCCTGACATGATGAGGGCCCTGTATCACACTTTGCTCCCTTGGCCCCGTACTCATCCCTCGATACATTTGCGTGCTTTCAGCAAAACCATCTCAGCTTACACTGTATACACAAAGTACGTCACTCATTAATCCCGAAGCGTAGGGTTGGGCACCCCCTGTACTTAACTTTGTCAGTCTTGTCATCTCTGGCTTGCAGGAATGTGGTACTTGTGTGGCCTTCTCTGTGGCAGCAGCAGCTGAGATGGCTATGAGCACAGCACGCTATCTGCAGCTGGCGACTGATGCTGGGGGCTTTGATGACCTGTCAGAGTACCAGCTGCACTTCTGCAGTTCTATGAGGTGGGTGTCCTGATGCCAATTTTATACAGTACATAACAAACCATGGCTAGATAACTTGTGGCTGTACTGTTTACTAGCTAAGGTGCTTAGCTGTATCAGGGTGGTGCTGTGCTATGTAACTTGTACACAGTAAATGGCTATGGTAAGTTCAGCTCTTCACACAACAGCGGCGAAGCTATGCCGTGCTGTGCACGCGTGTTCTGCTCGATGCAAGCTGGAGACAGGGTGCCCCTAGCAAGCAGTTTAATGATGTATTGAAGCCCGGGCAACATCTGCAAGTGATGTGGATTTTCTCTGCTTGTGGCTCTTATTGTGACATCCTCAAGTAAACAGTATTGTGGCCTTTGAACGCTCACATTGCAGTAGCGTCCTCTAGTTGATGCAATCCTTGTTTTCACATAAGCTGTAGTTGACTGTATTATATGCAGCTGGTCAGTAGCTTGTGTTGCATGGCTACAAGTGCAGCCAAGTGATAGGATATTCCTTTTCAGTTTTGTTGCCGCTGCCACAAGTACCACGCGCTGCAGTCTGCGACTGCTTTCCACTTCTACAGTAAATACCTATGGGTCTTACTTGCAGTTTTTAGCTGTGGATATTACAGTAAAGAACCATTAGCATTTGTTAACGCGCAAGAGTACCCCTGTGTTTGAACATGTGACTATAATGTAACTGATCGACCACAGCAAGTTGCAGTGGCAGCTTCATTGTTCAACTGGATGGTGTGCTGTGTTCAGCCCAATGCATAACCCACTACTTCATGATAGGTTTTGATGATGTACCCATTTTATCGCGATAACGTACCCACATAATGGACCCACTCATGCTTGGCATTGCAGGCTCCCTGGCCCTTTGACTTCACAGCCCACTTGCTCCTCTGGGGTGACCTTTGCTGAAGCATTGGACGCCATGGAGAACTCTGGCTTTGCTTGGCGGTCTGAGCAATGCTACGGCTACAACCCCGTGACCACTGAGCTGAGCTGCTCACAATTTGAGGGCGAGTTTGCTGGCAGAGAAGGGTGCAAGGTGGTCTTGGCTGCACCAGGAGATGGTGAGGGGGGGTGATGGGCACTGAGTTTGCCGTCGTAAGGAAGCGTGGGAGGGTAGCAGGCACAAATGAGTTGAGGAGGGTGGTTTGGCACCAAATAAAAGGGTGCAGGGATAAAGTGAAAAAGTGCACCAGCATCTGGGGACCGGCCCTCGTTGGTTAGCTGGGCAAATTGCTTCAAACTTGCACTTTATACGAGCAGAGAGGACAGACTGCACTGCAATGCAGGTCTTTGAACGCAAGAAAAACCCAGGGGTCAGCAAGAGCTTCTGCGTTGGCAACAACCTATGTGTTGGCAAGGCACTGTAAGCAGCAGCAGGTAGCTTTTGATATCCAGCAGAGCTTGTGCTTTTAATTCAGAGCTCTCAAAGAGAGCCTTTTGCCATTTGAGCAAGGATCCTAAACCTCTTCTTTTTTATGCTTTGTTGCAAGTTTAACTTGCTGCTGTGCGGATGTTCTTCTGGACACAGGGGACAGTCCTCTGGTAGCAAAGGAGCTTGGAAATGTGCAGAAGGTCAAGCAACACATACTGACACACGGGAGTGTCGTCACAGCTGTGTGCATTTTCCCAGATTTCAAAGAGTACTACGTGACAAATACCACTGCCGTGTACGACATTCCTTCAGCTACAGCGTTCCAGTATGTGGGTTCCAACCAAGTGCTAGGGCATGCTATTGCCTGCACAGGCTGGGACGATGCAAACATGTTCTGGATTTGCCGGAATTCCTGGGGTCCGGGATGGGCCGATGGGGGCTACTTTAGGGTGAGTCCTCTGGAGAAGAGGGCACTAATTTCCATACTGTCTTGTTGTGCTCAAAGGTTGGGTTGTGCCAGTTGGGTCCGCACGCCTCAACTTTCCTTGGTCATGAATGTTAGCTGAGCTTGCTCTTGTCCCTTGCAGCCTTACATGTATGCTCCTGGTTGGCCAACGCAGGGCTTTTGGTGTTACCTCCATTCACTTGCCCGAGTGCAGTGTGCATGCGGTCTCTGTTACCTGATTCTGCCAGCCTAAGACAGAGTCCTAAGAAGAGAATGCATGTGTGCTTACCATGTTGCCCTGCTGCTGGAATCGGGCTGGGTCGCAGGGAGCAATTACTCCCAGGGTTAAGAGGTTGTACCACCAAACTCATAACAAACACACATAGGCGGCAATGTTTCCGGCGTCACCACATGCATGGTTTTGTGGAGTAGATCGTGGAGTAGATCGAACTCAAGTGCAATCAAGGCTACGAGTACCCCGTTGGGGATCTGCTGGCGTTGCAGCGGCGCAGATGGCACCGCTGTTCGAGTCTTAAAGCCCCTGGCAGCTCTTTCCCTGCCAAGCATGCTGAATACAGGTGTCCTTTTGTGCTGCTGCAGATCAAGTATGGCGCCTCCTGCATCTTCCCACCAGATGACACACATGGGATTGAATATGCAGGTAACGTCCACTACGAACATGTTATCATGAACATAATACTAGAGCAATAACACTATGAACTTATTCCATTAAAATGATAATACATCTTACATTGTTAGTGCTGTATTGGATGCTGAAGGCTGGACTGAAACATCTGATGCTGGGGCTTGGAAGGACCCAATATGCAAGCAATGGAACCTGCTGCTGCACGTAGTTAATCCGGAAGCCTGCCTTCATGCCTGACAAAAGCAGAAGTATGCGTTCATAAATTCTCAAAGAAGAAGGTATGCAGCACTCTTGTTGTGTGGGTTGAGCTCCAGTTATGCAGGACATGTCAAGCAGCTTCTTGCACATAACACTTGCCAACGGAAGCCAGCATTGGTCCGCGATATTCAAAGTCAATTCAATGCAACGCAGCTCCCAGCAGTCTAATTGCACTGCTATCCGCCCAAGTGGACCCCCTGGAGCCCCAATGTCGCCTCTATACCCCACCCCGGCCGTTCCGCCTCTACCAGATGGCTCAGATGCTGTCCATTAGGAAGGCCTTGATAGATGGGTCATTGCCTACCAGCAGCAGGGGGCTGATGCTACTGGCCTCGGACAACTTGGAGGCCCTGTTGCCAAATGTTTCAGCCCCGGGCAGCCCTGGTGTGCCTGGGGGCCTGTCTGGATTGTTTGCAGGGCCTTTCAGGCTATGCCGCATCACCCCCACAAGAGGGCCTGTATTTGGTGAGTAAATGAAACATGAATAGGAGGTTGAGATGCATGCCAAATCTATGCAACCAATGTTTGTGGTAACAGATATGATATGCCCACCCGCCCACCCACCGGACCTCCCACCTGCCAGCTTTTACCCTGCACCAGTCGTCTAGGTAATCTCTCCTAGGCCTTTTTTTGGGGGGGGGGGGGGGCACAACTTTAGGTATATGCTCTTTGCTTCGTATCCGCCATGTCAGTCTGTCATGAACCCCGTCTTTGCCCCTGGCTTGCACCCCTGTGCTTTTGCCTGTATCACCTCCAGATATGGTTTGACAATCAAGCTCAATAGCCGTCGGTTTTCGACAAACTCATGTTGTTGCAATGTGGGTTTAGGATTGCACACTTGGTCTTCCTATCAATGTGCTTGCATACCAGGCGCATGTGTTGTCAGCTTCTCTTTGCTTTTGGATAAGACATGCCCCTAACTGCAGCATGCAGCATCTTTACTAACAACCTACTGTGCAAGGCAAAATATGCCAAGTTGCAGACCCTGCTTGCTTTCTGCAGGCATAGACCTACCCATACCAACAGGCTTCTTTAATTCAAGATGTCATTAGTCTTCTGCTTGTGTTTCCTCTCTCTCCTTACCGGTAGTCTCAAACCTCAGCACACTAAACAACTAATTGGAGTCATGTCGTGTGTGCTGCACGGTCCTAAGGCTGTGCAGTGTTCCCTCTCAGATCTATGTTACTGCCTTGATGCAATGCTCCCTGGCCATTCATAGAACTGTTGCAGGCTGTATTCCGGAGCAGCATTAACTCAGTCTTCGCCTGCATACTACAAGCTGACTCAAAACGGCCTTGCTGTGGGCCCCTGTACCAGGAGGGTATCTGGGCAGCTGCTCCAGCTCTTGTTGTGTCTACCGCCCCTGTCCTGCTCAGTACTGCTGCTTTTGATAGCGCTGCTCCTTCTCATCCATATGCTGGGACACATGCTATGCTAAACCAGCGCTACCTTTGCTGTTGATGCTGCGCCTGCTGTTCTGTCTGCAGTTATAACGAACGAGTTCTCGTGTCTTCTGCAGCACCTTTGCTTGTGCTGTAGCTGCTGCTGCTTAATGCCCATGTGCTGGGTCCATGCTGTGCTTCTTACCGCTTTCCTCTCTGCTGCTGGTGGTCCTGCTATCATTGGCACTTAAGGGAGCTGGAGCTCTTCTGTCCCGTCGACCCGTTTCTGTGTGTTAATGCTGCTGCTGCTCATTGCTCATGTGCTGGGTCAATGCTGTGCATTCTTCCATTCACACTCTGCTGCTGCTGCTGGTCCTTTCAACTGCAGTTGGGGAAGCTGGTGCATCACCACCTCCCCCGGCGCCGCAGCCACCACCACCACAAGTTGAGAGCTTGCCCCTCTTCTCGGGGCCACTGCTACAAGCACTCCGCTTCTGGTTTGGTGGTGTATACCAAAATGACCAGTACAGGCTTGCAGACTATGGCAGGAACCCCATTACCAAGGTCGTGTCCTACGGAGACCAAAATGTGAAGGGGATTCAAGTGACATATGCGGACACCATAGTGGCGGACTGGCTTGGTGAGGGGTGGAGGTCGCTTAGCTTACAACCCCAGATCCTTACTGTGGGCTCTGGGGAGTTCATCAACAGTGCAACTGTCAAGTCAGGAGGTTTTGCAGTGGATAGCATCCAGTTCACCAGTACAAGCGGTGGAATTGCAAAAACAGGTGAGTGGTCCATGTCATCGGGTCAGATAGTGTCCCACACAGCAACTGAGCAACTGACTGCAAGATTTGAGCACGAAGCTGTGACATCAAGCACTGCATGGTACTGCTACAGTCACGCCCCTCCTCTGGCAATAACTGCAATTTCCGTTGAAGCCTGCTGATGCAACTACCGGTAGGTGCTTGAGGGCAGCAATCAGACAGTCACTAGAGCCATGGACGGCTGGCATAGGGCTTTGTTTGGGGGAGCCCCACATTCCTATAAGGGGGGGGACGCAGGGTTTGGCGGACCCCCCCCCCTCAGTTTTAGGCTTTTGTCACTGATGACACGGGCCAAAAAGGCCCTCAAGACCCCCCCCCCCCCTCCCCCTTTGATTTAGGCCCCGCATCCCCCCCCCCCTATAGGATTGTGGGGCTTCCCATGGTGAGCTGGCATTGCTGGCAGATGTGGCTGCTGGGTCTGTCCATGTCTATGTGTGGCCTGAGTACTGCACCTTCAACCCCAACAGAACATCATACCTGGTGGTTTCATTAGCCTCGCCCTACTTCATGCATGGCAAGACAATAAGACATGGAGTGCTGTGCCAGATGCTACAAACAATCACATGGTGAAATTGTATTGTATTGTCCGTTCATTCACAAGTTATCGCCACTGTGTTATGTATGCTGCAGGTGGGACTGCCGGGGATTTGAGGTGGTTTACCCCTTGTCCTGCAAACTCGCACCGGCTCATCTCCCTGCGAGGCAGCACAGGAATTCCGGATGCTTCTGCCCCAGGATCCTATGAGCTGGATCCTTTAAAGCCTGTCGTTGACCTAATTCTGTTGTGGGCACCCATGGACAACCCTCCTCCGCTGGCCTCTAATGTGCTGGCTAATGGCAGCTGGACGTGTCAGCATGGGGTCCCATATATGCTGCGCAAAGAGCCTGGGACTGACAACGTGCAGTGTCTTACAGGTAAGCTGCATCATTGTGAGATAGGATGGTCTGGAATGGGGTGATGCAACCACAGTGTCTAGTTTCTGATGTCAGACCTGAAGTCAAACCGACTGAACGATGGGACTCACCCATGGGGGTCTCTGCACAGCAATTCATGGATGTTTGGCATGGGTTCTTGCTGATTGCGAATAGCGGCAAATACACCTGCACTAGTGGTGCCACCCAACAGGGAGCTAAGCTGTACCGTATATGAAATTCATATCTGGCTGAGGTTAATACCTTACAAGCCCTCAAAGGAGACAGGGTAGCGGCTTTTCTCCTTTGCTCTGCCGCTGCATAGAAAGTTGCTGTAGAGCAAGAGTATGGTTTTTGTTTGTGTTGCTTGCAGGTGACCAAAACTACTGTCTAGAGGTTGGGCCATTGTGCTGGAATGCCCTTCTGTGCGATGAAGAGACTCCAGGATTGGAGGCCATGACCTTTGGGGATACTGATGGCTTTGGCGATCCTTTGCACCCCAATGTCATGGGCAGAAGCATTTTAGGTAGGATGAAGATGTTTGGAAGATGGGCTTGCTTATCCATGCTATATTAAGTGATGCACCGTTGCAACCCAATGAGTTGCAGCATGCAGATAAGGTTGTTGAGCGCCCTTTCTGGTGGAGGAGAGCAGCTTTCCGGCTATACACCAACCAAGAGTATTCACGCCTGTTGCCATTGTTCCCCTGTTCTAACCGTACCTGCTTGACGAGATTGATGGCAAGCATTCAGAGGTGCATTTGTGACCAGTTGCAGCTATGAGGCAATCCCGAGGATGTGATGAGACGCTCTGGCAGCAGTTCAATTTGCGGAAGCATGAGGGGCCATGGAGCGTAGCTCTACCTCTATACGTCCCTTAGGGTTTGAAACTATCCTGTTGCTATTGCATACTGCAGATCTTCCGATTAGCCCCCAGCCTCTAGCAGTTCTGGCGCTGGTGGTCGACATATGCGGGAGTGGGCCTGCTGTCAGTTCAGCTGCCCTAGGGGATCTTCTCTATCGGCTCCCCAACAGCTTCAAGCAGTACATATTAGAAGCAACCTTTGGCAGGTTTGCCTTTTCGGAAGAGTTCTCTCCCGTTATGGATGTGTCCGTGGATTGTGGCAATTTCCAGGCTACTTGCAATGTCGATGACATCTATTCAAGGGTCTTAGGACAGGCAGATGTCACCCTGAACAAGCTTGGCTTGAGCAGTGGAAACTTTGCGCACAGGGTAAGTTTCTGCTTGGGTGAAGTACGGAGCTGATGCATCATTGGGTTCTGTCAGAAACCCTGTCGCACTGATTATTTCTGCAAAGCACTTTTTTTAATGGATTGTGAAGCCTGATGGGTTGATTGCTTGTTCTCTTGTTTTTGTGGAGCACTGGCCTAGTGCTGCAGTCAGGTTGCTTGCACGATTTTATCTCATATTTTCACCCTATATAACTGGCTACACTGGTGCATAAGACTTTCAGCAATGACAACAAGTCAAGTCATCAGTGCTGATAACTAGAGAACTTTCAAGCAGTGAACTGAAGCATTCACAACCAAGGGGAAAGAGGACCATGCTCTGTCGTTGCCTGGAAGTAGTGCATCTGCAGATCACCTTTCTTGCATGACCAGCCTCGACAGGGTAAGCAGGCAAGATGTCGCCTCATATTGCTTCCTTGTAACATCCAGATGTCCGTTGACTTGCTCCTGCTTTCCTGGTGTGCAAGCAGATGATCATTGTCCCCGACCTGCCGAGCTGCACTTTCCGGATCCTCCACAAGGTGACCCATGCCTTTCTACGCGCGGACTATGCATTAGACATTGCAACATACAAGCATCAGCTGGGCCATGCTCTGTTCTTAAGTCACGCGAGCATGGCTGGGAATGAGCGAGGTGATCCTACGGACCCGATGGGCTATTGTGAGTACTGCCTCTTCAATGGCCCCCATCTGCTGCGCTTAGGCTGGGCCTTCACCATAGCTGTCCTCAACCGCGGCAATTTCCCAGCAGGGCGCAGTACAGTGTTCACGGTGCCAGCAGCAGTAGATGCAAGGGCAAGCGTACTGCAGCTGTACATCGATTGGGACCCTTACGGGCGGCTGGACAACTTGTTTGTGACCTACAGGGTTGCTAAAAAGCAGGACATTGGGCTGCCCAATGGTTTCAATGAGACAGTGCTTGTCCATAGGCAGATTCTAGCTACAGATGATACTACCTTGCTGGCGTCACTTTCCACCGGACAATCGTATCACAACACGCAAGACAAAGTTGTGATTGCAAAGGTTAGCGGAGGTAGTGAGCAAGCACAGGTTCAGGTGTGTCGCTACCAATCTTCCGTGGCTGAGTGCGGGACTGCCGGTGGTGGTGCTGCCATTGTCGCAGCTACCATGGTGCAGGTGGGCGATGGTGCAGATATGGTCACTCAAGCAGCTGCAGCTGCTGTGGAAGCTGCCCTGGAGGTGAAAGTGGCCACATCAAATACACATTCAGAAGATGTACAGCCCGATTACTCGTCAGAGGACGTACGAGCTTTTTTGGATAATTTGGGAAAGAAGGGGGCAGGCAAGGGGCCTGTCCTGACATTCTCGGACGAACTGAAGGCATATGCTGTCAGAATAAGCAGCAGAGGTCGTGCTGTGGAAAAGGACGTGCAGGGGGTTGAGCAGGACAGCATTGCCGAGAATGCTCAGGGATAGGAATGAGTCCAGTAGTACTGGTAAGGCACCCTGTTCTGGTGTTCTGGCAGTTGTGTAATATGTAAACGCCATGGGGCCTACTGTGTTACAGGTCCGTGAGGGCAATGCACCTTTGGCAGTTATGCAGGGGACTGTGAGATTGCAGGTTTATGGCATTGTGGCTTTGGCTTGGCAGCTAAATTGTAATCTGTGGTTTCTACTTGTATCTAGTCATTGAAAAGGGTGCTATAGTCATTGAAAAGGGTGCTATGAAAAAGGCCTTATCATGTATATAACTCCAGGGGATTAATGTCGAAGGGCAATGTCCGGACTGAGCACATCATAGCCATGGTTGAGGTCCTTTGTGTATTGGTTTGACGTCCTTGTGGCCGTAGCCCATGGCTTTTGTTTTGTCTGCTGGGAAGCTCTTGGGGTGTCTTGGTCCCACTTTGAGCCGCCCATATTTGTGCAGAGACTTGCTGGCCTGGGGATGTCAATATGGCAGCACTATTGCACATAAGCTTGTGCCCAGAAGGGAATTAAGCGCAGTACACAGAAACTTGTGTGTGGGTTGGCTTGATGGTGTCCAGCATGCACTTCAGTCTGGGGCCAGAATTCTGACAGGGCACAGGAGAGTGGCAAAGACATATGGCTTACTATTTCATCACAGGCAGTACTGCAAGCTGTGTTGTGTACAGAAGGTTGAAAGCCAAGGGAGATCATCATGTTTGTGAAGAGGGCAGAGCGCACAAAATCCACACTGTTGGTCGACAGCCGTTTGGATGTAGGGACACAGCCTGGCCCTTCTTGTACGAGATTAACGAGAGGAACGGGCTGAGCCTGCACGCCTTCCAGGTTGCAATAAGTCGTGCTTTGATGCCGGCCAGTCCATACAGGCAGTGGTCTTCCCCTGTAGTTGATGTGTCCTGCTGGACGGCACAATTATTGAATTTGGTGAATGGGATTGTGGGTCTTCTTATGCGATCTCTGCCCTTGCAACAAGGGGATCTGAAGTTTTGCTGCAGCATTATTGAGTCCTGCTGCTAACACAGTGAAATAACATTTCCTTGACCTAGGGCTGGTGATTGAGTGAGACTGGGCACCATGCTGCAAATGTGCTTGTCTACTTGCTGGTTGTTTTGTGTACGTTGAAGCTACCAGCTCAAGTGGCAAATGAAGTGGTACAGGGAAATGCACATCATCGCTCCTTCACCGAGCACACAGGTTGAGCCATCATGCAATGGTGGACTGCTAGGGCTTGCAGTGACAGGCACTCACAAGCTATTCCCACAGCCAAAGTTGCTTCAATGCGTTTTTGCAGCTCAGGAGTTGCATAGTAGGACATGTGCAATTAAGTAGGAAACTCGTTGATGGGGCTGGACTGTCCCTTGTTTTTTTTGTTTTGCTTTCTTACCATCCCAAGAACTAGGGGCGGTGTCTGAGAAGTGAAGTGGGGTTGTGGCTATTGTCTCTTGCTTGCAGGCTGGCAAAGGTTTGCTTTTGCCTGTCTTTATAACAACCAAGGTGTGTCTGAAAGGTACAGATGCATGGAATTGTAAATCCCCACAATGCTTGACTGGTTAGTTCTGTCACCGGGGTTTGGGGCCCAGTGTGGTGCGCACGTGTGCTGGAAAGATCTCCAGGGCCTTCTGCGTCTGCTGGTTTCTGGTTAATGGGGCAGTACGGCAGAAATGTGAATGCAAAGTTGTGAAGTGTGCTGGGTGCTGTTATGTGTCGTGCATGTCGACCCGCTTCAGTCTGTCCTCCCCTTGCATTTGGTTGAGGTCCACGTCAAAATGTGCATGCGTGGTTCCGTTGTAGATTCTGGAATCAGTACTCCTTTAGTCTCTTATATGGACATGACAGTCACATGTGTGGCTGCCGAAAGCCAGCAGCCGCCCTGCAATGCACTGGGAAACAGTTTCTGTATCTGCAAACATATGCATTTTGGTTACTAAAAGGAGAATAGCCCATTGGTTTACTGCATAGACAGTTGCGACAATTGTGTTGCAGAGTTGCTGCCAATGGCTTGCAGCTTGTGGGGTTCTCACTCATCTCTTGCAAGTAAGGTTAAGGATGACCATCCTGTTCTAAGCTCGAATGGGTGTGGGGGTGCTGCTGTGCAGTTGGGGGCAGTTGATTGATTGATAGCACGGTGGCAGCGGCTGTCAGGATAGGCTTAATGACCACTTTAGTTGTACAGGAGCTTCATCCATAGGGAAAGGGTGCTTCTAGCATCCTTGCTTGTCTGCTGCATGCACCTGCATTGTGGGCGGGCGTTTGCACTTGGGCTGATCAGGAGGAGAGTTATGTGGTGTGCAGGCTGCTGAAACTCCACTGATTATGGGCAAGGGCATGGTGGGCCATGCCGTTCTACGCTACTTGTACCTTTTTGTTCATCCCTTGACTAGAACATAGCAACCTTATATCTCGAATGCATCGTTCTTGGGCGATTAATTGGTAGTTACCAGTTACTCTTGGGGTGCGGGAGTTCTGTGATGACAGTGCACGTGGATGAAGGGGCAAGCTGGCTTTGTTTCTGCAGTGGTAGTATTTTTTGGCTACTAACATAGGGTTGGAGGGCCCATACTGATACATAGATTGGAAAGATCACTGGCTGGCATGTGGTTGGGTGGGTGGCTGGTGGTTTTGTGGCTCCACAAATCCGGGACAGTGTGCTGCTTGCTCAGGTTGGCTTGACCTATCAGCATAGCTGGCCATGCGTTGATTGGTTGATCGATGGTTGTTCTGTTACAAGCAGGTGCTTCTGTGAGTATGCATGCGTTCCACTGCCGCGTCCAGCAAAGTTCACAACGTGCAGAATTGCCTACTTGTTGCCTCACCCATTGAAAGCCCTTCTGCTGGCACTGCCGGCATTGTGCTGCCAGGAGATTCCCCTTATGTCACATTTGGACGGATTTTCACGCCCCAGGTTGCTTGTTTGGCAGGCCCTGTCTTGGGTTTGAGCTGCTTTGTAGACATGCTCTTGTTGCTGCAATATGTGTTCAAGTTCTACCCATAGTTGCATTGCAAGAAAGGATTTTGCCCATAGTTGCATTGTTGTTACTCTCACACACATCTTTTCCCTTGGGCACTTGCTAGGCTTGGCTGCCTTACCGTTCAGCCGTTTCAAGCAGGGCTCGAGGATTAGACATCTTGAAAATACAAATAGTTTTGGGTATCAGGCCTGCTTGAGCCCCATTCAAGCAGCAGCTGGCAATTGAGCAGTTTTGGTGTTTCCTTCTGAATTTTGAGGATACACTCATAAAGACAGCACAATGGATGCCTCTGATGCTTGTTGCTCTGGCAAGAGCAAGGCCTTGCACTATGGCACCCGCTTGATGCTTAGTTTTGGACTTGGACTGGGACCGGTGCATCTGTCATTGTGTGGGTCCATCCTGGCCTCAGCGCCACATGGGTTGTGCATGAGGGATGGTGGGAGCTGGAAGTCTCGTGGATTTGGCCGTTTGGCAGATAAATGGCACCAGAATGTGAATCAGCTGCCCACTGGCTGAAGTGTCACCTGAGCAGCCATTGCAATTGCATTGCAACCAGCTGCTGCTGCAAGAAGGCGTTAATGGCTCTGGTGCTGGGGGCACTGCTCCTCAATACAGCCACATGCCCCAAGGGCGCAATGTGAGTGCCCCGAATTCGTCAGCAATTCTGCCATGGTTGGGAATCGTTGCATATATTGCTGATGGCTACATCGGAGGCACCGGGTAGGCGACTTGAAAGGCGTCCTATTTTCGACGTGCTAAAGCTTTCTCTTTACTGTTCCATGATGAGAAGGCCCCCCGCGAGCTTATCATAGCGCTGCTGCTCCAGCTTACAGCTTGCCGTTGCTTGCAGCTGTAACGTCCTGAAGCCGGTTCCACAACCTCCTCTGGAACCAGAACTAGACTTGAACAAGGCCTCTGGAACCAAACTTTTCTGGGGGAGACCATGCCATGTCGATGCGCAGCATGGACCCAAGCAGGAGGCGGGGGTCCAGGGGGGAGGAACAGCCCCCCTGGTGGGGTCTGGGGCGAAGCCCCAGAAGCCAGCGATGATTTGTACTTATTACAACCAATTGTACAATGGAAAATGCTATTCTTGCACTCAGTTGAGCACTCTACACTTTGTAATAAACTTGCTGGAACCAGCATGTGACATGTTGGCCAGAGGGTGGCCCAGGGCTGGAACCAGGAACTGACATGTTTGGCATAGCTGGAACCGCGGAACTGAGCACATTTTGCCCTGGAACCGGAACCTGGAACCGGCTTCAGGACGGTACAGCTGGTTCACGTTGGCGGGTGAGTGCCGAAAGCAAATACAGCAATGATGGTGCTGCATGCTAGGAAACAAATGGTCCTTACGCTTTAAAATACTGGTGCCAATCGGTGTTGAAAGTGAACGGGTAAGCTTTCAACGAGCGACCCATGAGGGGTGACACCGCATCGGGTAACCACATGATGCATGCCTGGCTGGATCTCATCAGCGTCTTGCCTCCAGAACGGTCCGACAGCATAGATGCACGATGCGAGCTAAATGTGCGTACATCGCTGCTGCCTGAGCGCTCTTGTGGGAAGTCACCGCTAGGGCCCAGTGTTAACACGCTGTCAAACACGGTACCTGTATTTGTCGTAACTTTCGGTGTGTTTCATAAGCCCCTCAAAAATTCGGGGCAATAAAAGATGTGATTTGGGTGCATCGGTCCAACATGTCTTGTAGACGGTGTCAATTTCCATAACAACGCCTCAAATAGGGGATGAGTAGCCTTTTGTGCAGTGTACTGTATCTGTTGCACAGAGGCACTGTCCCTGCTACGGACTTGCCCCCGGCATTTTGGGATAAGGGAGCATGCCTGTGCGTCTATGGGTTCTTATACATCACAGAAATGTTTTGCTAATTGCAGCCCACAATCGAAGCAGCTGTGGCCAAGCCTCACATCGGCTGACTCTGTGAAGAGACTGTGGGCAGTTTGGAATTATCACATGAGCTGGTGGTTGTGCAGCAGCAAGCCACTTGTCCACGCTCATGTCCTTGGGTTGTTCGCCAATACTGAATAACTGTTTCAACCATTTTAGCGGCTGTGTCACCACAGTGGTAACTGGAGTGCCTGTGGTGAGTCAGACTATCATCTGCTTGCCCCTGCTTCTGTACTGATGTTGATCCCATTGTTTACCTCTTACTAATGTAAAGGTCGAGGTTGAGGCCTCAAGTCTGTTTTAGAGGGTTATGTTTCATCTGTTCCTCTGAGGTGAGATGCAGTGGGATGACAGCAGAAAAGGCCGGTTAGATAGCCCGGTTGCCGGTATTTGGCTGTGGGAAAGCTCTGTGGACTTGTTTAGTTTGAGTTGGCCCAAATTCGGTATGGGTGGGGTGAAATGTTCCCCTGAACTGTACTTGTTTAGGACATGCCGTGAAACAGTTGAAACTCAGGGCAGGTTGGATAGCTGAAAGGGTGCCATGCAGTTTGCGCCTGCTAGACATGACCAGCGTGCTGAAGCAAATCCTCTAGGATTGAATGGTTGACCGTATGGTGCGTAGCTGTCGGCGTCGCATGGTGGGGTGCTCTTTCGTTGAAGGAGCCGTATGGAGTCGGGGGCCAAAGAAGTAATGTGTTGTGATTTCACGTTGCCGTCCATGCTGTCATTTGTAAGGATTTGGATATCTGCCTGTAGAATGGAGATAAGACAGTGCCTAAAGTACTGTGGAGAGGCACTGGTTCTTGGCATGCCTGGCCAGGGGTAGGGTTTGGGCTTAACCCTGACCCCTGCACTAACCAGGACTCCACTGATCCTTGGCTGCATGAGCATGCAGGTGAACCACTTGGTCAGGGTGGCCTGTCAGTTAGAAAAGATGAACCTGAAGCTACATTGACAGTAAGGAGGGTTTAATATGGTGGTTCAACATTGGCAGCAGAAAGTCCTGACTTCCTTCCTCTTGTGTGGTATGGGTGAGTGCTTTTCAGCTCATGGGCGTTGGTATTGCTCACTTGACACTCGGCTAATATGGATTGGTTTTGGTGTGGCATCAAGACATCGGAGTGCATGAGCTCCAGTCAGGTTAATAAGCTGAGTAGTGCACAGCATGCTTATTATTACATTTCATGATATGCCATAGCAATAAGTGCCATAGGCCCCGCACCTCAAGCTGTCACAAAGAGCAGCGAGGTGGAACAGAATACGGGTAAACTTCGACATGTATGCTTATAGCATGCATCGTAATACTAACGGTGTATACCAGCAGGGGTGCATGGAGCCAGTGGCAGAGACCACCAGGGGGCAGAGCAAAGCAGCATGAGGAGTGCCAGCCTGTACAAGATCCCAAACCACCCACCTCCCGGGCCATGCTTGCTGACCAAGGGTATGGGAGTACTGCATCTGTTGGTACTGCTACCTAAGTGTTCTCTCTTGAATGAGTACATGTCTACAGATCGTGTTTGCCCTATCTGGCAGACACTAAGGGATGTGTTAATGGATGGATGATCGGTCTGAACTGGATGCTGGTGGTCAGCATCTGCCAGGAGGTTGGTACTGATGTAGCATCATTTATGATTGGAGATTCAGCTACTCGATTGAGCTGGGATGGAGTTTACGCTTGGGGCATGGAGTACTCCTTCTGCTGTTTATTGCGCGGCTTTTGCAGGCCGGGTGTTGAGTTGCCACAGAGCTGGAGGTCGATAGATGCTAGCTCATGCTTTGGGGTGCCTTGCCATGATGGACAATGAGCAAGTATTTCGAATTTCTGGCCCACATGTATGTGAATGTTATGTCCTTGTGTTTGCCTGTCTTGCTGAAAAGGGAGGAGTGGCAATCAGGTAGGACCTCACTCTCGAGACATGAATTCATCTCAAGGCCAAGGTCCAAATGAGGATGGCTGACAGTGCTACATTCTGCAGTGTTTATCACTGGTGGGGCCCATGGGTTGTTACTGGTGCTTCGAAGACTTTCAGAGGTTGACAATGCCGTCCTCCACCTATCCTGTATAGGGCAGTGCAGTGGTCTCTCTTAACATATATAGTGCTTGCACCGTGGTTACTGTGTTCGTGTCTGGTGGTACTGAGTGGTCGGTTCGACCTAGCAGCCCTTGGCGGTTGCCACACCTTAATTGTTTGTTATGTTATGTTATGAGTGGTGGTGGACTTGCCAGACGTCTTGCTTCCGGAAGGTTAGTGTTTAGGTTTGATTCGGAGTCCGATCTTTCTGGTGATTTTTCTGATGATGAACTGGTTGAAGTTCCCTATAAGATTACCTGGTCGGGTATCCCTCTACGTTGGTGGTCTGAGATTCCATTGTGTTTGGATCCATCCGATGGTGTGTTAGGTCGTTTCAACCTAGCAGCCCTTTGCGGTTGCCACACCTTAAATGTGCGTTATGTTACTGCCAAAAGCCTTTAACATGCTGGAACAGGGATACCTTATGTGCATTGATGTCTCTTTTGCTTGCTAGACATCTGTTCCGGTAGTAAATCTAGTATACTTCGTCAGTTTTAGGGGTGCGGGGTACTGTGGGTCAAGCCTTATGCTGTTCATCCGTGTTTGGGCTGGATTGATCTGGCAGGTGCTGCCAAGTGACTTCTGCATTATTGGCTGGCCCCGGTAGGGGCAAGCTATAGCGTCGCATACGCGCTTGGAGCGGAAGCTGAGACGGCGAATGACCTGGATTAGTCATCTCCACTGCCAACTGCCAACTTTCGTGGCGAGGGGCCAGCGCCTCTGCCTTGCCCTTGTCTTACCCAAGCACGCCTTTGCTGGCAAAGCTGGGCTCTTCTTTCTTGTCTGAAGTTCGCAGCACACCAAACGGCTCCGTGTGGTCTTGTGTCAGACTCATCGCCTGTCGAGCTCTGTCGAACACATTAGCCGGTCACAACGAGCTGTACAGCCTCCAACCTTACCATGCACTGTCACGCTACTAGCATGCACTATACGAGGATATGTGCCTGCTTGCCGCTTGAAGCTCCTACAAACAGGCTGCGATCGCCGTTCCTGACGGAGCAGGAAGGTCCCGGCTTGCTAGAAACCCTGCACACATTTGGCTGGGGAGCATGTAAGGCGTGAAAGCAGTGTTCGGGTTACCACCATGGGCCTTGGCAAAGATCCATGCTCACTGTACCGTGCCGGGTCTGGGGAGTTTCGATGCGGGAGCGAGCAGGGCACGCGGCCTGTCTTAGCAGCAGAGGAAGGTTACTCCAACGGTAAGCCTTGCTAATGCTGCATGTATGAGGCATGCACGACAGGAAGCATCGCTTTTCTGCATCAGTTCACGCTTTCACGCACGAGCCTGGACCTTGCCCAGCCACCCTCTTCGAGCTAGGCTCAGAGCATCCTTTTAGCATTGCATTAGCATTCTCTGGTAAAATATGCTCTCGCACTCAGAGCCGATATTTGCAGCTTTGACAGTCGCCGATTTACTACTTCGTTGTCAGGGACATGTATGCATTGCTTTGCATCTTTCAGCAAACTCCGCATAGCCCTGCTTCTCCGATCCTCCCCTTCACAAGCTGGCCAGCTAATGCTATGTACACTATTCACACAAACGTAGCACTCTATGTGGCCATCACCAGCTGTTTCCCAACTAAAAGCAAAGGCAGGCGCAGCACTTAATAGCTAAAAAATAAAATTGTGTGTGCACTTTTCCAGGGCCAGTATTCTGCATCATTGTATCTGCTTGGACATGCATGATCATGGAGTTCAAACTGGTGGATGGTGTTCAGTTTTTCCTGGTTCTATTTGTGTTAGTGGCTTTGCCACCCCTGTGGTGAACTGTGGCACCGCACGCGTGCCGATGGGTTTGCCAATGTAAGATTCACACACACACACACACACACACACACACACACACACACACACACACACACACACACACACACACACACACACACACACACACACACACACACACACACACACACACACACACACACACACACACACACACACAAACAAACAAACAAAAATTTAAGGTGCGGCAACCGCAAAGGGCTGCTAGGTCGAAACGACCAAACACACCATCGGATGGGTCCAAAAACAATGGAATCCATACCACCAAGCAAGAGGAATACCCAAGCAGACATCCAACTACGGACACGGCAACACACACACACACACACACACACACACACACACACACACACACACACACACACACACACACACACACACACACACACACACACACACACACACACACACACACACACACACACACACACACACACACACACACACACACACACACACACACACACACACACACACACACACACAAGCTGCCGGTGGAAAGTCCCGTTGATACTACCAACTCCACACCAATGCAGCAGCCACTACACATAGAAGCACATGACTCTGGACAAAGTAAGACATACTTTTGCAGCAGATACTATTGACAGCTTTCCCACCACGGCCGCGCCGCGTGCGTGGTGCCTTCTTTAGAACTTCTTCACTTGGTCTTCAACACTAGTTCTGACTGCACTCACTTAGTAGGCTGCACAAAATGTTAGGCATGCTGCACAAAACCAACACCATAACCGGGGCCAGCCATCTTGGGGCGAAGCCCTTTATTGCTTGCTTATGAAGCGGAGTGTCACTGATGCGAAGGGGTTGACTGCAGCAGACTGGGGCTAAGCAGCCTTAAATGCAGTTTGTTTGCCGTGGAGCTGTTTGGGCTTGGGCTTATTACCATTACCAAATGGCCCGTCAAAGCAAGTGGGGCGCCTTATTACCGTGTCCGCTACTTCTACATATGTCTGCATTGCAGAGCATGTAGTAAGACCCTGTCGAGGGCAGGGGTAGTCTTTCACTATTCACTCGGGGGGACTGATATGTGAGGAGCCTTCTTGGAAAGGTGATACTGCCAGCACTTAGCCCTGTCTCTCTCCTTTTGTTGGTGGGCAGTAGTAGTCTGCTTTGCCACTGCCACTGCCACTGAATCAAGGTTGCTGGGGTCCTGACATTGTTTTGTATTGGAGGCCAGGTCGGCTCAAATGTATTTAGAGAAGACAATGTGGGAACTGTTACAGGCTGTGGCCATGTACTTGGGCAGCTTGAGCTCCTACCACCGGGGTCAGAAGGCGTAGTCGCATGTGCCCACTCGCTGCAGCATACCCCGCTTATGACAAGGCCGGTCTGTGGAAACCCACACGTGGCTTCTTGCGGGGATGGAAGCAACTTTGACATGGTCGAACCCCGACCTATGCCGACATCAGGGCATCCGGGCGTACAACTGACTACCAGTGAGACAATTCGGCGAAGTCCAAGCCGGAAGGCCGTTGATTGACCACTTCTGGTTTAGGTCGTTTACTATAGCAGGGGCAAACCAGCACAAGAGGTGTACAGCTTTTGCTGGCGATCTGCAAAACCTGTACAGTAGGCGCTGAGGAACTCACATCTATCTCTGTGAATCAACATTGCCGTCAGTCTCCCAGGCGAAGGGCCAGCATGATTCAGAGATATGGCCCATATGCCGTCATTCGCATCCACGGCATCTGTCAAGAGTCTTCCGTTGTCTGACACAGCGGGCCACGTTGGACACGTTGGCAAGCACGCCTTGAATGGTACTGATCCGTACTGCCCTGGCGGCGGAGCATTGACCTGCAACGTGGGCCAAACATTGCCAGCGTGTGCACCAGGCGTTCCTTGCAGGGTCCGCCTTGCTCTCCTCTTCTAGCCATAAATGGGCTTGATAGGGAACCTCTAGATTATCGGGAGGATACTCTGGAACTTGTGTTCGAGAAACAACACTCTTCAGCATCCTTATCTTCCTCTAAGATGGCCTTGTCGATCTCTCAGAAGGCAACCACAGGGACAGCTGCACGTTCTGCATCGATGCCTGTCCGCACTCCAGCAGCTAAGTGTTTCGTCGTGGTGAAAGCTGCTACGGGCTCTACCAGCAGCCCGACTCTTTCCGCAGATGTGACCCGAGACCTTCAGCAGAAGAACACCGACCAATTGTCAAACAACAAGGACCAGAAAACTGACCAGAAGAAACGCGTCGGCACCTTCACCAAGTTCAGCTATGACTTTGACACAAAGCAGGTCTCCGCATGCAACACCAACGATGTCTCCCAGTAAACCTACGCAATACAGGTGATCTGAGGCCTTGAGCGTCAACTCAACCTTATGCAAGATGCATCTGTTGCCAGCCATAGAGAAGAATCAAAAGCCAGCAGACATGTTCCGCTCCAGGCACCGGGATGATGGGCATGGGCTACTCGAGTGTAGACCCAGAGTAGTCTGATTGCCGCCCGATTGTACATGAGTGGCCAGCTCCAGATGACCAAGCTTGTGTACTTTTATGGTGTCCGCGTGCAACAAGGTTGTAACACCAGTGTAAGTCCCGATGCACGCCCCCACCAGGGCTCTTTGAAAGGGCTTTCAGCTTCTGCTGTATGTATGTGATACCAAGTTGAGCTATCTACCTGTTATGTGTGGTGGCCCTAGGCCCACCAATAGCCAATGAAGCAGGCTAACAAGAGAAACCATGTGGATGCCTTTGATGTCCTGCATGAGTGCGCGTGCCCTCACTGGTCCTCTATCTTCGCTGATGTAGCAGGGCTTCTGCAATGCCATTCGCTAGTCTGCTCCTGAGCGAGCAGGGTATAGAAAAACCGTAAGCAGCAATGAGCTGGCACATTTTCCCATGCACTTTTGTATGTGGCTTATGCGGCATTTCAGGGAGAGATACACCAGACTGAGGTGGTTGCAATCAGGAGGTTTTCAAGTCAGCCTGATATAGTTGGCGATGTGAATATGTAGGTCTGAGTCGTCTGAGTGGTGGGTTTGTTGCAGCGTTTAAAACATACTTGCATTCCCCATGGGATTTTTGTATAGCTTCCTACATGGTCCATTGTCAGTACAAAATGGACACTGGATCAGAGAGAGCTGCTTTACCCAAAGAATTTTTGCCACTGTTGTGTTTTGTTTTTGTTAAGAGGGACCGCTGCATTTTGTTTTTGAGGTAAAGGCATGAAGGCTTACTCGAGGCGGGGCAGCTCAGAGGGTCTCCACTGTAGTGCATATCCCATTTGCTCTACAGCAATTAAGGGATTTAAGGCAGCAGGTACTAGTGTTGGCTGCCAAACAGCTTATTATTACACCATGGCTTTGTGGATCACAATATGTTCTATGCGGGCAGACAGTGGCTTTTAGTTTATGATTATGAGAAGATGAGGTCTGGACTCACTTGCATTGGTTTCTGTTTACCGGTACGTGATGGCAAGAGGTGACGGAGAGGCCTGTACTAGCACTTGTCCCTGTGGCAGGTTCCGTCATGGTTCCCGCCTGCATTGACCAATCAAAGGTGGAAGAAGGTTGGAAGCCTGTATCAATGATTGAATTGGTCTTCTTGATCACTTGGTTAGGGGCAGCTTGTGAGTGTGGAGGCCTATGGTATGTTTGATGTCGCCTACCATGAAATGTAATAACAAACTGGTTGGAGTCATGTGGCGGGTGCTGCACGGCCCAAAAGCTGTGCAGTGATCTATCTCGTATACTGTCCAAGAAAACGGTCCGCCTGGAGCATTATCGTGCTCACATGCACTGCGGATTAACTGCCCTGTGCCATTATTGGTATTGAGTTGGCATTCAGGCAGCAGTAGCGAATGTAGTGAGTGAGCTATACACAGCAATGTTATGTTATGTCTACACAGCAAGTGCTGAATTCTTCCTGCTTCTGTATCTTGTGCTGGTGAATGACTACATTTCGTTTTAATATATCAGTGAACTGCATACTCACACAGTCAACAACCAAGTACTCGATGACTGAGGTAGAGTACTGTAGATAATAGCTTTACCTAGTGCAGTACCGTTGCAGCAGCAGAGGTCCCTGTACCTAAGCCTCACAGACCCTGATCGCCCTTGCCACATCTGCCTGATACTTGTGACTAAGTTTCGGCAAGTCCCTGGCTTCTGTGTTGCGCCATAGCACACCAGGCAGCAAAAAATGCTCCTCTGATGAGACTAGTGCTTACATGCTTCATTCAGAGACTTTAGGTTGGCAACGTGAGGCGTGACCTCAAGAACATGCATCGCAGCACTTCACCTCAGATAACTTTCTCGTCTAATTCCTTCATTCACCATTCATGTTAGATATATCAAACAAGTCCTTGGCTTGCAGATAAAGCACATGTGACATGATGAAGCAGGTGTAGTGAGAGCTATGATTTACAAACAGCCATCCCAACGGCACAGCTAGCAGCCAAGGGCACTGCTTGGTGGCCAATTAGGCAATGCGTCTAGTGTGTTGAGCCAGTGTGTAGCCAGAGTCCCGGCCTATGGATGTGATAGCGCGTTGCTCGAGGATCTAGCTTGCCACGAGAATCACAGGCGAAGGACGGTGCTACTTTGCATGAGCACCTGTACCGGATACTATTCCTACTTCATTGGCCATGGCTTGACTTGCAGGCCTGACGGCCTGCTGTGCTCAAAGCCTGGCCGTACTTCCTCCGTGCTCGGGGCCGCCGGCATGAACCCCAAGCATGCGGCACCCCCAAGCACGGCAGGACGAGTAATGTGGCTCTCTCATGAGCTGGTCATTCGTGCAGCAGCATAGCATTCAAATCTAAAACCCTTCTATCATCTTAGCTTTCATTGGAAGCTCTGTCAGATACGCTTGCATGACCATCTCCCCTCTGTCGCAGTGTTCTGGCAGTGCTCGGGCTATAAGTATCTCGCTGCCACCGTAGGCTGTGCGTATTGCTTATCGGGTTCGTACACTCAAATAAGTTACAATGGGCAAGGGCAAAAAGCGGAAGAACCCAGGGGTGGGCATCGACTTCAAGAAGGCCAAGCACAAAGTGGGCAAGAAGCTGCCAAAGGCGGCCAATGAAACACGCACGGACTTCCAATCCAGAAGCATCAACCTCTCTACCCAGAGCGTCTCGAAGGACAAAGCTGGAGCAGTGAGCGAAAGGAACCTGACCTTGAAGGTAACAGCTTTTTCATGAACACTGCTTCTAGCAAGCGAGATGCGACGCATGCAGAGCCTGTTAAATTACGAGAAGCCGGCGATGCCAACCAGGACCACGCTAGTACCAACGTCATGCTGCATGTTGCACAATACAGGAGCCTGGAGAAAGCTTTGAGGCCCAGCCCCCATGACGGCCCATGTACATTTCCTGGGCCAGCCATGTTTAAATGGCCGTAATCGAACTCGACATTAAATCTAGCTTGCTATTGAGCTGACGAATAGGACTTCTGTTCAGCAGCATCTGCTCCTAGTGCAAGGTGCCCCTTGGACTTCTAACTGTTGGATCGCCAGGGAGTGTTGAGGATTTTCCTGCAGGTGCTGGTACGTCTTTCCCTCCGCACTAACCCTGTCATGTCGCTTCCAGTACCTCGACTTTCCTTGTGGCATCACTCTCCCCTTCTTTGATTACCTGTACCCAACCTCCAGGTGCAGCGGAGGATATAGCAGATCAAGATAGTAAACTGGCAGTGGGTTATGTGCTGTAGAAATAGACTGAAGGGATGGAATATGGCGTTTTATCGCTCCCATAGTAATGATTGTAGCATAGCCGAGCTTCGATGCAGACTATAGGGCCAGACCTTCCTGTCAAACAGCGCTTCTAGTTAATTACCAGATTACCGGATTACCAACTTGACCAAAAGGGCATCCCATGGGAGCCAATGAAGGCTCATAGGGCCATAAACACCAACACATAACCACAGATCCATAAACAATTCATAGTTCGAGTGACTGTAGATGTAGTGTATCTTGGCCATATACGCTTTCCGCAGCAGCAAGACAGAAACAAAGGAATAAGCGCAAGGGAAATTATGACAATCATGACATCCACGAACCTCGCAGTTTTCTAACAGCTTGAGGTGCGGGGTCCAGTGGACTGTGTGCTATAGTACCTTATGGAGTGTAATCACATTAAAACCTTACCATATTGGGTGCAGCCTCGTAATGCAATATGTTCATCCTGAGTAACACCCTACTCCCCCAGCGATCTCATTTCCATCTGCTTGCTTTTCTCTGTTGCCCAAACAGGAGCTACTCAACCAACTCGCTCACCACAATGAGCACACTCGCCGAGATGCACTCCTTGGTCTCAATCAACTCCTAGAGTCCCACCCCTCAGAAGCCCAAAAGGCCACAGGGCCGCTTTTAGAGGCGCTGTCTGTCAGACTGTCCGACGGTGACGCCTCTGTCCGCACAGCCCTCCTCGCCCTCCTACGCAAAACCGTCCTACCGGCTCTCGGCCCGAACGCCTTAGCCCCTTTCTTACCCATTCTAATGGCGCATGCCTCAGCCGCCTTGACCAATTTATCGCCAGAAGTCCGGCTGGATGCTCTAGGGTTTCTGGAAACCCTAGCGGAAGCTGCCTCGCAGCTGCTATTGCTAAACCCTGAGCATCTGGGCATGTGTCTCGGAAGTTACGCCAGCTTGCTGTCTAGGAGTCACCGGGGGAGGAGTGTGAAGAGCCAGGCACTATCCGGGTTACTAAGAGTTCTCAGCAGCTGCGATCGGTTTCTCACGGGGTTATTAGAAGGTGGGGCCGGTGCTGGTACTGCTGGTGGTACTGCTGCTACTGGTACCGCTGCTGCTGGCACTACAGCAGCAGTAGCAGCAGCAGGAGGGGGGGTCTCGGGTGGCAGGGTTTTCCCATTGATGGGTTTTAGGTGTGCGGGAGGAGGAGGAGCAGGGAAGAGAGCGCCAAGCGTTGGTTCTTTGCTGGATATGTATGTTGGGCAGCCATGGAAACGACAGAAAACAGCAGCAGCAGGGGCAGGGGGAAAAGCTGGTAGTGGGGGTGGTCATAAGGCCCCGCAGCAGCAAAAGGGTGGTAGCAGCAATAGCAGTAGCAGGGCTCCTACAGCAGCAGCAGGGGCAGCAGGAGGTGGTGGTGGTAGTATAGGGGGGACAGGTGGGGATGCGTGGGGGGAGCAGGGTCTTGCATTACTTAAGGCTTTGGGGGGTTGCTGGGGGGAGTGTGCTCCTGGTAGTTTGGGCACAGCACCGGAAGCTGAATCAGCAACGGCACTTGTGCATTGCTTGCATTGTGAGGTGCTGCTGCTGGGGGCTTTAGGGGCGGGCCACGTCAGCGGTGCTGCAGGTGGTTTTGAGGGTTTAGGGCGGTCGTTGAATCTTAGTTACACTGCGGCGGCAGCAGGTGGTTTTGACCAGGGTTCTGCTGCGGTGCAGTGTGCGGTGAAGTTACTAGTGCCGCAAGTGACGGGTGTGTTTCCGGTGCGGGTGCCACAGGTGGCAGTTGAAGAAACGCTGGTGCAGCTGCTGGGGAGGTTTAATCTGCTGGCGGTTCAGCTGCTGTCAGGGTTGATGGTGGCGGGGGGAAATGGTGGGGGGAGTTATGGGGGTGGTGGTGGGGGGTGGCAGGGGCAGCTGCTGCAGAGCATAGCAGGTAGGTGGGGAAAAGGGAATGTAGGAGGTGAGGGGGAAACATGATTTGAAGCTATATATTACAGGCAGTGCTTTTAGAGGCAGGAGCAATTACCGATGCAAGGCAATGCTAAAATGCTGAACACTTAAGCAATACATTGTTATGCTGAACAATATGCATGATATCGGTTCTTCATATTATAGTCCTTGCGCTTGCGAATTGGATCCTGGACACAATTCAGGAGTTTAAGTGTCTTTATCTGATGATGGTTGCCCATAGAGCCAGGGTTGAAAAGGACGAATAAGTGCAAGAGCTAAACCACAATAAGAAAGGCGAAAGCGAGACCAAGGTTGGCTCCTCTCGGGCGCCCCACCGTGATTTGGCCAATCGGGTAATCTGATAGTCTGAAGCCTGTAGAGATGTTTGATGTAGCAATGTCATACGCTGTATCAATGCCTTCAACCTTGGACCGTTTGCTCTGCTAATGGCTCCTGGTTTTGTCTTTCCATGCCGATCCGCAACATGAGAAGCAATCATGCAATGATTGCTGTTGGATTCGTATTGGCAGAAATGCAAGGTAGAGGCGAGCGATTGTTATGATTGACAGACTTAAATGACATATCAAGTGCATTGTAAAGGTACTTGAAGCCGAGGTGTAATACTCGTCAACTTAGCCCAGGTTGCCTACCAAGGGAGTGTTTTTAGGTTTTATGCAGCAACTCTTTACACACACAAGGGAAGCCACCCGGTAAAGGAAATGCCGCCCATATCTGCTTGCATTGGTTTTGTCCACCTCGCTGTTCTTTGTGACAGCTTGAGGTGCGGGGCCTATGGCATTTATTGCTATGGCATATCATGAAATGTAATAATGATTGGTTTCATCATTATTTTGCTGCAGAGATGCTAGGTACATGCAGCCTCTTACCTACGGATGCAGATGCAATAGGCACCTCCAGTAGCAGTAGCAGTAGCAGTGCCCGTGCGCTACTGCCTGTGGTCCGTTGCTTACGGCAGCTCCTGCCGTGTTGTGACGCTACTGCTCGACAGATGCTGCTTGCTGCGGTAGAGCAATTGCTACATCGGGCGCAGCAACAATCACCACCACCAGCAGCAGCAGCAGGAGCAGCAGTAGGTACTTCTGGAGGAAAGGTAGCAGCAGCAGGAGCAGCGGGAGCGGGCAGATTGGGAGCAAAAGCAGCAGGGGTAGCAGCAGCAGGAGGAGGGAGGACAATGGGAGGAGCGATGGGAGGAGGAGCAGGGTCTTCTGCTGATGGTGGTAGCGGTGGTGGTGGGGGACCCGGGTTGGATGATTTGCTTGCTGCTTGTGCTGAGTTGCAAGCAGATCTCCTGCTGGCATATCTCAGGTCACAAAGGAGCAGCAGCAGCA